>JAODJW010000019.1:16971391-17006894 GCA_026777045.1 Hyperopisus bebe
CCCCACAAAGTCTGTCATTTTAGTCTTCAGCATTGTAAAGATTTATGGATCATTATGAAACATTTTTTCCAGGCAGTAGCGTTCAACTAAACACTGAGGAGAAGGAGTGACTTGATGTCAGCCCTAGATCATGCATTGTTGGTCCAGGATTCAGCAGGCCACCAGCCTAACAGTGAAGCGGTTCAGAGGCCCACCAATGTTCTGCAGAAGGTTTGCTTGGTCGAGAACTTACACCATTCCCTGGACCCCATTGCTGGCTTTGCGGTTACATAGCTTAAGAGCTTTTACATCTAATTGCCAGCTAATCTGATGCCCCTTCCTAACAACTGTACAACAGTAATTTTGACATACATCCTTAAAAGTAAAATTAGACTCAGTCAGGTTAGTAAATTTGCAAATGTGCAGAATTTATCAATGTATCATGAAATGAGGCCTACTGTTCAGTAGGTCTTTGGAGAGTGGAGTAAAATGAGAGCGATGTGGGGACAATACAACAGGGGGAGAAAAGCAGGGAAGCCGGACGTTCCAGTGCCATGGAGAGTCACCCAGAGGTCAGCGGCAAGGGCTTCTCCGGTCTAGGCGTGTCCCTCGGCGAGAGAGATATTGACCTCTAATGGATTTGAATTTTTTTTCTTGTCTCTCTAAGACTCTTTTCTGTTATTAGCCTTATTTTTTGGCCATGGTTATAAGTATAAATTGACCTGCATATTTCTCAGGTGGTCTTAGATGCTTATGGAAAAAGACAGCACCTCTTGACCCAACACCACAGGAAGTGGAGCAAAGAGAGGAGATTAACAGGTCAGAATCTCAGTCTGTCACATTATGTGTGAGAAAGTTTATTAATAAACATTCTTTTTAAGAAACTGTGGAAACTTACATCATAAAACCAATTAACACAGAAAGGGGCTATATAGGTTTGTATTTGTTAGGTTCCTGAGAGCATGACATGACATACGCAGAGCGATGTGTTCAAACAAATCACCATAGTGTCATTTAAGCACGTCCCGGTCCATCTTTCAGGGAGATTTCTGACACATGTCAGCAGGCATGATGTCATTTGTTAGCTGATATTTGTCGAAATCAAAGCCTTTCAGATGCAGGCTAACAGTTATTAGAGCACAGATGAAGTTTCCAGTGATACTCAAAATATTAATTTGATATGATGAATAATGGAAATCCAAAGTACACAGACACAGAAGTTATTTAATTTATTATGTTTTTATATTTACTTTTAGAACCCTTTTACTTTATTAATATTATTAGTTTTATGATTATTACTTTTAATAATGACAACAAAACAGAACAACAAGAACAATAATAATAAGAAGAATAATAATAAGTGGAAGAAGCAGGAGTGGTGTGTGGTCCAGCTAATTAGGCTGCTGTTCCTGTACCTGGAAGGTCACCAGTGTAAATCCTGCAGATGACAGAGATTTCACTGTTGGGCCGCTAAGCAGGGCTCCTGACCTCCAGCTACTTCAGGAAATGTCTGTTCCTGCCTAGATAAACACATCTGGTATACAAATATATATATAGTTGGTGTTTTTTTGTTGTTTTTTTTTTTTTTTTTTTTTTTTGTCCCCCCCCCCCCCCCCCATATGTGCCAGTGTCACCGGTGTCTCATCCCCACACATTAACAAAAGTACCAGGTGTCACACGATAAAGCGGCGAAGGAAGCCGTGAATATGCACAATAGGGATTTATTGCAGGGGTAATACACGTCAAGACATATGTAACGTCAATGACCGGCCTGGGGAAACGAACGGAAACGCGGACTAAATACGCAGGACCAATGACACCAATTAGAAACAGGTGTTAAACACGGGGAATCCACACAGGGTTAACGAGGGGGCGTGGCACATGGGAGGAGCGGATGATCGGGGCATGACACCAGGGGCTGGTTGCACAAAACACCTTAAGTTAAAATTTTCCTTAATGTCCGAGTTAAGGTCTCCTTAAAATAAAGTCCGTTGCACAAAACCCCCTTAATTCTCCTCCTTAAGGTTTCCTTAACATTTTCTCTTAAGTATTTAAGTTTTTCTCCTTATCTTGGTGTTATACTTAAGGTATCCCTTAATTTTGCACAAAAGAACTTAGCAACCAAACTAAGGGAAAAAAATTAAGGCACCTCTAACCGTACCTTAACTGCAACGTGGCCGCATTTATGATAATAAATAACGAAAATGAACGAATCCCAAAAAGAGTGTTCCACGACCGGGAGAACCCCTTAGATACGCTTAATGATAAGCAATTGATTTTGCTTTATAAATTTGACCGGCAGTCAATTTATTTGTCCGACTGTCTGCAGTTGGATCACTCCACAATCCAAAGCTGTGCCCTCCCAGCTGCGTTGCAATTAATGATTACTCTGCGGTTTTATGCTACGGGCTCGATCGTTCTGGGCTGTCATAGGCGATGTATCTCATGTCCACAAGTCAATATTGTGCTGCGTCATTCACCGAATTTCAAACGCCATGGCCCATCTGTTAAACACCGTGGTGAAATTCCCCTCTAAACAAGAAATGAGTGAAATAGCGACACACTTCTTCAATGTACTGTAGCCAGCTTTCCAAGAGTGTGTGGGGTGATAGATGGGACCCACATCAGGATTCAAGCTACAATATGAAGATCAATTTATTAACAGAAAAAAATCAATATTCAATCAATGTCCAGTTAGTTTGCAATCATGAACATAAAATAACTAACGTTGTAGCACAATGTAGACTTCTTGAATTAACTTGAATTAATTTTCATTGCAATTTCCCCCTACATTCGTTGTTTTCTGTTTGCTGTTATTTGTGGATCAAATTTACTTTTTAGTATATTCTTTCTTTTATTGTATTCCTCCAAAAGTATAATCTTTTCCTTCGCTGACCAATTTGGCTTACTTGTTTTCTTTTCTCCCATTTTTTTTGTTACTTTGTGAGTAACTTTGTGAAGCGATAACGGGTATCACAAGCAGGTGCGAGTGCAAGGATATGAATGGTCTCCATGGAAACGATACAATTTTACTGCTGTAAAACGTCTTTCAGTGTTGTAAATCCCTTAATGTTTTTCCTTAACTAAGCAAACCTTTTAAGAGGTTCTGTGCTACACCCTTCAATAAACCCCTTAGCTAAGAAGAAATTAAACCTTAAGTGTCATACTTAAGGGGAAAAGTTAAGGTGTTTTGTGCAACTGGCCCCAGGTGCTATTTATCCAAAGGCAGGCCTTCATTTTGCTGGCCTGTGTTTGGACGTCGGCCGCCACTGAAAAGGACACCAGGAGGACGGCCATCATCGAGGAGAGACTCGCTGCCTGGCAACCTAGAGCTGACGGGGCTTAGACCGAAACATCTGCTTCGTCACCTCAGGGCCGATGTGGGGGGGGGGTGGGGGTGGATGACCTTACTAAGAGGCAGTATCTGAACGTGCTGCACAAGTAACTGTCTGATTACAAGCCCTGTGATAATAAGCTCCCCCCCTCCATCTCCAGTGCAGTGAGCTGGTCTTCCAGTAAATGTGAGTCGGTTCCATGCTTCAGGCTATGCACCAGGTGAGGATGGCAGGGGAAGATTTTGGCACAAAATAAGTGTTGTGTGCTCACCAAGATCATAATGCACTGCGCTGAAAGTCTATGGAAATGTAAAATGATGAGAGACTGATTGCAGATTTTAGCCACATCAATAAGGGGAGATTTACTCTTTGGACCATTTTGTTTAATGCATTTTTGTGCAATTCTCTTGGCAACCGTTAATTGCTTAAGGATTAGCCTTCCATTTGGTAGTAGTCTATCAAACAGTAGCTGGGTCTGACTACATACTGTATTGCTCCTACTGGATGATTATTCATACAAACAGGCCCACTGACCTTGTATAATAGACAGCCTACAAATGACTTGGTTTATAAATGAAAGCACTGCCAGACACATTGTCAAAATGAAAACAGGGGTGCATTTCAGACATTTCTGAAAATTAACTGCTGAGTGGAATCCTCTGTGCAAAAACTCCATTGTCCTGCTATTTACAAATAACCCAGTGGAACGGCTGTTTTGAGGATTTACTCTGGGCCAAAGACAAGAGCCTGGTAACAAATGACTTGATACGGAGGCATATTGCACAGTGGTTTAAGATTACTACGATTTTTATAGCAGATAATGTGCCCAAGAAGTTTGGTAACAAATTCCATATGGCTCAGTGACGATGGGGTACATGGTTACCATACAGTAGTTATATCTCGCTTACATTGTCTTATCAAATAGAAAGTAACTAAACGCCATATCGTAGAACTCCTTAATAATACACAATGATGATAAAAATGATAAAGATAGCTGGAAATTATGTGTTAGAACCTCAGTTATACTATTACTGAGCTACATACCTCTCTGACAGAAGAAACACAAATACTCCGTGTGTTTCCGTGTCTTTTTAAACAAATGCATATGACACCATGATACAGCATGACTAAAAACATCACCTCCGCCTTCCTGAGGTCTTACACAGGCGTGTGTCTAAATTATCAAAAAACAATTTGCAGCTCCCCTGAGCTCTGGATCCTGGTCCTTTCTGCACACCCCTGAAGAATAAATATTCAACTACTTATTTCTGACCTCAGACTTCAGGTTTAAATAAATTTATTTTATTAAATTTGTTCAAGTGCCTCAAAGGAACAAGAAAAATGACACGTTGTTTTAATCGCCGATTAACAGAGTACGTCCAAGTTGGGGTCACTGCTAATTCTGGAGTATCTCCAAGCTCTTTTGGCCAGTTTCCCAGTCAAGGATTAAGCCTAAGCCTAGACTTTGAGTTACAATGGTGAATCTCCATTAAAACGACAATTTAGTCCAAGACTAGTCTTAATCCTTGTTCGGGAAACCGGCCCTTTAAGTCCAAAGTGGGCTCACTTGGTATCTTCTCTGGACATCATTGTGGGTGAGACAATACCTGGGGCCATCATTCTGACTAAAGTCTACCAAGGTGGCACCTGGAGAAATTCATAGCATGAGTCATCTAGTATCTGAACCAATGTCCTTCTGGTATGACATACACATTCACTTGGCCAAACACATAGTTTGGACTTTTCTGGGCATCCCTGAATAAACTTTGACTTAAACTTTTTGGGAAACCTGCAGCAAGAACCTATTGAAAGAAGGACAGGCTATGGGCTATGCTACAGATGTGTGGAATAAGGATAAAGTTATGTGTGTGTGCCTTTTTAAACGAATGCACATGGCACCATAAGTCTAAAAACAACACCTGAAGCAAAGAGACAATTAAAATAATAATAGTAATTTCCTGCCACTGGATATAGTCTGGCTGCATTTACTAGGCTGAAAAGAAATGGATAAAAGAGGATCTGACAAATTCACATGTACACTGACATCATGGTATCAAGCTGAACTGGACATCGAACCTCCTTCACATTTGACTTTTTGCTAATAAAACACACCTGACACCATAAAACCGCAGTAGGTACTGTACTCAATACAACCATGTCAATCTTACAGTATGGTCAAAAGGGAATTGCGCATAAATTTCAATATATCTAAGTAACTTAGAAGAACTGAAGGAACTGCATTTCTTTCAATCTGGAAACTGGTCTCTATCAGGCATCCTATTACTGCAATTAATATGGAATTGTATTATTGTAATATGGTGGATTATTCCCTTAATAAAAATGAATAAAATTGATGTGCTCTCCAGTGTTTTTGTTTCCCTTTTCATGGTATGTATCCTCCCAGTCTCTCACTTCCTGCACCTTAAATTCTTCAGCACAATTCACTTCCATGATGCTGGTTAAAGAAATGATATTAATACAAAAGCTAAGGAATGCTTGTAAAATGTGCAAACCCGTGCAACTCTGGCATTATGTATGTCACCAAACGCAGAGTGTATCAGAAATGCAGGTCTCTGAAACATATCTGGAACCAGGAGTATAAGGGGAGAACGTCAAAAGATGTGCAAATATGCAGTCATAACTGCTATGTTCTATAAGATAAGAGGAGATGCGGTACAACTTTATTTATGATGAGGGAAATTGTTGTACCAAGGGTTTGCTGTTGGCATGCTTAAAAACATCACAGATAAAAGTAATATAAGCTATACAATATCATATAAATAAAATGCAAAATCCAGTACAAGTCAAATACAATACTAGTACAATGCAAGTATACAGGACAAAAAAAACAATTAAGAGGTACGTAACTAAAGGTATGTAACTAAAGTGAGTGTGCAAAGGGCATTGGAAGTGTTCTGAATGATGTGCAAAGGGCATTGGAAGTGTACTGAATGATGTGCAAGGAGCATTGGGGGGGGTACCGAATGATGTGCAAAAGGCATTGAAAGTGTACTGAATGATGTGCAAAGGGCATTGGAGGGGTACCGAATGATGTGCAAAGGGCATTGGAAAGGTACAGAATGACTTGCAAAGGGCATTGGAAGTGTACTGAATGATGTGCAAAGGGCATTGGAAGTGTACCGAAGGATGTGCAAAGGGTACCGAATGGTGTGCAAAGGGCATTGGAAGGGTACCGAATGATGTGCAGAGGGCATTGGAAGGGTACCGAATGATGTGCAGAGGGCATTGGAAGGGTACCAAATGATATACAAAAATAAAGGATAATGTGCAAAAGAATGAAAGCCACAATTAGAAATATTGTGAAATACAAAAAAATCACAACTATCCAAAGTGTGTTAAGAAACAGTGGCCTAGTGCTATAAAAATGTCTAAAATGCATGAAAGGATGTAATTGTGTGAAAAGCACTTGAGAGAAAACGCCTCGCTGCCATGAGTTATGCACGCGTCTCCTCTTATGCCTTTGTGTCTTCCTGGAAATGCATCTCAAACATGTTACAAAATGTGTTAATTGCCCTGTTGGCAGCTGGGCCGGCTCTACCTTTTCAGGGGCCCTAGACAAAGCTTTTGGGAGCCTCCTCCCCCACCCAGAAAACTGATTGTCATGTCACTTCCTCCACAACGCAGGTAATTCAGGGGCCTTAGGCACCTGCCTATTCTGAATATTGCTAGAGTAGATCTTGTATATACAGTAAAGTAAATATTTTTTCAAAGATGGGTAGTTCAGGTCCAAAAAGTAAAAATCCAGTCCAAGATTCTGTTCCAACCAACCAGTTGAGTACCCTGTGACTGTGACTCTTTATACTCAACTGGTTGGTTGAAACAAAATTGCAGCGAATTCTGGATTTTTACTGTCACAGCTTCATCTGGGCCCCCTTGTGCCAGGGGCCCTTGACAGCTGGCTGGTTTGCTTATTCCTGGATCCAGCCCTGTAGTTCGGGTCGAGTCGTGGCGTCTAACGGTGCCAAGTTTATTGGATCTCTGCCAGAAGACATCCCATGGGACATTACACACTTTCTCCATTTCTGTGTCTCCATTATATAATTTCTACCCACCCAACTTGCTATGAAACGACTAAACAAACAAGGGGGAGAAAAAAATCAATATTGATTCAGGCGATTCCTTATTGCTGCTTGTTTACCTTTTGTGTGACACATACATGCTTTTAGGTTAAATGCCACTGAGTGCTGTAATGGAGGGTAGAGAACAAGACACAAACACCAATTAGATGTCCAAGCAAAAATGTGTGTGTACAAAAAAGGCCAGACTCATTAGGAACAACTGTTTAACAACAAAATCTCAAAAAAAGCACTAATGGGCCGATCAGAAGAGCAGAGTTAAAATAGTTACAGGCTATGACTGTGCAGCTCTGCTCTGTCTGTTATCTTTCACAGGCCAGGCCTTAGTGAGAAGCTTTCCTGAAGTCTGCATTTCCGTCTGGTGATTCGGATACCAATGGGACATCGATCCTCCTATTACCAGGAAAAGGGCGGCACATTGGACAACCACAATGCTGACGGCTGATTGTTTACCTAAACCTGAAGAGAAACGCTGCTCTCTGCTGAATTGCGATACCCGCATCTAATCTGATCTCGATGCACCGTGTTACTTACGTTCCTTCAAAGCGGCCTCAACCCTCAGGCTTGTTCATGCTGTGCTGTTGTCCTATCTGAGCACAATCTTGTTTCAAAGTGCCAATAAAGGCATCTCGCAAATTATAAACCTGTGGATTTCTCTGCTGCCTTCCACATTCAGCTGAAAATATTTATGCAGTGAAATGTAGTATTCAAAAATATTGACTGTGTAAGCATAGGGAGGCCTTCCAAGCGTTCCCATAGGCAGACACTAACATTTCTGTATAGACTTTGCACATCTGAATGCAGCATTAAAACTATTCTTTCCCCTGGCTTACCTCCCCAGTTTGAGTTTGACAGAAAAATCCATAACATTCGTATTTCTCCCACTTCAAACACGCCAAGTCAGTCTGACTGTCCTACTTTATTTACTCAGGCTGCTTAACAAGTTGGCTATAACTTACTGTAACTATGGTTAAGCAGCTGCTCAACTAGCTTTCCCTGCATAGTTTAGCTATTTAAAGCATGCTTTCCCCAAAGCAACTAAAATCAACCTGCATTTGTGGCTCATTTATCAACCCATGTCAGGGAGGACACTTTGAGCTAGGACAGGATTTGTAAACTACCATTTCGATCTAAAGGATCTAGATTTCACTTAAGCAACGAGTTCTTGCTGCATGCTGATTGGTCGGTCTCCTACAATTATCCATGTGTCACTAATGTTAATGTGAAACAGTTGGGTGAGTCTTTCAATCAAGGAAACAAACCAGTCAAAGCACAAGAAGAACTGAACTATTTAGCAGAACACAGGAGTCTTTCTGTTCTAAAGTAGTTTGTAAAACCTGAAGTAGCTCAAAATGTCTCCCTGACATGGATTAGCTGGTCACCCTATTTATCAACCTATTCAGCTAAACCATTGTAGTTGAAACATACAACAGAAAGTCCATATGTTAAAAAGACATTCCTAACAAAAGTGGATGTTACTCAAACTTATAAAGATATAAGAATAATTCTAGAGCTATAATAATAGTCTTTAACCAGAGTTAGGTGTTCATAATCTATCACCTTGACACCCATACCTTAATTATATTGTTAACAGAATGAATCCCCACGTTGCCCCCACCATCTTCTGCACCAGGCGTAAGAACCTCACCGGCTTGTCTAGCTCAGGTTGGAAGAGGTAAGGCCATGAGCTGTAAAAATTCGGGCTTCTGTGGAACCCATGGCACGTATGCTTATAATGTGCTGTTTTCCTTACTTGTCTGACGCTTTGGACAAAAGTTCAATAAAAATTAATAAATAAGGCCCTAAAATATTCAGAGAAGGTTTTAATTAACACCTGCTTTGTGCCTGAAAACACCAGGTGAACCAACCTCTGTCTAATTAAAACGGTAAAGCAATAAGGAGTGAAAACCAGCGCACCTTGTTGGTTATGTACACACGGATATAAAAGATCATAACTATAGACTAGTTTAATTTTTGGAATAACGAGATATTTCACAATAAACAAAAACCTAATATAGTATGAGATAAGATAAGATAACATAAGATAGGATTTACTGATCTTGGGGAAATAAATTTAGTTCACTGTACACTGTACTTTTAATACAGTACACACTCTAACTTCTACTTTTTTATTATTATTTCTGTAATTGATTAACCGTCATTAAAAGTGTCTTCAGCTGATATATGAGATCTGGTATTGCTTTATTCCAATATTATACTACTTTGTCTAGCACTGTCATATCTCACATTGCACTGCAGTTTGTATGTCGCACCCTGCAACTGTAGTGTAAGAATTTCACTGCCTCCCCCAGAATCAGAGGTGGGTAATTCAGGTCCAGGGTAAAAGTCCAGACCAAGACTTTGTTTCAACCATCCAGTTGAGTTTAAAGAATGACAGTAACAGAGGACTCAACTGGTTGGTTGAAACAAAATCTGAGTCTGGTCTTTTACTCTCTGGATCTGAAGTACTCACCTCCACTCAGAACACTTGATAGTTGTGTTTATAGAGTGGGTGGGAGTGTAATTTATGATGGACTAGCATCTCATCCAGGGTGTACCACAACCTCACGTCCTTTGCTGCCTGGGATAGGGTTCACCCACCCCTTAACTTTGACCAGGACATGCAGTTAGACGATGGATGCTATCTAATTGTAGCAACACTGGAAAAAGGTTGTAACTTTTAATATTACTTTACTGAATATCCATATATCAGTTTTCAAGCCGAAAAAGAGATACCATTTATAACTTTGCATAATTGTTTAGAATGTTTTAGATGTTTTTTAGAAAACGTTATTTCTGTATGAACGGAACTAAGTAATCTCAGATCGTTCTTATTTTAAGATAAGCATTTGGATGGATAGATGGATGGATGGATGGTGAGGTCAAAGGAACTTTGTCATCTCAGATCTATGATGCATGGGACACCCTAAGATTAAATGCCTTTTCTCATTAGTCAAAAAATAAACAGAACACGAATGTAAGATAAACATGACATACAGCACTAACATACAGACAGGAACTCAACAAAAAATACCATTAAAAATCTGATTAGGTGAGAACGATTGTGCAAATAGGCAATGGAATTGAATGAACAGATAGTATAAACAGATAAAATGGATCTTAATGTCAGTGCTGTGAGTCCAGTATAGAGAGAGGGACAGTGAGTTCTTTTAGCAGAGCCAGTTTCACACTGGGATGAGCCAGAGTGTGCAGCAGGTGAACAACCTGTTTTAAGCCTCACTGTTCTGTCTTTGAGGCTGTAGGACCTCCTACCAGACAACAGTGGTGGGACAGGTCTCTGATCATGACAGAAGCCCCCAGGATATAATGTCCTTTGTAGATGTCAGGCAAGGTAGGCAGAATGGTCCTGGAAATCTGTTATTTTAGTGACCCACTTGAGGGACTGATGGTCTTAGAACCAGGCCATAATGCGGTTTGTGAGAACATACTCAGTGATACTTCTGTAGAAGGTGGACGGAATGGGGTAGGTCTTATTTCGCAGCAGAGAGTTATAGTGAGCTTGCAAATTTGAGGCCACAGTGCTACTTAGTGGTCTTCCAAGCTACCCTTTTAGTATCTGATACACTTACATCCACTTGATTGCCTGCTATGCCAGGGCTACTGGACTCATGATTCATGTTTGTAGCAAAAATGTGTGATTGAACCTTGAAATATCTACAATGTGATGAAGCTCACATTTCTTGCTTAAAACCACTTTCCCAGGTCTGTGACACCAAAAAGCTTACGATAAGTTCAAAAGTTGCCTCTCTCACTTATTTTTTATATCCATTCTTCCTTTTTCAATATCCACTTATCCAAGTGCTTTCACTAAGATCTACTGCCTAAACACAGACTCTCACACGCCGGCTCCTTCTCAGAGGCGGTGACCCATTGATGGTGCTCATCTTCAGTCTGAGGGGGGCATCTGGAACCAGAATACACATCAAACATGGAAAGTATGTGTGAAACTTGGGGCTGTGTAAAGACAAATATCCTGGAGGCATGATTTTACATTAGCATCTGCTACCACCTTTAGTTAGATATATAACCCCCCCCCCCCAAAACAGGCTATATAAACATGATGTTAGCAGAAATAACCTTCCGCATAAATAGCACTCCGCTGCAAGAATACCACTCCTTAGACCCAGTCTGATACGGTACATTACTTTGATGATCACTTGACACCTGCATTGTGAATCATCTGCTGCCAGAGTTTGTTACAAGCTCAATGTAAAAATTAAATAACGGGCTCAGATTCATACCAAGGCCATGCTTGATTATTTCTTAATTTACTTACTTACCCAGAATGCAATTCTGCACTTTACTTTTAGCCTTCTGTTGTCCCGAAAGTAGAGAAGCCTCTGTGGTGATGGATAGACTGTCAGGGTAATAATGTTGATGACTTGTCTAAAGGAGCCATGAAGGTTGACATGTATGGCTTGTTTGTCCTCCTACATGATCAGTTCAGACCCCCACTGTTTATGATAAAGGAGACCATATGACCATATGACATTTATCCTGTAAGATGGGGGTGATGTTTCGGCAAGAGCCTATCCACCTATTCACCTACAGTATAATACTTTTGTTTTGATCCACAGCCCAACCGCTGTTTTGTTTACCTGTACAGTATATTTGGGTTTTTTCTCTTTTTTTTCCTTCATCCTGGCTGTTTTTTGTATCTGTTTATATTCCAATGCATGAACTCCTAAGTTCCCACCTCCCCCCCTGTACTATATGGTCCAGTTTGCTGCCACATAGGTATATTATTATTGAAATATCAATGAATGATGACGAATGTTCATCCTTTACCATGTGACAACTTCATGACGTTTTATTTCCTTTCCACTGCTGTCTCCAATACTCCCACCCCCAACCTCCCACCTCCAGTGCTTCTTCTATTATTCTTGGGTTGCATGAGGTTAGGGGTTAGAGGTTAGGGTTAGGGGGTTTGGGATAGGTTAGGCTTAGGGTTAGGGGTTAAGGTTTGGGCATTATATGAATTATATTTGAATTTAATGATATATGCAAATTACCGGTGACATGTACACTTATGGATGAATCTATCAGTACCTATGTATGAATCTATCAGAATACCTCCACAAGCAACATGAAATACTCCACCAGCTGAATAAATTGTTGCCAGAATTTCTGTAAATTTATAAATTGATTCTCTCTCATAATTTTGTATATGAGTCAATAGGTTTTTATTTGTTGCCGGTGTGCAACAAAAGCTTTGGGATTTTGAGAAAGCATTTTGGATTTAAGAAAACAAAGATGAATGAATCACTCCTGCAGGCAGAATGTGTCGTCTTTGCTTGATACCTTTTACTAAAACTTTTCTTTTATTTCCCACTTGCAAGTTCAGCTTCAAATGAATTACTCTGATGACAAATACGATTAAGAGCATTCACTCATGCGCCTAAACTCACACTTTGATGTTTATAACTACATGTTCCCTTCAGAGTTGACTAAAAAGAACTATATTTCAAAAAGTGAACTGGATTTTACTTGGACTTTCCAGTCCCATATGAAAAAATGCATTTCTGTAACAACAAGAACAACAACAACAGCAATACTACTACTGCTACTATTACTGCTACTACTACTACTACTACTACTACTAATAATAATAATAATTACAGCCTCACATGTCTCAGTCTCTATTATACACAGTCATCACCTTTCCCTCTTGCCAGAAACACTTCTGTGAGTTTCTTCTTTGCAAAGAAGAAAGATGGTGGTCTTAGGCAGTAAGTACCATTACCCACTGTCCCTGCTTCCTGCACATGAGTTCGTCAAAGTTAGACTTAAGAAGTGTGTACAATCTAATATGGATCCTTGAAGGAGATGAGTAGACAACCACTTGTCACACTAAAAGTGGACATTATGGATATTTAGTTATGCTATCTGGTCTTGTCATTGCGCCTGCTGCATTGCAGGCATTCATCAATGAGTTTTCAGATGAGTATGCCTGGGGATTTGTTATCATCTGTATTGGTGACATTTTAATCTGTTCATCTGATTTTCAAAGATCATGGTCCTGCAGAAGCTCCTACAGTAGTTAGCAGTTCCTTTGTGAAGTCAGAGGAATATGAATTCCATAAGACTGAAACCAAGGTAATTGATTATGTTACAAATTCTCAAGGTGTTCAAATGAAAAAGGTGAAAGTGGAGGCAGTAAAGGAATATGGGCTAAATCTCTGAATGTTATGTGGCTGCAGGGGTTTCAAGGCTTCATAAACCTGAAGTGGACGCCTCAGATCCTGGAGTTGTGCCCTACTTTTCACCGAATGTCACATATTTGCCTCCTGTTCAGGCAAGGTTTTTCCTGCAGAAAGAAAATACAATGACAGAAAGAAGATAACAGCGACAGATAACTACCTGCCATTACATTGTAAGGAGCGGTGCAGAACATCGCAATGATGGGAACTGCTCATGTCCGTGCAAAGTACTGGCCTAATATCCTTAAGTGCTGGCTCAAGACACGGACTACCCAGTAGCTGCTGGAAAAAGTTGATGAGATGAAGATAATAAACAAACAAATAAGCAAACAAACAAGTAATAATAACAGTGACAACAATAATACTGCTAAAAACAACAACTACAATAATAATATTAATAATAATGCATGTATACATACATATATTCAGGCATGCATACTTTGTAATAAAGCTGCATAGTCACAACATATTTAACCTTTTAATATGAAATATAAAACACAGCGATAATTAGCCTTAGTGATATGTAATGAGAATGCAAAATAATGCAAGCATTATCTAGGTAATAATTGCTGTTGTGACAGGCCATGAGGTCTCTGGTGTGTGATACACCCACTGCAGGAAGCTTGATAATTGACTACCCCATTCGCCACCAACTGTACATTATTTTGAGCGTACAAGAAAGCCATCAGGGTTTCACCTGTAGTAAATGGCTGATTTTCTTTTACACAATGTGCATATTAGGAAATACAAATGACTTCCTGTTCACTACGAGTCTGGAGGAACATCTCCTCCTGTCCCCTGGTCCAATCTACAGTGAGTGTATTGCTAAAAACTCAAGAAAGTGACACCTTAAAGATTAATAATGATGATAAACTATTAAATGATTGTTTTGTGATGTGAGCAACCTTCAGTTTTAGGTGTTTCTGAGAGCTGCTTTGAGCTCAGCTTCAGCTTGGGTTCAGCCTCGATGGGTTCTGCCTGGGGTTGGTCACAGGTAACATTATACCACTGTCTGACATGCAGTAGGTGCTTCCATTTGAAATGAGTTACCCCAGTGATCCTAAGAACAGCAGTCAGGATGCTTGCAGCCCTGGTACCAAGCCTATTGGTATGCTCTTAGGAAACAAAAAGCAGCTTTTGTGTCATTCTATCACATCCAATGACATGCTGAAAGCCTTGAAGTGGAAAAACACTTAGTAGATTTCTCAGCCAACTGCTCACCCCAGTTATATCCCTTTCGGTTTAAAAAAGTGCTCGTCTACAATTGAGCAACGTTTATAACACCATTGAGTCGTCAAATCTAACAGAAATAGGGACACTGATAGGTTTATTCAGAACTGGACCATGTGATCTAAGTTTGAAGATCTGATGGACCCAGGACTTCTGGGAAGATGAATTAGGAAAACTCCACGTGATGCCATTGAGGAATCTGAGTATTTACAGAATAGCCTGACAATCTCCCAACATCCAGTTTTAATGCATGGTAATTTAGGTCTGGCTTGATTCTGTTTATTTTGAATATGAATGATTATTGCAGTCATGGAAAATCACACAATAAATAGTTCTCATAATTTGAAATCATAAGAATTGCAAATACGTAATTTTAAACAGTGCCCTGATTCACTACAACACACTGCACTATATGTTCAAGATAACTTAGGTGGTTCGTGGTATGAAACACCATGTTCTCAAGTGAGGAAGTTTTACTGTACATACACTGTGTACACAGCAGTCATTGTGACACTGAACTTTCAGGTACACCAACTCAGGTACACCATTTCAGGTAAACCGATTCAGGTACACCGATTCAGGTACGGCAATTCAGATAAACCGTTCCAGGTACACCAATTCAGGTACACTTATAACCTGAGAAATCCATGACTGGTTCAAGGTGGGCTCCCCATTTTGTGGCAGACTTGGGGAGTTGGTCAGTTTGCTTAATTTTCCAGGCATGGTATAATACAAAGCCCTATATGATATTGAAGCTTTTATCTCTGAATATATATTGTTTGGTTCACATGTTTAATCTGTAGAGTGGCACTGTGGCTTAGTAGCTAATGTTGTAGAGTCATGCCCATGGGGCTGAAGATTTACGTCCCCTTCTGTGTTGGGTGTGTTTCCTCCAGGTACCCTCTGGTTTCTCCTGAAAACATGCAGTGAGGTGCAAAGGCATCTCTAAGCTGCCAATAGTATGTGAGTTTATACCTGCGTCCCATTCTCTCCTGGCCTGTGCCCTGTGCATCCTGGATGAGGCTCAAGGTTTTCTGTGACAAGACACTGAATCAGGATCCATCTTCTGTGTACTTTTCCTGGATATGGTTTCAGGGATATTCGAAATGCAATGTAGATTCAAACTGAGATGTATTACTTCTGAAGGCCAGAAGTAGAAAGTGCTGCAGGGTTCAATTCCTTTCAAGATGTCCTCAGGTGCTTGAAGTGAAATTGAGCCCTCTCATTCTACTGAGCATTTTCTGATATTTAATTCAACAACAGAACAAAAGAAGAAAATGGAGCTAGCTCTTCAGTGGAAAGTAAGAAAAATCCATCCAATCATCCATCTTCTAAACCGCTTATCCTGTTTTGGGTTGGGTGGTGGGGCTGGACCCTCTCCAAGGAAGCATAGGGCACAAGGCTAGAAAGTAAGACAAGTATATTGGCTAATTTCTTCGTACAGGCATAAATACTCTGCCTGGTCTGCATGCTTAGTAAATTTTTGCATCATTAAACAAACGTCAAAGACCTTAGCACTTTGTCCTTCAGCCACATGGACAGTGTGAGTTTATTCTACCAGCAGAAAGGACATTTTGAGTTTATTCTCAAAACGGAGGGATGTGGATGTACTGTAGAAATGCCATCTTACATACAGCAATGATTCTGTGTGTAGGACCCACATGGGTTGTGTCTGAATTCCATGGATGCATCCTTTGAAGGACAAGTTCTACGAAGGTATAGCCTTTGTAGGCTACGTTCTTCTAAGGTCAAACAGAAAGCATTGTCAAATGGGATGGTTTGGCCTATGGGTAATTTCCTTAGTATGTCAGCAAAGCACCTTTTTGAGTCACCAAACACCATTCCTATCGTCTACGCTCACGTTTTTGCTCCTTCCCTGCTTCCTGCCAGACAGTCCACAGTTTTGCTCCCTCCCAGCTCCTTATGGGGGGGTCCCCGAGGACCAGGTTGAGAAACACTGGTCTTAGAAGGCCTGTGGTGAAATGACAAAGCTAGCAACCCGATTAGCGTGTGTGAATGGACAGAATTTTAATCCGCGGCAGACAAGGTCAGGTGATACATGACCAGTTTGCAGCTGCTCTGGTGCTCTGATGGATGGGATGTTGCAGGAATGGAGCTGGGTGGGGATCAGGGGATTCAGGGAGCAGCGTGCTTGTTGCTACCATCACTAGGTGTGAGTTTAAAAGCTTTTGCACATCCAGCTGGTACACAAGTGTAGAAGTGCTGCAGAGTACACAGGTGGGGGGGGGGGATGGTGCATAGGCATATAATCCAATATCTGTCAGGGTCTTCTGAGTTGCGCGCACATAGGGTTTGGGGACAGTGGCTGGATTTTTTTACAGCAACACCTACAGTTTAGCGAGTTTCATTGAATGCAAAATGACAAATTACTGGGTTTAAACATTCAGTCAATGAATGCACAGTAATACTACCTCAGTAACTGGAGAAGGGATGTGAGATTTCGGGAAACATTTTGCATTACAGCTTATGTTCAGATTTAAATAGAGATTGCATGTAAACCTTTAAATGTTACTGTTCCCACTTCACACTTGTATCCATAACCATGACAGGTTCTAATTACAGTTTTTATTAACAGCATACTTTAGCTAAAGGCTACTGAAAAAATACATACATTTTTGTTTTTTTTTTATTTTATGGAACATCAAAGAAAAAGCCTAAAAACAATGTAGATGAGTGGGTGTTAGATGAGTGGGTGTTTAAGCCAAGTGCGATGAAACAACAATATAATTTCATATGATGGTTCAGAAAAGGGTGCTTATCTTAAATTCATTAGAAAGGCCTGCTCTTGTACCCTAGATAGACATAGTCAACCTTATGTGCAAGCCACATAAAATGTGCATAGAAGGCTGTACAAATGTTCTAGCAATGTATGACCAAAAAACAAATAGCAACTCGATTCATGATTTAATTTAGAAGTCCACAGCATCACTATCACTGATATTAATTAATTTTCAGCTGCTATTACTCTCACCAATCAAATGCTTTTCTATGACGGATGTGACCTTCTGGTTGGTGAACTGGCACAAAGGGTGTGGCTAAGTGTCTAGCACCCTATTATTTCAGTTTGCTGTAGGGAAACCAGCACTTCTATCTACTCTGGCTAACAGATAGCAGTCCTTGTTTTCAGTGAAAGGTTATTTGTCTGTAAATCAGTGACACAGACATTGACTAGTTACCCCTTCAGATCCAGACAAAAGCTTTTGTATGTGGCCCACAGCAGCTGTTCTCCCAGCTTCTCTGCTGAAGAAGTCAAAAGGAGGGACCTTTCCTCCGGTCCACTGGGTCTGGGAGCAGGCTTGCCCCGAGCAAGTTGGCTTCAGTTAGTAAATATGACCAGATGGTCAATTTGTCACAAACTTTAGTGTCCCCTCACTGTGTCAATAAATGCTGCCAATGACAGCCTTTAATGTTGCTTTGTCCTCAAGCTGGGAAGGATTTAGTGCAACAATCTAGTCAGAGAGGGCAGGTGAGGAGGCCCAGGTGATACGGCCGATGGACTCTGCCAAGGTAAGCTGGCCCACTGGGCTGAAATGATCTGCAGGGGAACTATTGTGCTTGGAACAATTTCACACATCACTGAGGGAGAGTCCAACGCAGAGCCCACTACTCACCAGACGTCTGGGGGAAAAATGTTTCCTTCAGCAATTTATGATTTGGCAATTTTATAGCAACTTAAGTGATTTTTCTGCAACTTCCTGCTGGAGAAAAATGGGCATTTTGGGTGATTTTGTTGTTTTCGTAATCAGTGTCTCAAGAAGGACAGACTTCTGAGTTTTTTTTTATATACACACACACACACCTTTTGGTTTTTAATGTGGCTTTGGAATTTTAGAACGATGAAGATGATTAAATCATCATTTTCCACCCACTATTCCTGGACATCTGTACCACCTCTTCAAATTATGCATAAAGGACTAGGCCAATAATAATTTTAAAAATAATAATTTAAATAACTAATTTGAGTAGACATAAATAGCATTCATAACACACATGCACATACACACACTTGCATCTACTTTTAATCTTTGTTGCACTTCATAAAGATTTTATAGCATTAAGGCTAATAAACTTTAATGTGCATTGCGTTTTTCGATGCCTTTGATTTTTTTTTTTTTTTTGATGTCTAAAAATCTGATGAGTTTTAACGAAAATAAACCGTTGCCCATTTGACTTCTAAATTCTAATTGGTGGCAAACAAATTAAAAGTCTCAAATGGTCAGTCTTCTTTTAAAGCTAATTTTAAAAGTGCCTACACCGCTAGTTAAGGCTGAGAGTGCTGTCATCTTTCATGATAGTTGCCGTTTTAGGATGTATCTAGTGGTGTGATAGACCTTTACACGTTCCACACTTAGGTACTATATCTGTGATGATCACCAAACCTTAGGATCACCTCCATTCTTTTTCCCAGTGTGAGGGGTGATTAGGCTTATCAGAATGCAGCGAAAGACAGAGTAAGCTGGGGGGCATTCCAGCGATTTACTTCACTATTAAACATTAAACAAGAGGCCCACTCCACTCGAAACATCCTGATAAATCGCTGCCACTGTGCAGATAAGCAGAATCAAATTAAGTAAATGTGGTTTGATAATCAGGAAGCAGAAGTAAGCAAATATATGTGCTGTTTTTGACATTTAATTAGGCGCCGAGCCGGCCAGCCGCCAGGGCAACTGCAGTTCAGCATGAGACAGGCCGCTCCGTATGATGTAATCGTTAGGCCCAGCAACCCAGGATGCCAGGGCCTGCACATACACATACACACGTTTGCATTTATGCTACAGGAAAAGAGAGAAGAACTGTTGCTTAAGGTTACAGAAGCCTATCAGATGATTGTTGTCTCTAAGGATTAAGTTATTTTTTTTGGGAACACATAGGCAGAGAGAGGAGCTGACCATCTGCCGACGGAGTTCAGAGGCAGTGATACTGTCGGCAGTGTGTTGGGGTGGGTGGGTTGCTTGCTTACCGTCGTCTGCGCTGAAGCAGCTCTCTAATTGGTCCGTCATCCGTCTTGCGGCTTGGAGACTCCTTCGCCATTTTGAGCGACTCTCCGGGGTATAATTACCAGCAAAGTACCAGGAATGTGTCATGGTGAGAAAAACCCCATCCATGACTGATGTTTGTTATTTCCTGGTATTAACAACACATTACCCTTCATCCTCCAATGAGGATCCGGAAGAAATAAGCAAAGACCTCTCTCCTCTACAGCTTAATTGCTGTTGTCTCCTCTCAAGTATGTGTCACACAAGACGTTTTTTCATCTGTGACGGAACAATAAAAAGAGATTAAAACTATTTAAAGAGTACTTCGCACTGCTGACGTGATCACGGGCATGGCTTCTTTTCACTCTTCCATCAAGACTGCTTTGGCAGAAGATTCTTGCAGCTCTTACAACCTCACAGCTCAGTGGAGTCCAGTGTTTCCCAATCCGGCCCACGGGGACCCTCACAGTCCACGTTTTTGCTCCCTCCCAACTCCCGGGAACAAAAACATGGACTGTCTGTACTGTAGGTCCCTGAGGACCGGATTGGGAAACACTGCAGTATATAATGTTTCTTTCACTCATGTAGTAACCCGAACTAAAATATATAAATCAAGTACATGTGTTTAAATCAAAACCAAGCACACTGCAAATTCCAGTTTGATGATAACCATTTAGTACAGTTTTGAGGTTTCTAAGTCTGTGATGATAACATCTGAAATTTGGTGGCAAACAATGCCTAAAAATGTGCATTCTTTGTTTATTTAGCTCTAGACTCCCACCACCTCAATGTTTTATTTAAATGAGGCGTTTAACAGATGGCTTTTACAGAAATTATCTCCATACCACAGATTAACGCTTATGGACCATCAGTGTGACAACCTTTTAGGCTTTTTTTACAGCTGGATGTGTAATGAAGCAGTTGAAATGAAAAGGCTCGGGATCTGCCAAAGTTACCTCTTCTGGGACCTGAACTGGAAACCTGGTGTTATGATGGGTGTCAATGGTCACAGCAGAGGGTTGGGCTGTACAGAGGACATACAAACAGATGCAGATAAAAAAGTTAGGCGGTGAGCAATTAGTTCTACATCATGCTCTGGGGAAATCAAATAGTTGTCAACTTGAGGTCCATTGGTAGCAATTAGTGTCGCACCGCTGAACAGCTCTCATACATTTTTAATATACCTGTGACAAACATGACATCATCAAAGCTGTCCGTGCGGAACGCTTGTTTTTATCAGTTTTTCTTAACCCACAAAACCAATAGCGTGCAAGCAAATGAACCTGCAAGAACTGAACACGCCAGTTAATACATAAACTGGGGAGACTGGGAACGGATGATTCAACAGACACGAAAAACCACTGTCTCCTTAATCCCAAGACAGGCATAAGCTAAGCATTCCAGACAAATCCATGGCCACCCACCCTTGACTGCAGGTCGATAAGAATCCTGCTTCATACCCTGCATTTTCTTGTATGGCTGTAGGTTCTCTGCAAACCCTGATTGAATAATGAGGGCTATGGGAAGTGGGTGGATGAATAGATGGATGGACAGATGGACGGGGAGCCTTTTTCTGTCCACATGCACTCCATGCTGGAGAAGACGATTCATTATGGAGACCCTCCTGGGTGACTGTCGACCAGAGCAGGAGAGACACGCCACTCAGTCAGCTTCAGCAGTAACGGCTTTTAGAGATTCATCAGCCATGTCTTAATATACAAAAGGCCGTGCTGTTCAAAGGCATTTGGCAGCAACATTATGCAATAATAATGTGATTCTGCTTGAAATGGAAAGTTTCAATGACATTATTGGAGACTTCTCTGTAAGCAAAAAAAGTTTGTAAAATTACAATCTGTTTCATCGAGCTAGCATAAAATGGGATATGATTTCATGCCGAATAATAAGATAGCTCAAATTCCCTCTTAAAAATGATGTGAATGACTTTTAGTATAATAGGAGTATATCTGATTGAATGAATCAAGTCATTTTGCAGACAGTAAGGATAAGTTATAGAAACTGCAAAAATTTAAACACTGACAGAAATATATGTACGTACAGTGAGCTGGCAGGTATAAAACTAGAGGCAAATGACTTATCCCTCAAAAAATGCAAGAAAGACCCTGATCTGCTGGCTGATTTTGTTTAGCATCTGTTTTGTACAGTCAATCGCATCGTTTACCATTGCTTGTTAAGCACCTACTGTCATTGAAACAAAGGACTATTTTTTTGCCTGTCATACTGAGGGGGAAAAAAACTGAAAACTTAATATTCCACTAGGAGTAATGAGAAAAAAAACAGAGAAACTGTTTTGGGCTTTGAGGTGAGAGAACCTCCCATCAGAGAGGAATGTAGAGAACTGACAGGACCGTTACTATAGCAACATCCATTTCTGTGATCAGCGCCTGTCTTGATGAGGCCTGGGGAGACTGGCATTTACAGTACTGACACCGTCTGCCATTCACCCGCTCCGGCTACCAGGGGAATGATCCTGTCAGGTTGCCATGCCCTCAACCTTGGTTGCTAAGGAACTTCCACAGTGTCCCCAAAGTCATGTGCTCACAGCAGTACCCCTACTCACATCAACGTTTGTCCTCGTCTTCGTTTATCACCCGGGTAGCACAAATAATACTCAGGTCAGAAAGTTTAATTACCGCCTCCTCCCGCCATCTTAACTGTCATGCAAGCCACTCTGGACAAGTACACCTGGGAAATGAATAATGTCACAGCTGACATAATTAAAAACAGTCTAAATTTCTTTGACCGTTTGTTTTTTACATTCTTTCTGCATACTGATGTGTAAAGGTACTTGTCCGTGAAATTAACGTTACATGTATGCATCTGTGTTAAAGACCACTGCTTACCATGGAATCCCTCCGGATTTTCCCGCTTCACTGTTTAACATTTAAGCTAAGCAGGGACTTTGTTGAAAATGAACGGTGTTATCTACTTAAACAGAATCAGAAAGCAATTTCATTTATTAAGCGTCATTATTGAATGGGAATTGGGGAGTACAGTTTTGAGTTGCGTGCAGACGACATATTACTCCAGAGTTTCAAAGACAGTTTTGCGTATTGCAGACTTTGCGATAAAGCGTCTGGCTTTCTGAAGATCAAGCAGGCTAATTTTCACATTATTATTTATTAAATGAGCGGCTTCGTCTAACCAGTATGTGGGTAATCCTGCCCACTGTGATGCTGCTGATAATACATGCCCAACCCTGTTGCCATGACCACAAGTATGATCATCCTGTTTTTATTATTGAGAAACACCCTATGTCACAGTGTCAGACTGACCCCCCCTGCCTCATGTCATGAGCTGCTATATGATTGGCTGAGCAGAGCAGCTATAGCTGATCCTAGGAACTGGCACAGCTAGACTCTTGTAAAGGTTTGCATATGACATTGAAAAGAACGCACTGGGCTCATCTGAGAGGCCAAACTGTCTGCCTATTAAGTGCAAGTTCCTGGGTGTACTGTCTAATACAGTCCATTGCTTCTAGCACAGTCTAACACCATCCAACACAGGTCAAACACAGTTCAGCTCAGTCAAACACAGCCCAGCATCACAAAGCGAGCACAAGATAGGCTGTGGGTTAGTTTAAAAGTTGTATGTCAAAATACATTTTTTACTGAACTAGGCTAGTAGCGAGTTCTACCCCTGAGCCCAACATATCCCGTCCAGCACAATCCCATTTACTACACAGACTTCAAAATTTTATCCACAAGAAAAAAAAAAAAACACTTAAATTTTAAATTTAATGAGAAACTGTAAAATCATTTATACTGTGCATTCAGCTTTTGGATATATGCTTTTGCAGATACAAATATTACAACAAAGAAATTCATAATTGGCAAAGTTACCCCCGGTATTCCCTACAGACAAAGAGGCGAAAGGATCCTTAATATGGGCTCCGTGTCGAAAAGGTAAGTGAATTCAAAGGAAATTTCCCTGTAATATATTCAAAAGTGTCACATAGAAATTCTCATTTTCAAAGAACAGGTAGATATTAACGTTAAAACATCGCATGAGACAATTCATGCAAATAAAACAGGAACAAGACAGCAAATACTGTGTATGTCATCAGCCTTGTCCAGCACCTTCGTTATAAACAGAACCTACAGATGTGTTAAGGATCCTCTGCGGTACATTTACTGAGCCCATCTTACCTTCAAAGTGTTTGGTAGCATAGAAGAAAAACTCTTCATGCTGTATATAGTACAGATTTCAGTGTAGGCTGGACTTTACAATGATCATGTTTATTAAAGTAACAAGACAAGCGAAACGTTAATCATGCTGCTCAGTGCAGCCTTGTTATGTTGCTCTTCTTTTCATTCATATATTTATTTACTCTTCTTCTGAAGGTGTCATAGCATTCCATGCCGTCATTAAAACCTCCTAAAGAGGGAGAGTAGAATTTGTTATAAGATGGTCATTTGCAATGATACAGTTTTCATGGTAAGGCTGTCTGGAATGACCTTTAGTCTGTCTGAAAATTGCAGTCACTGTGTTTTTTGTTTTAATATCCAGTACCTTAATATCCTAGTTAAACACAGAATTCAGGGACAAATTTGCAGAAGTTGCTATTTTTTATATATTTACATCTATGTGTTTCCCAGCCTGGTAAAAAAATGAACTATTTGCTTGCCATTTAATTAGATGCAAGCATCAAGCATGCACCTCTTAAATGAAACAAGTCTGTTTTGTGCTATTAATCACTCGTGCTGGCAGTACCAGCAGGCAGCTTAAGCTGTGAGTCTCACACAGCCTTCACAGAAGTGGACCCTCTTCAACACCTCCAACCTATTTTATCTCCATCCATTCTGTAAGTATTTGCTTGATGCAGGGTCATGGGGGGTCTGAAGCTTATGGGCACAAGGCAGGGAATAACCCAGGATGGGGTGCCAACCCATTGCAGGGCACACCAGTCACACATATGACCAGTTTAGTAGCTGCAATTAGCATGTTTTTGGACTGTGGGGGAATCCCCACAATGACACGGGGAGAACATACAAACTCCATACACATGAACCCAGGTCCCAGAGGCGTGAGGCAACAGTGCTAACCTCTGTGTTACCTGTGACCCAGGAATCCTTGATTGAATAAAACTCATTTTTATCTTCATTTGTGGACGACTGGTACACAAAGCATTTACTCATGAGCATGCATTGGATGCTTTTAAAACAAGTTTTGTGAATTCACATAAGGATACACCAGAATTTAAATATGGAATGGAATTGTGTATAAGTATCAATCATTCTGTGAATGAAAATATAGCTAGCTAGCAATAATTAAATGCTGTTCTCCTATTGGCTAACACTGAATAAAACAACAAATTGGCCTTTGTCAGCAATGAATTGAAGAGTAAAGGGCCCTTGGTTTACACCCTTCACACTCGGTACTTGCTAGGCCTATGCCAAGGCTGTGGCTACCATGATAACACTTTCCCCCTGCTCCGTTCATGCGGTAAAGTCCCTTTTCTGCAATCCCTTCAAGTGGCTCCAATCCCCTCAAGCTAGCAGTCAGAATATATTGTAATCGTGTCTCTATAAACGTGTCTCTATAAAATATGTTGAGTCATAAGAACAAGGATATTCTTTTGCATATATAGTGGAAAATATGTGTAATACATTAGCAGTGAAGTTCATTGGGTCTTTAAAAAGCTTAATTCTGAATTAATTGCCATATGTAGCTTATGATAGGATTCACACTGACCGTTTTCCCTGAGTTTTCTGTAGGGACTGATTGCAGCTCTGTCTTCCACAGACACATTGCTTTATTTCTCCGTTAGTCACAGCGACCTTCAACCTTCAGCTCAGATATTAAGTTTTTACAATTTCCTCCCCGTTCCCCTAATTCCTCACCTTCCCAGCCAAAGAAGGAAAGGAGAAGGTCAGCCCAAATGAGGGGGGGCGGGGGAGAAATCACAGCTTGTGACATTTCTTTTGTGAGGATCCGGCAGTCGTGGGAGTTTGGGGGGGGGTTCAAGGGGGCTGGTTCTGGGATAAAAACAGGTCCTTGTGGACATGGCAGTGAGGTTAACAGCTGCAAAGCAGAGACTTGAGAACACTTGACCAATGCCGGCAACAGGCAGGTTAGTGGGGAGCCATCAATGCCCCGGGCCTCGTCATGCTCACCCCCAGCCTGAGGCCCCCAAAAAGGCCACAGCCAGAAATCTAGATCCACGTTCCTGTGGCTGAGAGGCAGCTATAATGGCTGAGAGGCAGTTATAATGGCTGAGAGGCAGCTATAATGACTGAGAGGCAGCTATAATGGCTGACACTAAGAGGCAGATAGTTTAATATAATGGCCGAGAGGCTGATATAATGGCTGAGAAGCAGATGTAATGGCTGAAAGACTGAGAGGCAGATGTAATGGCTGAGAGGCTGAAAGGCAGATATAATGGCTGAGAGGCTAAAAGGCAGATATAATGGCTGAGAGGCTGAAAGGCAGTTATAATGGCTGAGTGTCAGATATAATGGCTGAGAGGCTGAGATGCAGATATAATGGCTGAGAGGCAGATATGATGGCTGAAAAGCAGATATAAATCCTGAGAGGCTGAGAGGCAGATATAATGACCAGTGCTAGCATAGTTGCTAATGTATGTTGGCATAGTTGGCACAGTACTTCCCCATCCATGGCGGTTTGCCCAAGGAGACCAGACCTTCTATCACTTAGAAGAGGAGCCTCTGCAGAATCTTTGGCTGGTTTATATCAAAACATTTTGCAATCTTTTCAAATATTAACAAGATTTTTAGAATGGCAGCATTCAGGCCCCTAAACACTGGTTGCACACCAAATGCACTGTGCCATTTTATTACATTTATTTATAAGAGGCTTTTATCCAAAGTGCCATATAAGTTCAGAGAACAAGGTCAGCTAGTTTCTGGAGCAAATGGAGTTTAGGAGGTTGTTCCATCGTATCACGGTGAAATGACTACTCTGCCGGTCATGATATTTGAACCACGACCAGACTTGGGCATAGAGTCCTAATGCAGATTCTACACACCACTCAGATTCTACCATTAATGCATCTGTGGTACAAATACACTCTAAGTGCTTGTCTTGTTGTGTTATCTATTGTTATTGGCAGCCAATCTTATTGTTTCATATTTTCTTGCAGTTTTCCGGCCATATAGCCTGAAGGGAGCATTGAAATAGGACTTCCATTGCACTATACACACATGATAATAAAATGACCTGAACCTTGAATCAGTTGAATTAATCAGTACTGATAATAATGACCTTTCATGGGTAGGTTCAGACTCACTGCAGCGCCGTGCTGGATAAAGACGTGGGAGATAGATGGATGGGAATTCCACAGGCCTGGTCCTGGAACATCACGCATCAGAATGAAGTCTGCTCTGATGGCGCAGTGCGCAAATTAATACATGGAGGCAGTCTGGCCCTCAGGGTCAGGTGGGGTGTTATGGCCAATAATTCAGACACAAGAGATGGTCTGCAGGGGTCAGAGACCTGTGCATCTCCATCAGCCACTTCTCACAATGCTGAATACACACTCTCCTGTTTTATTTTATTTACTGTTCTTACTCACTTTCCCAACCTCTATGTCATTCTGCCCATACATCTGCTGCTCCATCCTCCAAGGAATGTTTTACTGTACTGCTGAGAATATCGCTTTTGGTCCTTCGGGGGGGGAGCAAAAACATTACAGAAGTCCTAAGTCCTTGTTTTATCTTCAGGCTCTAATGTAGGGAGGAATGAGGAAGGCATTTATATCAAGGCTGTAAAACCGCTAACTGCTGAACAGCTGTTATTTACTGTCCACTGTTAAGTGGAGACAGTTGGAGCTAATATATATATTTTTTTAAATCTGGATCTCAAATTAAATAATGAAATTGTTGTAGCGAGAACATCTCTGTACTACAAAACTGCGTATTCATATGGCAGAGAGACATTAAAAATTTATTGACACTTCAGATTTAACTTGCTTATATAAATGACATGCATGCTGGATATTTCAGGCAGGAAGCCATCAGGAAGATGTGTTAAATCTATTTTATTTTCACACTCTTGTCAATGTTAAGGGAATAGGTTGGTTACAATGTTAGCCACCCAGCTTAGTACCACAGACTATAATATATGATCAAGGAGCTTTTAATTTACAGGAATCACACAGTTCTCCTCCAGCTTGGTTCCTGTACACCCTGATCTCCATTGGATCTCTGTAGCATCTAGAGCTTTCAGCTCAGACAAATGAAAATGAATACGAACGTTCAAACAAGGAGACCTAATGAACGCCAGCGTGTCCAATCACAGCGGTCCAGGTTTTATATAAAGAGTAAGTCTAACCCATTTCTTTGCCGTTATAGCTATCCAGTTCTCCCACCTCCTCCCCTCCACCAGTTTCAGCTCCCCGTCCTGGTCCGGGATTGGCTCCTTCGCCTCCTGCCTGGTCCGGGGTTGGCTCCTTCACCTCCTGCCTGGTTGCCCAGTCAGATCTGTCAGCTTCAGAGTCAATGGAACCGACAACCAAGAGATGGGCTTCGCCAAATCACTGTTCACATACTCATTTAAATTTTTTCAACAAATAAACATTCGTGTCAACTATCTATTGAGGTCTCCTTGGTTGAAATATCAAACACTTGTATATAACGCTGGTGACCTTGTCTGCATTAATATAGAAAAACCGCAATTGTTATAGACATGGACACTCAAGGAGCAGAAAATGAATGGTCTTTTTCAAGTTATACCTCAAATGAGCATGAATGCAACCCAAGAATGATTTATTGCCAGTCACATTACTAACTATATGACTACCAGAAGAAAGATCAAAACAAATATAAAAGCCTAAATGCCTGATGTGGATTTTCATAGTGTATTTGATATATACCTATGTACCTAAATTATAATGATAAATTATTCATATATAAAAAGCAAATAATATGATTATTTTGTCTTCTTATCCACTGAAGACAGAGACACAAAACTAGAAAAATAGTCCCCTCAATGTGAAAATAACAGGTTTTTATCACATTGGGGGGACATTTGGTCCCCACAATGTAATACATACCTGGATTACATGCACACACTCACAGACACAAACACACACAGACACAAACACACACACACAGTTGCTGCAAAAAATATCAAAAGATTAGATCAGGAGAGGAAGGAGATAAGGATTAGGATTTATAAACTCTTGCGTCTTGTGATTAAGGCAGAGGTTAGATTACAGATATCATTAGATAGGGCTTTACAAACATTATGTGTCCAAAACACCGATATCTGATGGAAAATGAACTTTGCCATTAAAAACTGCCAGACCAGTGGAAAAAACAGACCAGCTGCTCGTAAGTACTGAGTTATTAGTATTAATGACATGATATTGATGATTGACATCCTTCAAGTCATGTATTACAGTTTTCAGAATATGTGCATGTTTCTAAATTCAGAAAGTATTAAGCATTTACCAAATCTTCTGCCAAAGGGACTTCTGTACTGTTCAGATGTGAAGATGTTTGATTGGTACAGAAGTTTGTGTTTTTTATTAAACACAAATTGTTGAAACTGAGCAACACTTTGACTGAACAAACAGCAGCACAGTCTTATTGGAACTGCTGTGAAAGACTGGGCTTGCATCATTCATCATTTGTCAAGTGCCATTGTGCACAGGTTTGCAATAAGGTGGGGGGTACAGGGGGCTTCAGTCTGTCCATAAAACATTATTTTCTGCTGCCAAACACAACATGTTTTGAATGAATACAGTGCAGGTTTTAAGTGAAAAAAGGAAAAAGATTCACAAGCTGTCACCTGCCCTCCACCCCTGAAATATTACTATTACTATTATTAACAATAATAATAAGAATAGCATTATTATTATTTTTTTCCTTTAGTGTTCTTTAATCTCAATGGCAGGCATCTTGCACTAACTGCAGTATAGTCAGATTGGTAGCATACAGCCACAGTTGATGCAATACAGCAGCTGTGAGTAAGAATGCACTGCGTTGAGGAGAATGCACTGCGAGCCATCAGGCAATCAGACACACCTGTGCCACTCTCATTAAAGGCCCACTCACTGAGATCTTCACATGTGTCCTGCATCTTGCTCTCTCTTTGCTCTTCTCCTCTGTTCCAGCCCGCTCTAGTTCCAATTCCCCTCAGATCTTCCCGGTGTGCTCGCCTGCTGTTCCTTGCATACCTGTAGGACTGACCCCCCTGACTTTCGACCTCGCCAGACCAGTGACCCTGACCCTATCTTCCGCCTGCCAATTTCGGTTCTGTCTAACTGGATTTGTCTCATTCCCCTGCATATTGTACTCATTCTATGATGGGTCTACATATGGGCAGTAATTTGCCCTGTTATGGGAGCCCGTGGGAGTCTTCTCTCCTATGAATGATAGCACAGCGATCCGATTTCCTGTTTCCAGTGCGGAAATGCACCTGTGCCTTGTGTCCACTCAGCTCACTGCCCCTCGCCAAAATGACCTCACGCTCCACTTGGATGTTAAGAATGACCGGGGCACAGGCTACGCATTAATGGGCCGGATCGAAGGTGAGAGGCATTCATGTGGCATTCCAGCTGTCATGCCAAGGCGGCGGAGGCTCGTGGGGGGATAGACGGAGGCTCGCTGGGGGGATAGGCGGAGGCTCGTGGGGGGATAAGCGGAGGCTCGTGGGGGGATAGGTGGAGGCTCGCTGGGGGGATAGGCGGAGGCTTGTGGGGGGATAGGCGGAGGCTCGCTGGGGGAATAAGCGGAGGTGGATCTTAAGCCTTTCTCCTAGAGAAAAGCAGGAGAGGAAGAGAGAAAGTTGATGTTCTTTCTGCTGCCGCATGTGGGTTGGGCTACAGATTAATTCGCCGCGGATGCACCGACATACAGTGATCACGTCTCACGACTGAGAGAGGATGAAAATGGAATATTATGTCTGGCAGAAAAAGAGACTATTTCTCAAAAAAAATGACACATGCTTGGAAGAGGTTACACTGGGCTTAAAGTACTCTCAAATGACATTTTTATAATGCATACTGAACCATACAATGTGATTATATGATGAAGAGTCACAGCTGGTAGAGCCTAAATAAATCTTACTTACATTTAACATGACTGTTAAATTGCATTGGTATCTCTTATTTAGTAGACACTTTTATCCAAAGCAATACATAACTTAGAAACAGAATCAGCCGATCTCTGTACCAACCATGGAATCAGCATTAACCTAATCTACACAGCCACAGCAGCCGCATTTCCTCACTAATCCTGCTCCATCAGACCAAAACACTTTTCTTTCACATTCCAAATTTTGGATTTGTTCACCACATTTTCGCAGGTTGGGTGGGTGTTCAGGGCAAAAGGTAAACATTAAGGTTGAGTGGGTGGGATTTGGGGTCCTGTGTTGGCAGGGCACAGGCGGGGGTGTGGTTCAATGGACATTCGGGTGGGGGTTCCGCAAAACATGGGGGCACCCCCTTTGAGAAATCCGTCCGAGATGTGGCATTTAGCATCTCCGGCTGGCAAAAAGATGGCCTCCATGTCTTTTGATCTGCGCCGCCCACCGACAGCCATTGATACAGCTGTCAGCTGTATCTGAAGCTCACCCTGGCAGAAACAACATTATCTCAAAGGCAGCATGCATGTCTCGACATAATCCCACAGGAAGAGAGAGAGAGCGAGAGCGAGAGAGACGGAAAAAAGAAGTCAGCTGGCTTCATGTCAGTCCGCCACCGCCTTGTAAAATGTTCATGTACATGCCGTATAAACTTGCCATTTCATGGTTTATAATCTGCTCTCCTCCCTCCCTTTTGAAAGCACTTGTTTCGGTCCTTGTTCATACGCTGATAAGCAGTGACCACAGAACATTCCTCTTCAAAACACTCAAACTTTTCAGGAGTTTCACCTCAGCGAGAGGGCAAGATGAACGACTGGTTTCTGCAGCTCTGGCAGGCATTTCCAGGTGCAATGGAACATGCCGTGCAGACTGATTCGGTGCGCTCATTTTTCACACCTGATGGACAGTAAAGCTGCATACATTGATTGGAGCCTAAACTTCTGTGTGATCGCAGCCCATAAGTGGCATTCTATACAAAGGGAGCAAACCCTTTATGGTAGCTGGGGGTGGAGCTGAAATCACTAAGGCTCCTCCCACTTTCAAAATGACATCACTCTGTATAGGCAATATACAGGTGACACACTTCTTGGCATTTACTAGGGTTATTTTGAAACATATGATCTGACCTGTAACCAAAAATAACTTACTGTAGAGGGACGGGTTACATTTTTGTGTGGTTTTGGGGATTCAATCCCACAACCTTTGCAACGCTTTATTTGTTGAGTTACAAGTGCTGCATGAACTATGTTAACAGCAAAAGGGTTACACCAAGTCATAATGAATATGAGGAAGAAGGCTGCACACAAAGATGTCGATAAAATAGGGCAAGAAATAGGGACAAGGTCCCTTTCAATTTCACATAATAATGTTAAAAATACTAAATACATACTATATATAGCAATGCAGACGTGTATGCATAAAAACAAAACAAAGTCTACGGTCACATGTGTATCTGTGCTCTCAATCACAGAACAGAAAGGAGTAAGAAATAAATAAAATAAAATAAAATAAAGACAGAATAATCTGTGTGCTCGCCTGCGGCCCCTTCTGGGCCCCCCTCCCCCTCCCCCCCATGCAGGTTTGATAAATTAGCTTAATGCCAAGCAAATATTAATCACGCTGTCAGCACGCCTGAGCCACAGAGCAGCTGAGTGGTGCCACCGGCACACAGACTCATTTGTCAAAGCCTGCGCCGCTTCCTCCCTCCGCCTCCCTCACCTCATCCACACAGGCTCTTTCCATGCGGTCAACAGCGGGGTCCCTGGGGCCCCAAACAGCTGAAGTTCACTTTGGGGTCAAAGGGCACCAACCTTGTGACATTTCTAAGTAAGGGATGCCACCTATGAAAAGCAAAGGGGTCGGTCCTGTGTGAATAATTATAATCTGAATCCCTTGCTTGAAATGCTAAGTTTTTATTGGAATGCCATCCTTCCATGGCACTGTTATGTGTTTGATAGGGCATTTTACTTCCTGGCCAGCAACAGTCAGAATCTGTGACACTTTTCATTGACCCTCAATAGTTGAACCTCAAACAGTATTAAATACAGTATCCTTTGTCTTTGTTTTGTGCATGTGTGTTTTGTGTGTGTTCGTCTCGTGTTGCATGCGTTCCATCTGGGTACGCTGGCTTACTCCTGTAGGCCAAATACAGCCAGTTAGTGAACTTGTGTCTCTAAATTGCCTGCAGTGTGTTTGTTTGCATAAATGTGTGCGTGAGTGTATCCTGAGACAGTCGGGAGTGTACCCCTGCCTCGTGCCTTATGCTGCCTGGATGGGGTTCAAGCCCCCTGCCGGTTCCTGACCGGGAGTGGCCCGGAGATGCGTGGATATACCTATCAGTATTGTGGCTACAATTTAAATGTATTTCAAAAGTAGGATTTTAGGTTTTCATATGCAGCATTTTTATAAATCCATCTTACAGCCTCTTCTTCTGGATCATGGTGGGACCTGGATTCTGTCCCAGGCAGCACAGGGCAAAAACTGAGGTAGATGGGCTGCCAATTTTTGAAAATTATACATGCATTATATATTTTAAAAGCTGTCTGAAAACTACTTCTTACAAAATAAGATAATTTGCAATCCACTGGTGGTGTAGAGGCATCTTAAAGTTGGCATTTAGCAGTCCAGAGCATTTACATGTTTATGTGTTAAAAAAACATTAACATGTAGACACACATATTGTAGAATATTTATGTTCACGTTAATTAGCCAAATGTGTGTTCACTTGTTTTATTACTACAGTTGTAATTAAGGCTGCACATGGGCGGCAGAGGGGTGATTCTCTGTAGAGTTCATAAGAGAGCTGCAGTCAAGAAAGTTATTTCCATAACATCATTCAGTCAACTTGAAACAACAATTCCCTAAAACAAATGGTCTAATGGGACTGGCCTTTGTTGGGCTTGAGCAAAGGTCACATGCGAGCTGTGAGAGGTACAGCATTATCTTCTTAACAGGGATTGAGAAGGTTTGCACTCCTGGGTCATTCATCCAGTGCAAGTCACATCGATGAAATGTTTCTTGCTTAACTGACGAGAGGCAGAAAATGAAGACATTTTTGAACAAACATCTCAAGCGTCAAATCTTGAAATGTGGAGGCCTCTTGTCACGGCAGCCTGCAGACTTTATTAAGATGGACAAATAAAGTGGGTGCTGATACATTAATGGATTTTCATTATAATTCAAGGAAACTTGCCCAATTTGGCCCAGAGAATATTTTATAGATTATATGCAGATTGAGGAGCCCGCTGGAGAAGCTCACCCTTCAGGGAGCCTTTCCATCCCTTTGGTCTCCACTCAGCTGCCCGCAGCATGTACAGAAGGTACAACACAGATCTACTGAGCTCCAGCGCACAGCAAATCAACACATTCAAAAACACTTTCAAAATACATTAGCATCCTCAACGTTGACATTTTTAAGAAATGGAATAAATTTAGAATGACCTTTTTCTCACTAGGCGCTGAAAATCATGAGAAACATACTAAGAGCTTTATGGGAAGTGACTATGTTCTTTGTGTAAGAAGTTAGGTAACGTAAAGGAAGATCCAGAAAACAACATATCTGTCTCTCATTGTATTTGCCACAGGGATGTGTGAACTTCACCTCAGCCAACTATCATCTATGACCCTGCTTCAGTGAAAAGAGTGTCTTTTTGTGCATTTAAGTGGGCATAAAGTAAGTTAAAATGGACTCTCCTGCATAGGGTGACTGCTTTTAAAAAAATACTTGCCAGCATGGCCATTCTTGTTGTTTCACGTTTTTTGTTGTGTTTGCAACGGGGGCTCGGAGAAAGTGGTGCTAGTGTTTTGGGGAAAGTGGGTAGGGGAGAGGGGAAAAGGACGACAAGGGGGCTAAAAGGAAGACACCCAAGAATAATCTGGATGGAAGACTGGATATCAGGTCACCCGGCATCAGGAGCAGACTGGTAGGGAGGACAGCTGAGGAGCCACTGACGCAGCTGCCAACTGCAAATCTGACATATACGTGCAACATACATGAGGAAGTTATGCATCTTACATGACTTTGAGACATGCTACTTTTATGTCTTTCATTATTATGTATGCAATCTCATTATGGTGGGAGCCATAACACAAAAAATACTTGGTGCTATATTTAAAACAATTTGTAATTTAATCGTCTTTAATGTTTTGTGGTCAAACTATGTTGTCGAGGCGTGTAAAAAAGCATGTTTCTGGAATTTGCTAACTCTTGCAGTGCATAATGGGTAAGATATTTGGGGGCTACTTCAATTTCATCATCTGCAACTGCTCCAAATGCCATAGGCAGGTCCTAGGTGTGAATTTGGAAAGGGGGGGCATGATCCATTTTTGCCCCAGGGCCCATAGTACAGTTGTTTTGCATTGCCCTGCATGTACATGGGCCAGGCGTGCCCATCAAACAGATCCGGACATCTGTCAAGCAGAGGCTTAAAACTGATTGTTCCTTATGATGAAGATGTGGGCATTCTGGAAAAGGTGTCTCAGATGGCTTTGAGAAAGCTCAAGTAATAGCATAATTGCCACTGCATGTTTATGTTGTTTTTTTCTTTTCATTATTTGTTTGAAGATTGAACATGCAG
>JAODJW010000019.1:17008203-17036779 GCA_026777045.1 Hyperopisus bebe
CCTCTCGTACCAGGCTCGGCCTTGTCTCAGGCCACCTGGAATTTAAGCCCTGTGATATGTGCATGTGTGATCCTACAATATATACACACAAACAAAATAATATGCCTACAAACCTAGCCTCTGCTTTGTCACAGGGTTTTTCCCCACAGCGCTAAAGATCAAGACTGCCTGCCTTAAAACAAAACATAAATACTGATGTGTATGTATTTGCAATTTCCTCAAACAGTCATTTGGTGCAACACACACTGCGGAAATCGATGGCTATTCTGCTGATTTATGGAGCTGTGTCAAACACCTTAAGCCCGTTGGGTATTTGACGTAAGCCTGGTGACAGGATTACAAAAATTTGAGACCGACAGCAAGAGTGAAAAGGGGGCTGTCCTTTCCAAGTCCTTGACTAGGAAGAGTTGATTTTAGCTTAAATGTTAAATTGATTCTCTTACCTTGGTTTGGACACTTTTATTCCAGACTGCTTCAATTTCATTCCACTTTTACCCTCATGTTTTCAAGAGTGATTGAGTCTCTGTCATCATCGTAAAACATGTAATACCCATTGCTCAAGGTTTGTCATCCCCTAAATGCCCAGACATTCCTCATCAATCTGTTCATCCAATGGATTTATTATAATTTTTTACTGTGTGATTTTATAGATCTTACTTCCAAAAGTTTTCGTGGAATCACTTACCTAAGAGTGAGCTGGTGTTGCAGTGACAGACCGCAATCTTAGAACAAGGCTATTATTACATCCTGTGGGAACAATCTTATTATTTATTTCTGCCTGGAGCTCAGCATATACCCAATAAGTCAAACATGAAGACGAGGGATAGAACAAGTGAGGAAGAAATATACAAGAATAACATGGAGTGACAACAGTGTAGGAGAGTCATTTGACCATCTGTGATATGAGCTTTAGGCTGACTGAGCAATAAGGAAAGACACACACACACACACACACACTTGTATTCCTATCTTTGTGGAAACCATCCATTCATTTCATGGGAAAAACCCTAATCCCAACAGTGATAACCTTAACCCCTACCCAGCACTAACCTTAACAGTAAGTCACCAAACAAAATACAAAACTTTTGGCATTTTTAGTCTTTTATTCCAGTCACAGATTATTATAAAAATGAGTTTCCCCTTGTGGGGATTGAAAAAGTGGACCACAAAATGTCAGAATAACAGGTTTTGGTCCCCACAATGAATTATATACATAACCGAAACACAGACACAAATACAGACACACACACAATGGTCTTATTTAAAGTATATCAACTTCAGAAACAGTGAGTGAAAACCTCATCAGTAATTGAACCTGTCAAGAATGAGGAGTTAATATGAAATTAATAGAATTCCTGCTACCAGCAAGTGAGCTTGGGACCCTTGATTAGCCAGGTGTCTGAGCTTTGACCAATACTCAGCTACTCCGTGTAAGAACAAATTCAAGATAAGATATGATTAGATAAGGCGGACTTTATTGATCCCAGGTTGAAATTCTGGTGCATACAGCAGCAATGTACATAAGTAGACAAATAGAAATATGTTGAAAAGCCAAAATATTATGGCCACCTGCCTAATTTGCTCTTGATCCTCCATGTGCTGGATCCCACAGAAACATGGTTTCAACAAGAACTCTGAAGGTATCTTGTGGTGTTTAGCACCAAGATGTCAACAAAAGAGGCTTTAAGTTTCCTAAGCTTGCAAGGTAGAGTCACCGCGGATCAGGCTTGCTGTTCCAGCACATCCCAGAGATGCTCGATAGGACTCAACTGGGGAATTTCGCATCCAGGGCAACACTTTGGACTCTACCTCATGTTTCACAAACCATTCCAGAATAGTCTGTGCAGTGTGGCAGGGCACATTATCCCGTTGACTGAGGCCACTGCCACTGTGGAATACAATTGGCATGAATGGGTGTACCGGGTCTGCAATGATGTCGCGATAGGTGTCACGCATCAAAGTACCTTCCACATGGCCTGACCCAATCCCAAGGCAGAACATTGCCCAGAACCACACGTCCCCACCCCTCCACATGATGTGAAATGAGATTCCCCAGATGACCTTCTTCCACTGGTCCAAGGTTCAGTGGAGATGACTGGGTTCCCATTGCAGGTGCTTTCACCAATGGAGTGGGATGAGCATGAGTTAACATGGGCACTTGAACTGCTATGCAGCTACGCAGCCCCATACTGTATGCCGAAGTGTGAAATGCACTGTGTGTTGTGAGTCATTTTGAGCGCATCATTAAAATTTTCCGCCAGTTGTGTCACAGTAGCCTTTCCATCGTTCAGTACCAGACAGGACAGCTTCTGTTGTCCCAATGTATCAATGAGCCATGGGGGCCTAACAGTCACTGGTTCATGGTTTTTTCTTCCCCTGATAGCTATAGGTAGGTACTCACCACCGCTGACTGGGAGTACCCCACAAGCCTTGCTGTTTTTGGTGTCATTTGGCTACGACAGTTTGTTCCTTGTCAAAGTCACTCAGGTCTCTATGATTGCCCATTTCTCCATCATCCTACTCATCACCCATAAAAATCGACCGCTCACTTGCCATTTAATATATCTCAGATCATGATTAGCGCAGTTGTTCTGAGATAATCACCATCATTCACATCATCTCTGGGCGGCCCTGGTGTTTTGGCTCTTCGGTGTATCGTACAAAACAAGACAAAGAGCAAAGACAGTACAAATAGAGCAGATGGAGAGGTGACAGAATCAAATCTCTGTGCTCTGCAAGACCACATTCGAGTAATGAACTTCAACAGGAGAACTCCCGCCAAGTAAGAAAAACCCCCTACAGGATAAGAATCATAACAACCCCCTGCGGGAAGGGAAGGAGATGTCTGGTCAGGAACTCTCACTCCAATTTCTGAACTTCTATTGGAGAGTTAACAGGTGTAAATCACCTGGTACAGTAATTGCAAGTACTTCTGAGAGCCTCAGACGCTACAATCCTTACAAAGTACAGCTTCTGCACATTTCCAGTCAGACCTGGATACATCACACCTCCCAGTTTTAACACTTATAGATCACTGGCACCCTAATAATAAACCTACATTCCTGAATAACAGGATTATTCCTACAAGACTAAAACGTACTTATTTAAATCAATTGACAAGAGCCGCTAATGTATAAATGCATTAATTTAGAAATGCATGCTGCTCAGTGGATAACTCCGGAAACAATAAATTAGCTAATTCACGACCAGCCTGGTAGACAGGCTGATTAGCATCAGAACCATGTCACCGGCAATGCCTTATTCTGTGTCCTAATTAACTGTAGGTTTCTGTTAATTGTAAAGTGAGAAACAAGGACAGACAAATCAAACACTGCAGCTGCAGCCTTGAGAAAGTTTGGCTCTGAATTCCTCTGTTCCATGAACTCTTCTGGCCCTTCTGCATCAATTAACATGTCTACGGTCATAGGTCAAATGCTATGAAATATTACACTACGCATCACATTGCTGAAAGACATTTTACTGTATTCACAATTGCAATATTGTACTTTATATGGTTAATATGAAATACACAGAAGATCAAGCATGTAAAAGATGTTTAGTTCTGTGTGGCCTCAAGCTGGGAGAAAGAAGCTAAAAAGCTGGCTGTCAGGGTGAACATTAGCGGTGCTAAGTGTCTAAAGCAGGGGTGGCCAATCATATCCGCAGAGGGCCGCTGTGTATGCGGGTTTTTGCTGCAACTCCCTAATTAGATTACTAATCAGAGGACTGATTGGCTGAAGAGTCCGCACCCCTGGGTTTGAACAGCTGACCTACAGGTTGCTCCAAAACCCTGCATACACACCAGCCCATTGTGGATAAGATTGGCCACCCCTGGACTAAAGGCTGGTGAGTTCAATTCCCAGGGTATCCTGTTATCCCCATGAGTACAATGTGGCATGCAAGGGAGGCATTAATGCCATGATGATCACAAGGAATTGCATAGAAGTTTAAAACAAATTAAGATCTGACAAAAGTTTCAGGTTATTGAGTCGCATATATACATACAGGAAAGTTAGCCTTTTGGCAGAAGGAAATAGCTTTTTTTTGTTTTTTGGGAGAAGTTGCTGCCTCAACCCTAGAGGACTGTTTTGAATTCATATATTAGAACATGTTCAAAGAGGCTACCACCTGTAGGATCACACATGGAGATATAACAGATCTTAGATTCCAGGTGGCCTGAGACAAGGCCTACCCTGGTACGAGAGGTACTCGCTGGCCTAGGTGCAAAAGAGGGGTTAGTGACCCCACACACACAAACACACTTAAACACACACACACATACACACAGAGTCCATGACAATGGTGGAAGGGCTTTTCCACAATGCTGGAGGCTTTGCAGATGAATTGTTTTTGGAAAATATTCTTGATGCAGAGGAGAGAGGTCCTGTTATTTTTCTCTCCTGTATGTACTATTCTCTGCAGGAACTAGTGGTCTTTGTAATTCCCAAACTGCAGCCAGCCAATGCACTCTCTGTGGTGCCCCTGTAGAACACAGTAAGGTTGGGGGTGGGAGTCTTGCACTCCTGAAGCCCCGCAGGCAGTGGAGATGATGCTCTGCCTTCCTGTCTAGCAGAAAGTAGAGCATCTGAGCCAGGTCTGTTGAGTTCAGTAACAGCTTCTTCCCTGAAGCTGTCAGGACAGTAAATACCCTGCTGCCCACTTTATCTGTTACCGAGGGGTTAAATCAGAATGGAAGAGGAGGGGGATCCCTGAATAAACCACTTTGGACATTACTTTATTAGTTAGGGATTTATGACCACAATCTTAAATATAAAGTATGTGCATTTGTTGGCATGTTGTGCCACCACTTTAGAAATAGTGATCAAAAAGTTGTTTTTAATTCAAATGGATATTTTACATATCATGTAGTTAAACAGTACTTGAAGTTTTTAAAACATAACATGCAAATGAAACTTAAAAATGCATCAAAATGGCTTATAACTGCAAGTAATATTGTTGCCTATTAATCTTATACGTCCCTGTGAAAATGCATTAAAATATGAAGTTATTCACGGATTGCTTCTTATACACATCTTACGCACATCTAACAGAGTCTAGCTAGTAAGTGAAGTTTTGGCAGCAGTACAGTTAGAAAAATAAGTGAAAATGCAAAAAAAGAAGAAACCATGGTGTCATGCGGGAATCTTTCAAGAAATCAATGTCTGGTCAAAACTACTAATGAAACATAACATTAAAGCTGATGACCTTTTATTAAACCATCCGCTAAGAATCATTTACTAAATTTTGTGACCTTAAAAAAAAAAAGTTAAATTGAAGGAAGAGGAGCTGTAATCTGGGAAGGTGTAATTTGAACATAAGGAGGCGGAGCTCTGCTCTGGCATGGTGCGATTTTGACATCAGAAGGTGGAGCTGCACTCCAGCAAGGTGCAGTTCGGACATAAGGAGGCAGAGCTGCACTCCAGCAAGGTGCGATTTGGACATAAGAAGGGGGAACTGCACTCTGGAAAGGTGCAGTTTGGACATAAGAAGGCGGAGCTGTGCTCCAGCAAGGTGCGATTTGGACATAAGAAGACGGAGCTGTGCTCCGGCAAGGTGCGATTTGGACATAAGGAGGCGGAGCTGTGCCCCGGCCAGGTGCGATTTGGACATAAGAAGGCGGAGCTGTGCTCTGGCAAGGTGCGATTTGGACATAAGAAGGTGGAGCTGTGCTCTGGCATGGTGCAATTTGGACATAAGGTACAACTAAGAGCTTCAAAAATAAAATATATATATTCTCATCATTATTGATCGTGCCATGAGAATGTGTTGTGTTTAAGTAAATTTGTGTCTGTTGCATGTTAATTATTTGCCCAGTTAATTATACATTTTGTTTTCCCAGGGCCTGCTTCATATGTATTGGAAAAAGCCAGAATGCATACAGTATCATGCGGAGGGAAGTAGCAGGGCTATCCTCGCAGCTTAATGAGAGCGTTTAATGAAGCACTGCATCAATGTTCCCTGATTCCCCTCAGCAAACGGGCTCCTTATTAGCCTGACGTTGTCATCCAAAAGATGCTGCAAAGGTGTCTCTCTTTAGAATAAATCTGCTCAGCCAGCCTCCAAACAAGCGGCTGAATAATTCAGCGGCTATTTGAAGAACAAACGGCGGCAAACAGCTGTCTGAGCCTGGCCGCTGCATCAGGGAGTGTTTTAAAGAGGCACCCAGTAGGGGTAGTGCTCACAGCGGCATGTTGGTGGGGGGGGTGGGGGCAGCACTGCAACTGAGGCAGCACTGCAACTTGCTCTCTGCAAATTAATGATGTCAGTTCAGGCAGATTTCAGATGAAATTCCATCCAAAATAAAGTGTACGGATTTTAAGAGAGTTTGTTGTCGTTTAACAAAAAACAAAAACAAAATGGCTTTCGGCTTCTGAAATGGCTGTATTGATGCTTATTATCCTTATTGCTATTAATTATCCTTTGATTAATTAGCACAATTTCAGATTTTCACAATACTCTTCACAGAAATCATACAAATAACCTTTTTGACAAATTTTTAATAGTTTAAATAAACACATTTCAATCTTCTGTGAATCTTACATTAGTTATGGATCAATTGGACAGTGTGGACCCTGGTGTACATAAGCAGGCCGTTATACTGTATTCATAAAAATGCCAAAATACTATTTTGTTTGGTTACTTGTGGTTAGGATTAGGGCTGGGTAGTGGTTAAGGTTGTCATTGTTAGGATTTGGGTTTTCCCATAGAGATGAATGGCAAGTCCCCACAAAGATATGAGTACAAATGTTTGTATGTGTGTGTGTGTGTGTGTGTACATTGCATTGTGAGTAGTACATTTTCCCACAATGTGATAAAAATCTGTCGTTTTGACATTGTGGGGACCACCTTGTTGGTCCTCACAAGGGGAAATTCAATTTTACAAAAATCTGTGACTGCAATCAAAACACTAAAAATGCTAAAATACTTGTATTTTGTTTGAATATTTATGGTTAAGGTTAGGCCTAGGTAAAGTCAAGGGTGTCAATGTTGGGAGTAGGATTTTGCCCATAGAAATGAATAGACGGTCCCCACAAAGATATGAATACAGGTCTGTGTGTGTGTGTGTGTGTGTGTGTGTGTGTGTGTGTGTGTGTGTGTGTGTGTGTGTGTGTGTGTGTGTGTGTGTGTAAATTGGGGTCAGATTGTATTTGACACTGAGCTATTCAGTAAACATCCACCCTGAGGCCAGGGAGTTAATTAGATAATGTACAATTGGATTATTTTTGCTAATTAAATCCACATCCATACTGCTGATGGACTAGCTGACCTCTATTTTGTCAAAGCTGAAAATGCCATAACCTTTTTTTTTCTTTTGTGACACAATTTATGTAAAAATGTGTAAAGATGTCAGTTTGGATGCTGGCCAGCTGCAGAGTCAGGCCATGTTTTAAGATAAAGCCCCATTTTTACAGAGTTTCCCCTGTGAAGTTCTGTGCTATATTGCTTTCTCTCCCAATTACCTCAATGTCTCGCTTATCCATTTCTCTAATTAGCTGTTAAATTGAATCCCAGGTTCCGCGATGGGGGTTATGATACCCCTGTAACAGAAAGACAGAGGTGGGGGTTAAAACTGATTATCTCAGGGTGATACAGTTATGTATCATGTACTCGTTGGTCTCGGGTCTCGGGGTGTTGACTCTGTGATGCTCCAGAGTCATCCATTACCTTCTGCAGAGAACCTTGGAGAAGACTAGAGTGGGCACCATGATGTTTTGGGAGTCTGAGTCAGAGTCAGTTTCTTAACAGCGGTGTCAATGAGAATGCTGTGACAGTATTCATAATTCAGGAAGGAGTTCATATAGAACTCCATCGACGGATATTTCCAGAAATTATTTTCTCAATTTTTTAAAAAAACCTTTTGTATCCTACCTGTTCTTCTAGTTTCATTCACCCTTAATGTTCGGCCTAAAGCTGGCAGGGCAGGCCCTTCCATTTAGGCCCAGAATTCACGCTTTTAACGTCACTCTGCCTGTGGGACATTTACAGCAATGATCCTTGGGATATTAGAAGGTCACCCAAGGCTGTTGTGTGAAAAACCTCCATGAGGATCTTCCAGGATGCAGCCTGACAGCAGTTATTTAAAAAATGCTCCGTTTAAATTCTTACATAAATAAACACTAAATTTACACAAAAACATTGTAACTGGGTACAGTATAACAAAAAAAAAGACCTGTATATTCATTAATACTTTCAAACAAATGTGGCTTAGATCAGCATTCATTCCTCTAACACATTAACATTTATTGTACTAATACAATTTTTAAAAAGTATATTTCCCAAAAGGATCCTTAATTTGATTTCACACACACACACACGCACACGCACACACATATATACTGTGTATATATATATACATACATTTACCTAAACAAAGATTTCACATTTTGTGTGAACATGACTATTCATTATCGAATCTGACCTCTTCATCACTGCCATGTGACCAGGCTGTTGATTTCTGTGGTGATCTATGTGTTTCACATGTTGGCGAGCATATTGTTGCCTTCATTAGGTCATATGTATGTGGCTAGCTGCCTTTCCACAGGATTATTTTGTCCATCAAAACCCAGTGACCTCATGTATAAAGCTAGAAGTAGGTCAAAGGTGAACGGTATATAAATTTCAGAGATTGATGTGCAAAGTGGATGTATACCTACATTCAATCCTGTTCATTTATCATTCTTGAGTTTCACTGATGATGGATTCTAAATTCCTGTCAGCTTTTCAGAAGGCAGTTAATCAACATTAATATGAAGGCTTCGCTAACAGCTAAGACATGTCATGTGATGCCAGCAAACACATCTAAATGAGAACTATATGATGTGTTTGCACAGGGTGCTTGTGGTCGGAACACCTCGCTCCAGAGACGATGAAGAAGGTGAGATCCTGGCAGCAGATAAGAATCCAAGCTCAAAGTCCCAGACGGAAGCCAGAATGTTTAGAGATTTCTGGTTCTGAGACTAAGTGCTGAAACCAAGGGAGAAAAGACGAAAGCTCAAGAAATGTAAAGCATAATAAAAATGAGGAAAAACTAATACAGGGAACAGTGGCTATGGGCTGAGGCTAATTAGGAGTGAGGTTTTGTTGCTAGGTAGCATATGCAGGCTACAGTAAAATTAGCCAGGAACAATTTGGAACTGGTTCTAGAGTTTGGAATGACCATGAAGACCATGGGTGTTTCTCCCTGCTTCCCCTGCTGGGCTGGGGATGTTGTCGCTGGCTATCTGCTAACGTCCAGCAGATGTGTTATTCACAGGGTGAGTCGGGCTTATTTGGTTTGACAAATTATCATCGAGACCGGGTCCCTGTTTCTCCAATACATCTGAATGTGTTCCACAGGCTGTGAGATCTTCCAATACAGACTAAGAAATGCAAAGGATTCTAAATGAGACGGGGGCGCTACTTACGGTAATAAACTTAAATCAATTTTAAATCCAAAATCAATCCCACTCAGCATCACCTTTACTTGCATAAACTCTTTACAACCCTTAAAACAGTGCAATTGAATTTATGTGGTATACTCATATATAAAGGATGATTACACTCATTGCCCTAACAAGCAAATATTACGTCGAGTTTATAGAGTGTTTATCTCTGCAGTCCACATTTGGCTGCGCAGTTGACAGAACATAGATTACCAGGTTATACAGGAGATATAGTTTTGTAGATCAAAGTCACTTTGGACTGTATGTCTACGACAGTCAGTGCAGACGTGTTTGTCTGAATGCGTGTCCAGTGTGCAGGCATGCATTCGTCCATACATTAGTGTGTGACGATTGGTAGAGCTCCACTGGCATTGCTCTCCAAATGTCCATGCTGTTTTCGGTGAGGCCTGTCCTTGCTATAACTTTTAGATTTCCCTGGGGTCTGCTGCTGGTGCCACAGGTAACTATGCGGTACCTATGACCCAAATCCTAACCCTCCCCCTGATCCTCACACTTTACCCATCTTTTGTTCCCTTGACGCCCATGGGGTCGGCAGGTAATTTTAGCCCTCGGGGAGTCATGTGACCAGATAAATCGTAGTAAAAGAACACACCTGTGGTAAATAGTCAAGCGGGTTCTAGGATCCTAACTGTGTACATGCTCTGGAGTCACTTAAGCCTCCATGTGTACAGTACAGTAGCAGTGATCGTTATTTTTGTCTGGCTGTGAAGAGGAAGGCTTGGCTGATTCTCAGCCAACACCAGTAGAGAGGGCACCACCCCTCACACCCTCCTTCCTCTTGCAGCCCGGTGCTACTTCCTGTCTTCTCCATCTGCCTCCTCAACCGCCTGCCGCGGGCCCCATGCCAACCACCCCCTCCTCTCCAGCCTTCGGGTCTGGGTTCTCCACCCTCCCCTCCCCCACCCCCTCACAGATCTGGTGACCTCGAGCCGCTCTCACGTAAGACATCTGCGAGAGCGAAAAGCAGATGGTCACCAGGGCCACTTGAGTGACCAGAGGCCATTTTTGTGGGCAGGGGGAAGAGAGTGGTGCTATTTGGGGGTGGGGTGATGGAAAGCCAGGGGGCTGGGGGGGGGGATAATTGATTTTACTTAGTTCTCCCCCAAGCACAAATGGCCGTTTAGAAGTCTTCTGCTCGGCTGATCCGGGGAGGCCGAGGACCTGGCTTGGCTCGCTGTGTGCTCACTCCGCATACAAACAACCTGCTAAAAAGTCAGCCTGCCCCTGCGAACTCACAGCTGTCTGCGCGCTCAGGGCACAACATCTGCTCACCTCCATGGTGCGAATGACAGTGCTAAAGCGCTGCTACTCTTTAACCCTTTCGACACCGCGAAATCGAGCAGCCTCAGTCACTCAGACTAGCTGAGGTGCTATGCTGCAGAGGATCGGCAGTACAAGTCAAATGCAGTCATTAAATTCCTTATTATTGTGGGGGGGGGGGGGGGGGGGTCTGCGGGGTCTTCATTGAGCTTTGGGTTAAAGGCCCATCTCTCAGCCGAAAAGCCAGTCCCAAAGCAGATTGCTCATTCTCACCTGCGGAACCGAATCGACGTCGAAGGTGCTCTGGGGTTCACAGCCTAAAATAAGTGAGCATCCCTCGAGGGCCAACCACAGATGTGTCAAATCGGTATGGAGCGATCTACTGGGCCAGCTGGGAGATGAATGGAGATGCAACATCACACAAGACTTTTGTAATCCTGACAACAAATGGGTGTGAAGAGCTACTGAATTGCTACCACTCTGATGGTGGGCTGTGGTCCATACCACCAAGCTCAGGACACAAGGTAGGGGATTTCCTGGTGGTAAGCCAGTCTCCTGTAGTGTTCATGCTCTCACACACACAGTCGTATACTATGGGATGCCAGCCTGCTGTAGTGCTCATGCACTCACACACACAGTCATATACTATGGGATGCCAGTCTCCTGTAGTGCTCATGCTCTCACACACAGTCATATACTATGGGAAATTTGATCTATTGTCTAGGATCTGGGCAGGAGGGCGTGGCATCATGCAAACAGGGAACAAATGGGAATTTATTAACAAACATAAAAAACACTAGAAATACTTATAAAACAAAAACAGACCACGAGGGGTCAAAAGTAAACAGGGATAAACAAAGACTAATTTACAAAAGGCTCAGATAGGCAGGCAGGGTACAAATAACAGAACATTCAAACATTAGTAACATATAGCAAAACATCATACATCCAACAACATTCATGACTCCAGAAGGAACAAAAAGGGATCAGGAACTTAAATTCAACAGGCTAACAAGAATAATGCAGGACGGGTGAAAATAATTAACAAGGACTAGTAAAACAGGCAACAGGTGACACTAATAATTAACTCAAGGAACTAAACAGGGCAACTAAGAACTGACAACGAAACAAAGTAAACAGAATCTAACACTGGGGATAACAAAGACCAGTAAAACACAACTAAGGCACAAAGCAAGAAACTATGAATACAAATCACAGAACTAAACTGATACAAATGAAAGACTAGGAACAAAATACAACAACAGGCAGGATTCAAACACAAGACAGAGGGGTTCACAGGCAGCCACATGTTCAACACACTGAACCATGCAGCTGACAGGGAGCTGGGGAAAAACTAAAGACTTGGACAACGGGGAAAGACAGGAAAGACTGGAACAAACCAACTGCTGACCCTGACACACACCAATTCACCCCAATGCATGCTTTTGGAACCCCAAGAGGAATCTTAACATGCAAATTCCACGCACACAGAGAGTGGGGTTGAAACTCACAACCACTCAGTTATCATTACTGTCTTTGGAATGTTAACATACATTAATATGTGCAAGAAAACGCAGAAAGTACTTAAGTTTCTTTACTTGTTTTGTAAAACACCTTTCCCCCCAAGGGGAAAAGGCAATTTTATGAAAAAATTTAACCCTTATGAAAAGGTTCATTTTCAGGTTCACAAAGGGGTGGGGTGTTCACTGAAAAAAAAAAATCAACATGCACAATGTGTATTTTCTTAAATCCACAAGACACATTTAAATTTAAGGCATTTGGCAGACGCCCATAGCCAGACTGACGTACATAAGTGCTTAGAAGTCTCATCTGTGAATACATTCTGATGCTGGTTCAACAGAACCTGGCTAAGAATACCATCACTCTAAAAACTCTGCTGGCAAGTAATACAATTTTTTTTAATGATAAGAGTATTATCCATGGAGTTCTAATCCAAGTACTTCCGAAAGAGGTAGGTTTTTAGTTGTTGTATGAAGGCACCCAATGACTGTTCAGACATCTACAGTAGGGCACATTCATCCACTTAGGTGCCAAAACAGAGAAGAATCTACATGCATGTCTTCCTTGTGCCTTGAGAGATGGTGGGACCAGTTGAACGGTGCTAGAGGATTGGGAAGAGCATAGTGCAGTGCAGGGTGAGATAAGTTAATTTAGGTAGGAGGATGCTGGTCCATTTTAGCTCTGTAGGCCAGCATCAGTGTTTTGATTCTGATTCAGGTAGCTACAGGAAGGCAGTGGAGGGAGAATAACAATATTAAGAGAGAAAATGAAGAGAATAAATCAACATGGGAACACGGGAAAGGTCAGAAATGTGAGAGATAAAGGACAGGTGATTGTCCATGGTTACCCCAAGGTTAACGGCAGTGACTGAAGGACAAATCAAAGAGTTTTCCAGGGAGATCGCAACATCCTGTTGTGGGGATGGATCAGCCGGGATGAATAGCATTGAGTTTCAGCTGATGAGCTGTCATCGACGATGAGATATCTGACACCCAAGTGGAAATGTGAGTGTCTAAGGAATAGCAGTGATAAGAGAACCCATGTGAAGATATGACCTTATCAAGAGATCTAGTATAGAAAGAAATAGAATAGGACAAAGACCTGAGCCTTGAGGGACACCAGTGGAGAGTTTGCATGGAGTAGAAGTGAATCCCTGCCATGTTACTTCATTTAATTAGCCTTCTAAGTAGCACTCCATTGCCATGGTCTGCCATGAATTAAGACTCATAAGGATGGACAAGACAGTCTTGTGGTTGACTGTGTCGAATGCTACTGAAAGGTCTAGGATGAGGACAGATGACAGGGATTTAGCTGCTCTGGCAGCATGTAGGCTCTCAGTGACAGCCAAGAGGGCAGTCTTTGTGGAATATGCCACTTTGAAGCCAGATTGGTTAGGATCATGAAGGTTGTTCTAAGAGAAATAGAGAAGCAGCTGATTGTAAACTGTGTGTCCAAGGATTTTTGAAAGAAAAGAGAGAAGTGATTCTGGTCGGTAGTTGCTGATGTCTGAGGGACTCAGTGTGGGTTTCTTCAGAATGGGATTAATCCTACCATTTTTGAATGCCGTTAGTACATGACTAGATGTTATGGAGTTATTGATTATATTGGTGATGAAGAGGAGAAAGTCTTGAGAGATTGTCTGGAACATTGTGGAAGAGATTAGATCCAGAGGACATGTGGTAGCATTGCATGATGAGATGACTTGCAGGTTCTCTTCTGCTGCTAGATTGGAGAATTGAACCAGTGAAAGAGAAGGGAAATCCTTACTATGTAATGTAGTAGATGGGGTGGGAGAAATGTCTCACAGGTTTGATCAATCTTCTCATCAAAGTTGTTGGCAAAGTCTTCAGGCAGTCAGGGAGGATGGAGCAGGAGGAGTTGGCAGGTTAACTAATGACAAGAAAAAGAGTCAAGGTCCGGAAGGTATGATAGAGTGCAGGAAGCAACAGATGAAGGGGAGACAGAGTGGAGGTTTTGTCAAGTGGAGGAAAAATATTCATAGCTGGGTTTAGGCAGGATAGGTAGAGTGATTGTAAAGGATACAAAGTGATTATCAGAGATGTGACGAGGGGTATTGATAATGTCAGATGTTGGAGAAGGATAGCTGAAGACCAGGTCCAGGTTTTTCCCTCCTTTGTGTATGGGAGAGCAGTTGGACGTTAGAGAGAAGGAATAGAAAAGAGGGAGAAGGCATAAGGAATGGAGCTTATTGAGGGGGAGGTTGAAGTCTCCAAGGAGAGTGAGAGGGGTGTTGTCAGTAGGTAGGAGACTGAGGAGTCTCCATTTATTCAAGAAAGTGACCTAGGGGACCAGGAGGGTGGTAGATGATAATGATGAGAAGGTTGATCGGAGAAGAAATGGCAACTGCATGGAATTCAAAGGATGAAAGATGGGACAAGGAGAGAGGTGTGTAGCACCAATTCCGAGACAGGAGCAGAGCCGTACCACTACCCCTCCCAGTTTCTCGTGGAGTGTAAGAGAAAGCTTAAGCAGAGGAAAGAGCTGCTAGTGTAGCTGAGTTCTGTGGGGAGATCCTGGTCTCAGTTAGAGCTAGATGCATAAAGTCATGAGAGTGATAGGAAGGAAGGATGGAGATGAAATCAGCCTTCTTTACAGCAGACTGACAGTTCCAGAGCCCACCTACCACCCCTGTCTGAGACTGGGACAACAGGAGAGGGTTGATACAGTTACTGGTGGTATGGCCTCTAGGTTGTGGATGTGATCTTCTGGGTCTAAGAGATGTGAGGACTGAGACAAATATGTGACACATGTTTGTAGTTATTATAGTTGAAGGTTATGTATGGCTAATAGAGCTCTAATAATAATAATAAAAAAAAGATGCCAGGAAGGAATATGCGCTGATTGCTTATTTATCTAGTTCAAACTGAGTGTAGGAGATAGTATCCAAAATTCCTCCCTTTCCAGTAGAGAAGAAATTCACCACAGAGTTTAAAGCAAACACAGAACCTTTTCAGATATTATGGAGAACCCGAGTCACTTAACATTTTTTAAAAGTAATTGAAAACAAATCTTTTTATATTGGCTTTTTAATCTGCTCAAATTGTTTTACTATATTTCACTTTGTCTCCTTGTTCTCATTTATCATTTTTGTATTATTTGCTTATATTCTTTTCCTACCTTTGTTATTTATTTCTTTATATCTTAACCTTTTGTTATTTCTATAATGTACAGTCTTGATTATTTTTTACTAGCTTATACCTCTCTAGCTTTGGCCGTTTCATTCATTTTACTTTTTGTCTCATGTATTGTATTCAGGGGTGGACAGTAACGAAGTACATTTATTGAATACTGTATTTAAGTACATTTTCAAGTGTCTCTCTTAATTTTACTTGAATATAATTTTTTTGGAATTTGTATTGCTTCATGTCATTTTTCACACTCCGCTCCTCCAATCTCCACTGGATATCAACCGGTACCAGTAATTATTGAATTATTAGTGAATTCTTTTATTTTTGTTAACTCTCGGGGAAAAAATAGCACAATAACACTTAGCAGACCCTTAACAAGCAAAGCTACATTTTTTTCTGAGAGTATAAATGTCCATCAACTGAATAAATTAAGATTTTCATATTCACAGTGGCTCAAGTTATCAGCAAAAAATTATGGTAATTAACTCATTTAACTAATATAAGTACATCAAAAATATTTTTTTAACTGGTTTTTGGAATTGAGTCCTTCTTAGCCCTTTAGTGGTAGTGGCCATATGCATTCAGATAGACTTTTTGGTGGTAAAATGTATTATCTGGGTATAACTGATTTTGTAGGAAAGACCAGAGGTGTGTTGAGGGGTGGGGGTGCTTAGGATTTGTTTTAATGAGCTTCTCATCAGGGGGTTTCAGGTCAGAAAATCTCCTAAAGCAGCGAAGAGACCTTCAAAACCTAAAGTAATATCCGCCAGATTAAAGAAAATCGCTACTAAACCCCTCTTACTGTGTTTGCATCATAAAAAAAGCATATTTTTACAGTGGTTTCGATATATCTATGATCAGTAATTAAGTGGTTTTTAAGAACTGGCAAGCCATAGAAATAGGTTTTTGCGTTTCTTAATTGTTCATATTGAACTTTGAACTGAAGTAATCGTTTTAGGCTAATCCATACAGATAATGAATTTTAACTTAAAAAAATACATTCATTTGTTTATTTGTTTGTTTGTTTTCAAAAAGGTATAAGAATACAAACCTATTCTCAGTTCCCAGTGGCCATTAGTTAAAATTGCAATAAATGTACAATATATCTGTTATTATCTATTTGTGTATCTGGTACGGCTGTAAGTTTACTGCCTCGATTAATTTACAAAACAGGACAGAATGGAATTCTCTGCAAGTCGCCTTGCATGGCTTTCAATTTCTCATAAAGCACACAGGTTAAGTGCCTCATGATTCAACAGAAAAAAACCCCCAGAGATTCACTTTGGCAACCGTTTTTATCAAGAGCCGAAGTTCCTTTCTTCTGCTGAACTATTCACTGAACTTGCTACTTGGTATGCTAATATATGCAAATAATAGGTGTTACTGTACTTAAAACATCTAAACTATGAAAACAGAAGCCTGGTGATAGCGCCTGAATCGTGTCAGCGTGCAAGGCGTCACCTCTGCGCTGCTTTGTTCCTTTGTCAGCTTCATCTCAGGCCTGCAGGAAGGATTCTCGCCATGTGCGTTTACAGTTAAATGATTGATCAGTTGCCTTCTGAAAGGTCTTCCCTTTAACCCAAAAATGCCAGCTGTTCTAGCACTCGCTGAATTGATTTTCTTGCTCAATCTGAGCAGCAGTATCTCCTGGGGATGGGCTTGGCTTTGTTCAGCATTTATATAATGTATTATTGTGTGCAGAATGCTGGGAAGGAGCTTTGCACATCCACTTCGTAGTGTCCTCCAGAGCTCCGGCTTTCACATTGTCTCCTCTGCCTTCTTTCCTTGGCCCTTTGGTGCACCGTTCCCGTCGCTGCTGCCTCAACCTTCTGTTTCCTTACACATTCCCATCATGATCTCTGAATGCTGCACATAGCTTGCAGAAGTTGCTGGGCTGTTTCCAGGCTGATCTCTTTGGATTGCGGTAGAGTTTCTGGCTGTGGAACACGGATGGGAATTACACAGAGATGGAAGAGATGGAAAGATTATGTGCGTGCGTGTATGTGGGTGAGGGGGGGGAGGGGAGCTTTTGAGAACAAATCTAAACTAGTAACTCCCAGTACTGGCAAAAACATAACAATATAGTACAAGTTACTCTGCGCCTTTGAGAAATGGACGTATTTCCTGCTAAGTTTTACTGTGTCCTGCGCTTGGTGTGTTTTATGCTTCCTCCCTGAATCCCGCACTCTGACAGCATCCCAACTGCACTTCTTTAGAGGTTATGTATATATTATGTGCAGTTTTATGTGGTTTCTGCAAGGGTGGATTTGTTAAGCATTTTCAATTACACAGCTTTCCTAGGGCCATGTTATATTCAGGTCCAATATTAAGGTCCCAGGCTCCTTGTTTCAAGCCCAGCTCGCCCGATCCTCGTGTGTGCCACGCCCCCTCATCATCCACGTGTGCTTCCCTGATTGTGCCCAGCTGTTCCCTGTTATTTCGGCTTGTCTCATGTATATCAGTCCATGTCTTCCTCAGTTGGGTGTCCATCCTTGATGTGATGTGTGTCACTGTCTGCCCTGTCTCCCCAAATAAACCCTCGTTTCCCGCAATCCTGCCTGCCTGCCTCGTCCTTCGGCGCTTCCTGCCTGCTCATCCGCCGCGATCGTGACACCTTGAATGTTCTCTATTACGTGCCCCACCTCCACTAAATAAAGGTGCTGTTCATTTCTTGAACTCCTACTTGTGGTTCTGGTTCAGCAGGTGTATTCAGAACCAACCAGCAACATGCACCTCTAGCCTGAACTGCTGGGGATTCTAACATCAGAAGTATGAAATGCACTCTAACGAGAGAATCTTACCACGCAAACAGCCAAAACAGTAAGAAATACTCAATTCCTCTTGTGAATTTGCACTGTGCAAGGAACTGAAGTGAAAACCAATCAATAAGAGCTAAAAAAAGTTAACAACCTGAACAATACTAAAGTCTGATTTTTGGTTTAATTTAACCATATCACTGCTTCTGGTATGTTTATTAATTATTGAAATATTTGGCCATAACAACTAGATGAGAAAAACCATTACAACCAGATAATTTAAGGTAATTAAATTAGAATATAGTTTGTTGTCAGTAAGTCCAAATGATATTTTTGTCTATAGTGTTCAGTAAAAATACTGCAGGGCCCTAAAACAGAGACTATATGAAAAGCATCTACTGTATACAGGACTCTCATAATGTCAGTGGATCAGAGCTTTCCTGTTATAAAAACTTATATCCAATCATAAACTCCACCAAACTTCCAAGAAGAGCTCTCCATTGTACCTTTAAGAACTTTTCTCACATGGCTTAAATGAATATGCTTTCGTATGGGTATGTGAAGCTATACTACAGTTCCACCTGAACCACAGTTTAAAATATTGGTTTACAATTTATTCAAGGTCTGTGTGGCTCTGCTGTGCAAGCAGTGGTTTCCAAGTTCTGTCCAGCTTGAGCAGTGAGTTTTGCTTGGTGTTCAGTGGAATTGCTCTTGCTGAGTTTAAGGTTCAGTCTTCTGGGAGAGAGTTAAAGAATTAATAAGGAGACATGCTGACACAGACAGAAAGTTCCATGTGACCAGATCTGCAGCCTGTCAACCATTTTATTTTTGTCAGGCGAGCCTTCCGGTACTCAGACCTATGTGCACTATGTGGTACTAGGTGACTAAGCGAGACTGAAACAGTGCATGTCATGGGTATGACTAAGTAAACAAAGAAGGAAGGAAAAGTAATCAAAAAAGGTTGGGCATATGGCAAACAGTACCTGAGATGCTCAACCAAAACCTGAAAGCAAGTCAAATCAAAATGGCAAAACCAAACAAAATCAAGCGAAGCAACACAACCAGAAAGCCTGAAGAGCAACATAATCATCAAAACACAGCAATAATCAGAGGGAGCTTGACGGCTGATTTGATTGATCAGAGACAGGAACCTTCTGTAGGTGAGATTGGGTGATGACTGTGCTTGCAGCAGGTAACCTGAAGGTAACGTGAAATGGATTCTGGACCAGAAGTGACAATTAGGCAGCTCAGTCACAGTGCTGCGGACACTCTGGATGAGATGCCAAGACTGACTGAAAATATAAAACACCATTTGCAATCTATGCTTAATTTATGGATTGCATTTATTTTTTTATAAACAGCTTGAACTTGATAAACACAAAACATTTACTCATGTATTAATGTTTTCAATGAGCATTTGGGCAAAGAAAAAAATCAGAAGAGAAAAAATGCTATGTAAATTGACAATTGATGCATAAAAAATTTAGATGGAACTTGTCTGGCCATAAATGCTTTAGGAACAGATGATGTTTTTTTGCTCTCCTCTGGGACATTTAGACAAAACTTGTAGAGGGGGTGGGGGGGGGTTGTTTTTGGTGAAGTTGTTCTGTTCCGTCGAGTCCTCGGGCCCCATCATTTATTCATAGCCATCTGATCTTTGGTCTTGAGCCGTTGCCATGGGCATCGGAATGGGTGGAGGGGGGGCTTTCCATTTACCTTGCCTCCCTGAAATGCACAAGGGAGCCAGGGGGCAGGGCTGTTTGTTCGGAGCTCCCCAGCGATTGTGTCTGCTGGCAAACTTTGTTTTCAGCCACAGAGACAGGGACTAAGAAGCCCCCCAGAACTGTCAGGAGGAAAGAAATATATATCCTAGTTTACAGCAAGAGACATTGCAGTATGTGGCCTTACACCCACATTCTGTGATACCACATTGTTACCTGCAGGTGATTGCTATCTGTTGTTAAACTTTAAACCACCCCCACCCATAATAGTCTGCTAAATGTGATATTTGAAGACTCTGACAAAATACAGAGCATTATAGAAAATTTTGTCTATATGGTCATCTGGAGTCAACATAGATTCTTTTTCTTCCTCCTTTCTTCCTCAGGCCTGTAACCACCATTGCTTTGCATCAGGATTGGCTCATTCTTTTTTTCCCTCACCAATCAAACTCTGCTATTTTCCTGTTTATATTGGTGTTAATTTTGCCTCACCCCACTGATCCCATCTGGTTTCATGTGGCCCTCTTTGCTGCCCAAGGCAGTGCACTGTGTTGCTATTTTGTAGTGAAAACTATTTCTCCAGAGTAACATCACATTATTACTGCGTACAGATCCTGACTTTATTTCATTAAAAGGTCCAGTGAGGGACCACAAAGAGGGAGAGCCCATCACAACAGCAATGGCTGCCCAGCTCCGCCTCTGTGATGACAGCAATGGCAGAATGAGTCATCAGCACCTTGCAGATTAATGGTTATCCTAACCATTTCCATCACACATGACAGGGAATAACACTTACAAATCAGGTTAATTTGTTTGGGTGTCAGCTTATCCCAGTGTATGAAAGGCTGTAAACTGAAGTAAATAGATCATAATTACCGAAGTTTAAGAGTAAAGCTGGTGCATAGTTTTTATCCATCCATCCATCTACCTATCCATCCATCCATCCATGCATCCATCCATCCATCCATCCATCCATCCATCCTCCAACTGCTTTTCCTGATCAGGTCTGGGGGTGGGGAGCAGGGAGGTATATCAGGCAGCATATGCAGAATTATGCTACAGGGCTGAGGTACACCCCGGGTGGGATGCCACTCAGTCTCAAGGTATAGTAATTATGTTATGATGTCATGCTTAAATGTTAATTGTACCATTCACTTCAAAATGTTCAAGGAATTTAAGGAAAATATTGGTTGAATGAATCTGTATGAATTACTGACTGACAACATAATACTGCTGAATCTGAATAAAAGATATACTGGAATAATAATGAAATTATGTAATGACATATTAATATCAAGGACCTAAGGATTAGGGCCGCTCTTTGCCTACATAACAGCGTCGATCCTTCTCATGAAGCTGTCTCACAAGTCCTGAACCGTGTGTAGTGGGATATTGGACTATTCTTCAAAACGTAGAGCTTGGAGTTCTTTGACAGATGAAGGAGATGGAAATCTACTTCACAGTCTGTGCTCCAGAACTTCCTGTAAAGGGTCAATGATGTTTGGCTCTGGTGGTTAGAGAGGCCTTGCTAGGTGGCTAACTTTATTCCGGTCTTCATGAAACCTCAGCTTGAACTGGTCTGAGTTTGTGTGGAGACCACTGCGAGGGAGCAGGATCTGCACCTGGTGCTGCAAATGGGCCACATATTGCACTGCCCATTATTCCACCATGCAGAGCAATCATTAGACCCGATGGCTCCTACAAAACAGCTGCCCATGACATTACTGATTCCCCACCAGTTGGCTTTGTCTAATTTTAAACCCATGCAGATGGAGAGAAAAGATTGAAATATGACAAATCAGACCATAATAAGTTTTCCATTGCTGTTGGGCACAGATTTTGTACTCCTAACACCAGGTTATGCATCTGTCTGAATGGGCCACTGATACAAAATGGTTCTAAAGTGCTTTGTGAAGCTCACAGTATAGAATATAGATTGGGTCACAGGGGCACTGAGTCAGTTCTGTGGCAATTTGTGAGGTTGTATTTATGTGTTTTTAGCAGCCATTAAGGTAAGTGCCCATCCGTCCATGTCAGTGAACTGTCAAACACTGTTCTTCATTGCCAGTGCAGTTTGTCTGTGTTTAACATAAGCTGTCATGATTACTGAGACTGTTGCCCTCAACACATTAAATAATTTAGCAGATTTTATGACTGATGCACCTGTCATTTGAGCATGGACTCTCTGGCCTCGTTGCTACTCTGTTATTTGCCTCATGTTCCTTTCAAATCTCAGGTAGTAAAGAGCTAATAGTCAGACCTCTGCTAAAAGAAATTCAGCCTAATATGACTCACCTTTGTAGCTGTGTTTATAATTGTAATTTAATTACTTTAAATTCCATTTCCATGAGGATCTTCCCTTGTTTTTTTTCCATTCCCTATAGAGTACCGGCAGAAGAGAAATGGCTGATTATTTGTGTGCGGGCCGAACAGGATATCTTTTATAAACCCTGAAAAGATATTTGAGGACAATGTTGAAAATTTGGTTGCAGTAAATGCTTCAAAATAATTATTTAACAAGGCTCTGAACTGTGAATGGAAATGTTTCATTATACAAAATTCTGTGCATAGCTTAGTGGGAATCACTGTAGTCTCACACCTCCAAGGTCTGAAGTCTTGGCTGTACAGTATGTGGCTGGAGTTCTTAAATTCCCTTTGTTTGTGTTGCTTCTCTCTGGTCCTGTTGCTTTTCTTTTTTCTTTTTTTTTGCCTGTGGTCAAAAAACATTGTGCATCATGGATAGACTGGCATTCTGTCCAGGGTCTTTTCCTGCCTTCTGCCCTATGCCCCCTGAGGTAGACTCTGGATTCACCACGATAGTGTTAAGTACTATAAGAGATGGACAGACATAATTGTTTTGTCATTATATGCAATAAGTTAAATAAGAACAAATAATATAATATTCAGTAGCTGACTGAGAATCTTAAAATCTTTTCTGCAAAGTAAAAGCTGCATGAGAGAAGCCATCACACTAAGTCACGGTCTTGACCTTGACCATGTGCTCCACGGTTCCGTTGCAATTAAACATTCATTGTGCAGCAAACATGGCAAGAAGCTACACTTTGCAGTTCAAACCTGAGTCCCCTCACAGTCAGATCTGGCCTTGAGTCTAAATAGAACTGAACAGACAGTTAATATGCTTCAGTTTTATCGACTTTGTTTGTCCTGAACTTGTGACCGTGTTCATTTCAAAAACCTTCTTAAGCCAAAAGTAGGAAGATACCCACAGGATTCCTAAAATCTGACCTGAACAGCACAGCACAATGATTCAGAAGAAATTGTTTTAATAAGTATTCAAACAGTATTCACACATCTGTATTATACAGGCCAGCTATAGTACAGAAAATAGCTCTCTCATAAATATGTACGCCATTATGTCTGAAGTCAGACCTTTCCGACTGTTATAAAAACTGCAGTTTTTTTTTTATAACTGATTTACAGTGCTGCGGGGTAACATAGCCACAGACTGGTTAAGGGTTACACATGGCTGCACTGACTTTCACAGACCCCGGAGAACTTCCTGTATTCCTTGCAAATGGACTGGGTGTGTCTGGCAAACAAATCTTCATGTGGAACAGAGATCGAGTAGCAGTTCAATATGTCCAGGTAGTGAAACAGGAAGTCTATCACAATGAAGCATTCCAAACAAATTTAAATAACCCAGTTCACTCCCATGTGCTCCAAATAAGAATATAAGTCACATATGTTATTTTTTTCTTTTTTCACCACCAGCACCCTTGTAATATAAGTTTGATGGAGTATCAATATGTATCAGCCTGGTAATGATCTGCTGAAACTAAAGTAAACTTGAACTCCAACTGGTCTGCGGCTACGCAGCCCAGCCCCTTATTTGCAAGCTCTGACTGTATGTTCTAGCACCTTTCCATCATAGCAGGCATTAACATTTTCATTAATTTGTACAACAGTAGCTCTGCTGCGGGATAGAACCATACGGGCTAGCCTTCACTACCCACATGCATCAATGAGCTTTGGGCATCCATGAATCTGTCAGTTCACCGGTTGGCCTTCCTTGGACCTCTTTTGGAAGGTACTGACCACTGCATACTGGGAACACCCCAGTCGTTTAGCCATCACCATTTGACCCTTGTCAAAGTTGCTCAGATCCTTACATTTGCCCATTTTTCCAGCTTCTTACACATAAACTTCAAGAACTGACTGGTCACCTAATAAATAATTGCACCCTTGACAGGTGCCATTGTAATGAAATAATCCATGTTATTCACTTGTCAGTATATTTAATATTTCTGAACAATATGTACACACACACATATACAGACACACACACACACACACACACACACGCATACACAGGCACATACACGCATACACAGGCACGCACACACACACATACACAGGCACACACACACACACGTACACAGACACACATACCCTACACAGACACACACGCATACACAGGCATGCACACACACACACACACACACGTACACAGGCACACACACACACTGATGAGCCAAAACATTATGACTAAACCCATGTGACATGAATAATGTTGACTATATTGGAAAAATGGTGCATGTCAAAGTCTGGGATATGTTCGATGGTAAGGCAACATTTGGGTCCTATTTTACAACGCAGAAAAAATGGTCACACAGATAAAGACCTGGCTGACTTTGACAAAGGCTAAATCTTTATGGCCAGACAGCTGGGTCAGAGCAAGGCTTGTGGGGCGCTTATGGTCAGCCATGGAGAGACCCTACTGAGAGCGGTCCGAGGATGGAAAAACCATGAACTGCCATCAGGGTGCTGGGCGGCCAGGACTCATAAATGCAGGATGTGACTGAAGTCTTTCCCATGTGGTACAGACCAACAGAAGGGTTACTGTGGCACAAATGGTAGATCATCATTAAAATTGTCTTAAGAGTGATGTGACATGACACACAAGGCCTTGTGCCCATATAGCTGAGTTTGGTACGATCAGGATAACTTTATAATGTTTTTGTGTACATAGCAGTTTTAAGTACATGAGAAAGGAAACCAGCAAATGCATTTCAGGTAAAGACTATCTGACATTATTTAAAAGAAAGGAAAAAAAAGCAGCAGAACCTTAATGGCTAATTGTTGCTTTCATCTGCCAGCTTCAACCCCAAAACAAATTTATTTAAATTTATTTAATAAATAAATAAATAAAATCTAGAGGAAAAATTACACAAAAGGTAAAATTGGATTACCAATTAATATCAGCCCATGATAGGTATATAGTTTTTTTTAATTGAAAGGAAAGACTGATTGCAGTCAGAGGTAAGCATAAGACATATTTTTCCTCATCAGAATGGGTATGATGAAATCTTGAAAATGGATTTGCCAGACACTAATCTTACGGAAATTCTAAGTGACAGCTCTGCTTGAGGCTCAGCAAAGCAAGGCTTAAAATGTACATTTTCTACGTGCAGAGTACCTTCCTAGCAGGAGATTAACGATATTCTGTGTTTTATTTATTTATCATCATTGGCTTGCACATGATTAGCACACAAATCCTGCGCGGTCACAGCTAACAAAGCAGGTGAAGGCAATGTGCCTGGAAGATGATGTGTTGGATTTGGCCTGGATTGTCATGGATTAATGTCTCTCATACATCCTTAGCATGGATTCCATGGATCAACTTTACTACAACTTTACCCCATGTACTATGTATGTAACATGTGACTAGTCTAAGTTTTTATTATTTTTTTTCTATAAACAACTGAAACAAACAACTGTTTATCAAAAAGCTTCTTTAGAAAAAATATATCTTAATGGCAACACTTTGTTGCAGATCACCAATTTCCCAGTAACCAGTGCGATAATGTATTCCCAGACTCACATGGGGAATCAATATCTGTGTAGCTCTAGTGATGCACCACCAGCGATGAAAGAAAGGACTGTAGATGTTCATGAGCAATCCACATTTTTGGATGAAAATGAAAGATTAGATGATTGTACAATTAAGTACATAAGATGCACATTAAAAGTGTTAAGCACTGGGCCAGCCTCAGGCATACCTGAGTGTGACATACGGACAAACAGAAGTTCAGCAACCAGAATAAAGTGCCACTCCCAAAGACATGAAAACCAAGCAGCTCCAGAAACAGCATCTGCAGACATCTCCTGGTATCACACTCATGATCAGAGCCCTTAATAGCTGCTGGGTTAAGGTCGTTCACTTTTTGAATGAGTTATTTCACTGTGGTGTTGTGTCTCCACCGACGAAAATGACATTATTCAAATTATAAACAAATAGATGCAATAAACAAAGAAACACCAACATTCACAAGCCTTTGTCATTATAGTGTTTTTGGTTAAGTGATCAGGTCAAAGGAATTTTAAAGATTAATTGTAACAACAACAGAAGTGTAAACTAGGTCCAGCTTTCAATTGGGAAAGTGATTTCAGCCATCCTATGTGAAAGGAAACCTTCACGGCTGTCCATCCATCCATCCATCCATCCATCCATCCATCCATCTTCTAATTGCTTATCCCAGTCAGCGTTGTGTATAGGGCCGGCCACAGGAGGCGCAGGCTGCGGGGCCGGGGTGAACCCCGGACAACAGGTGACACGTGTGTCTGTCAGCTGGCCTTCCCTGACCAGGCGGAGGACGCAACAGACACATGGCAGCACGTCATTGACCAGAACAGCCTGGTTTCCCCAGAAACACACATTTTAATAGGCAGTACTTTGCAATAAGCTGCTTCTGAATTTGATTTGAATGGAAATCAAATTATTAACACAAGGACCTCTAGCAGAATAGCAGAATGCCTGAATTTTAATGTGAATCTAGTGACTGTCACTACACTCTGGAAGTGTTCAATTACTTTTGAGTCTGCAAGAATGGATGAATTTGGAGGGGGGGGGGGGGGCGTTATTGCCCCGAAAAATTAGTGGGTCAGTCCTGAATCTATGGTGGGATCACGGTGCCAGGGTTTACGCAAAGCTCAGGTGGAGGTGGAGAGGCAGGCAGTTGGCCACATCTGGTGAGGATACTGATGTTTCATTACATTTATGATGGAGCCTTAATAAAAACCATTCATGAACACTCCGGCCAATGTTAAGGCACCCTTCTCACATCTCCCCTGGCATCTGCCGGCATTTCCTGTAGTTAATACGGCTTCCTCTCACAGAATTGTGTCTTTCAGATTGTTGTCTCTAAATAACTAGCGTGTGATTTGTTTTTTCTTTCTCTGTGCACTGTGATGCATTGGTATTCCCTCCAGGAACTCCCCTGGACCCCAGACTGACGGGTGACCCCAGATAAGCGGTTATAGATTGCCATTATAGCACATTATAGCAATAGGATATTACATGTCACTTATAGAATAAGAAAGGGTTCTCCTTTCATGAAGAACAGAGGGAGGCGGGGACACTGGGCCATGTGCTGACACAGCGGGCTCTTTCCAAACGTGGTCGGAAGCACAATCGTGCAATAAGGAAGGAATAATCCCACAGGATATCTGCCTGCTGTGGGACCGTCACCCCGCTCACTGCTCTCTAATTTGTTTTTTCATTAACATTTTTTGCTGCTCTTGTGCAGGCTGAACGACAAGAGTAATAGACCTTCTGCCAATCAAAAACCGCTAACAAACAATACAAGGGTTTGTACCTCATTGCCTTTCCTGGAAAGTTATTCCCTCCACAACAAAGCCAGCTGTACCGGTGGAGTACATCACCCTGACTTTTGAAGCAGATGTAATGTAATGTAGCGACGGGCCATAAGAGACCCCGACCTGGGCTTTCCGGGGAATAGTGGCGGCCAAAGCCGCTTCAAACACACGGACGCCTCTTTGTTGGGGGAGAATAATTAATCAACTTCACCCAAATGTGATTATCACTCATTAAACATTTTCCTGTGAATTGGCTGTGTTATTGAGGATGAGCAAAATCAGCACAATTAATTCAGTTTTGTGTTTTTTTTCCCCTGATCTAATTTCTGTCTGTTTGATTGCATCCAAAGAGGAGGTACTCTCTGTTCCCAATTTATTGAAAAAATTAGATTGTAATTCTGATTCCTTTGTGGCTTAGGGGTGATGCTGCTTATCTGAGGAGTAATTTTAGGTGCAAGCCACTTGTAGCTGTGGCATCACACTGTCTCCGCCTCGCTAATCGACCCACCTGAGCTCTGCACCTGCCCAGAGGCTACTTGTTTGTGAGCCTATAATTATCCACTCTTTGGTGCTCCCGCTGCTCCCGCTGCTTCGGATGACCTGCTGTGACGGTATGGGACAGAGGTGGAGCGTCAGAGTGAGACTCCAGGAAGCTAGACGGAATCGCGGTTTTACCATCAGCCCTCGACCTAAAAAAAGGGGGCAATTTTTATTACCATTCATCATCATTTACGGCGTCGCTCCGGAGGGATGTCACCCTGACGATGGTGAAAAGCAGAGTAGAAATGAGTCATTATACCGCCGACTTTGTGGGGCCTTGCCTAGCAACACTGCCCGCCATGTCTAGCGAGTGGGAGCAAGGTCATCGAGAGGAGGGAGGGTGAACAGGGAGAAGAGCCTGACTGGGGACTGGGCTAGATACAGGAGTGAGGCGGGGGGGTGAACGGGGAGATGGGCCTGACTGGGGACCGGGCTAGATACAGGAGTGAGGCGGGGGGGCGACCGGGGAGATGGGCCTGACTGGGGACTGGGCTAGATACAGGAGTGAGGCGGGGGGGGTGAAAAGGGAGATGGGCCTGGTTGGGGACTGGGCGAGATAGAGGAGGGAG
>JAODJW010000019.1:17037660-17049117 GCA_026777045.1 Hyperopisus bebe
GGAAAAAAATTCTAAGGTATTAGAGTAAAAAATATATTTTAATTACTATGTTACTGTTCCAAAAACCAAAAAATGATGACGTAAAATTCTGCTACTTAGGGATCTTCTGGGCTCTGGGTTCAGACCTTCCACTCTGTCACGTCTGTTTGGGTCACTCAACATTAACGCACCGTAAAGCGGGCAGCACACATGCAAACAGATTGCTGGTTGTCCCGGCCTCGCCCTGCTCTCGGGGGAACGTGGCAGGATCTATATTTAGGAAGAAGGGAATTACGCATTCTGTGATGATTCATGCTGAGATTTGGGAGTTTTGCTCATGTGTACACATATGCAAATAGATACATGTACTGTATCAAAAAAAAAAAAAAAACGCTGCAGGAAAGATGGCATGGAGCAAGCTAACAAACACACTCAAATTCACAAGCATTCACACATATCCACGCTCCCTGGCAAAAAGGCAGAAAAACATTGAAAAACACAAATGCACAAACAGAGCACATATAGACGGTGCATTTGCAGGAACAGGGACACACAAACACTTGCACACTGTTATTGGGGAATACAAATATCTCTCAAATCAACATCAGTAAATGACAGCATGATGTAAGAGGTGACCTTTGGGTTAGAGCTCAGCTTACATGGGCTATATGGGGGTGGGGGCATTATGGAGGAGAGACCAAAGAGGAGGACTTCCTGTAAAACTCTCTGACTCTCATCAAGCACAGCATTTGTGCCTTGCATTTACAGTGCCCTCCACAATTATTGGCACCTCTTGTAAAAATTTGGAAAAAATGGGAGCCATCCTTGTCTGGACCTGACCTCATTAGACATAAACGCGAACACAACTGGAGGTAGCGTGTGCGTGTGTGTATGTGTGTGCGTGCGTGTGTGCCTGCGTGCATGTGTGCACGTGCATGGAGTCATTGCATACTCTGCCTGTTTTCATGTGGGCCCTTGGTGTCCTCTCACAGTTCAGAGACATGGACATTGGGATTTTGCGCTCGTTGTGTGCGTGTGTGTGTGTGTGTGTGCGTTTGTGTGTGTGTGTGTGTGTGTGTGCGTTTGTGTGTGTTCGGGATCGGTGCCCTGGCCAAGTTGCACACTGCCTCGTGCTTCCTGTGTGGGGCTACGATAAATTAGAGGTTATGGAAGATGGCTGGGTGGACAAATGTAATTAAAATATAATAATTGTCAAGCCACTTTTAGCATTGGACAGATGAAATATCTTAGGAGATTTGAGTGGCTTAAAAAGGAGAATAATGTATAATATTATGGAAAAATCATTTTCAAAAACTCTAAATCAGTCAAAAGAAATCAAGTTAACATGCCTGTATTTATATGAAGCCAGGGGATGGGCAGGGGGAGCTGGATGTATTTTAGACACACAGAGAGGCAAGCAACGAATCAGAATCCATCCAGCAATCAAAGGTGCCATGATTCCAGCCTTAATCATCAGCTCCTGAAGGAGCTAACAGGCTCTGGGATGCAGATTCTCTGTCAAAAAAGGGGGCACTTGTAGGATTATTGTAATTATGGAAATAACTCCTTGGTGTGGCTCTCTCCATTACTACAACGCTGCCGCCGCACCCCCACTAAGACCACTCCAGGGGGAGTAATTTCAAGGGAGTAAGTGCTAGTCTTCCGCCAGTCGCTCTCCGAATGCCGCTCGGCATTCTGGGTGGGGAGATGGCTGAGGAGAAACCAGGTGAACACCTGAGAGAAAAAGGCACCTGATCGATGGCGCCGCCCTGCTGGGCAGGTCAGGTGTTGATATGAGGTGTTTGTTGCTGAGGCACTTTGTGTACTGAGGGACCCGTGTGTCCTTCAGAGCTCCATAGTGCTCCCCACCACTACAAGAAAAATAAGCAATCACGTCATATTTTTAAAAAATGTACCAGAGTCACACTGGGCTCCTGAGCTCATTTAAATGCATGTAATTCCTTCACATCTGGGGGGATCAAGGCTGATTGACAGACTTTCTCCTGTCTGACTTTCCGATTAACTAGAAAAAAACTAAATTTATATCCATGCATCAGCTGATGCATTGCATTTAAATAAGAGCTGTAGTATATATTTACATTTGGAGGCAGGTACAGGTTTGTGTCTAAAGCGAAAACTTGAGATTTTTGTGTTTTTTATTAAATGATGGTTTTCAATTTTATTTTTTTTTTGCCGCTGATAATGTATAAATTATGCAGTATAATTTACTTTATAAAAATAATGTTATGTAAGAGGCTTTGGATAATTATGCTTGCCAACTAGATATAAAATAATGGCATTATTATTTATCATTTTAAACATTTGTAGTATTTTTTTTCTTTGCCAGACTCAGTTGACAATCCATTTTGATGGCTTACTCCCCCTTGTTATTTTTTAAATAAAAATAGGACACAGTAACTGTGTTCCATAGGGAAGTGGTTTGATTTTGATGTGTTAAAAAATAGTGTGCATTAGAAAGGGGGGGGGGGGGGTTCAGTGAGAATGTAGAGGAGTCCAACATAACAGGAGCCCACACCCTGCTGCAGACTTTTACACTCTGGGTTGTCTTGCAAGACCCAGTACCTCCACTTACCACGTTCCCCGTACACAACCGAGGCATGGAACTGTTAGCATCCATGTTAACAGGCACTGGGGTGACGGACAATTTGCAGGGTGTGACACTGGCTACTGGTGTCTGCGGGGCAGGGATCTCCAGGAAAGACAAGCTGAGAGGAGTCAAACTTCTGCGATGCAGAATCCTTTGACATCTGCAGCCATTCTCTACAGGAAGAACCAAGTAAGTAAAACCCTGAACAGTTTACAGGTAACCTGACCACATGGCTTGGGACTGTCAGGGGAAACCCATCCGGACACAAGGATGACATATAAAGCAGAGCCACAGACGCTGGGGTGAGATTTGAACCAGCAGCCCTGGAAGTGTGACACCAGCACAGTATCCATGAAGTCCTCACGCCTCCACCTGCAGCTCCAGCTGGATTTATGTACAGTTATATGTCGTTCCATGTCATTTATGCATAATTTTTTTCACACGCCTATATTTCACTTATAAATTATGTATAAAAGAGCTCAACAATCTGAAACCTGCTCATGCTCCCATCTGGCAGCAAAGGTGTCCAATTTTCTCCCAGCCATTATTTTTGCCGGAGTGATGAATCGGCCATGTTGTCGGATCTCCTCCAAGTGACGCCTCGGTAAATCGCACTTTCTAAATTTAGACTAATTAGGCTCCCCGTTTATGTGTGCTTGCTTAGCCCCCTCCCAAAGCCCCCTTTTCTTTTCACCTCTCGGCAGAGCTCCTGCCGACCTCGCCACGTCACGGTGCATCACGCCGGGTAAAACGGCGCCACCTTCAGCCCAGTTGCTCTGGGACCGTCCAATCGACCAGTGTTCCCAGCGGTGGTGTGCAATTCTGGCTCCGGCATCTGTGTTTCAAAAATGGTGAGATGACATCTGCCAAGAATTTAGCACCGAGCGACGGGAGTACTCCTTCTATGAGAAAACTCAAATGGGCCACCTCCAGTAGGAAGTCCGTTTATACCGGAAGAACTGGGAGAGAGCTGTCACAAACTGAAAGACAGCCTCAAACACTGGGGTGCATTAATGTTGTTCATTCATTGCATCTTGAGGGAAACATACCCAGCATGCATGTCCACAACAGAAAAAAGGATTATCCATTACTATGATTAAATAATTAGGTGTTGCTGTGATGGGTTGGCATCCATCCTCGGTTACTTCCTGCCCTGTGCCTGTAGCTTCCGGGATCCAGGGCTCTGGCCCCCCCACAAGTGGGTGCTGATAATGGATGGAAGAATGAATTTGGTTCTGCTTCGCATCCCATGCAGGATGAGAAATTGGGAAGCCTGTGGTGTTACTGAGGTGGCAAAGCGCCCCCCCCCCCCACCTTCTAGGCCAAGATCAGTGAGTTGGGGTTATCAGACATGTCCATGATGACTCTAGGGGACCTTAGCAGTGAATCTGCCAGCCTGATAAACTGCTGTGTTTGCTGGTTGTGGGGGTGCTCAATTGACAAATTTAGCATATTGATTTTTTGCGACAATACAGACGCATTGTTGAGAGACACCAGGCAGGCACTAATATCCTATATTTTAGATAAGAGTGCTGCTTAAAAATGAAAAACAGTATATATCTGACATTCCAAGGATTCCCATGTAAATCATGCACATACCAGTGAAGTGGAAGTGGCTTCAAAATGTCAACCGCAGAGTCAGGTAAGGTGGTATCCTCCGCAGGAACCTCTGCAGGAATTTGTTGTTCCCCCCACACCTTCCCCAAATCTGAATGTGCTGCATGTTCAATGGCCCTGTCTCACAGTCCTGTTCAGATTCTTCCAAAGCCTGGGGGTTCAACTGTCCATGAAATCATGATGGTAATATTACAAATGCAAGATGGGACCTAGCTATAGGATATACACTCCAGAGCAATAACACGTCCTGTGGCCCACTGGAAACCAGAGGCAGAATGAACAGCCAAGTCTCCAAAGGCCCATCCTTCCAAGCGGAGCCCAGCTTCAGGGTTAAATGGACACCAGACCCCCAAATCAGGTTATCAGGTCCACATGCCCTTGGCAGATGACCTAATAAGAAAATCAGATGACTTTTCTAACTAATAAATGATTCAGCAAAGTTCTTTCTGCCAGTAAATTAGCGGCTCCACAGCCAAAGCACAAATAAGGCCAGAACAAATTGCTACAGCTTGTTAGCCACCTAGATTGCTACTCTGAATATTCAAATTAAGTTTTTTGTAAACCGTAAGGGAATCAAGACCAGTGAGGTCTGATCAGGACCCAAAAATAGCCAACAAGATCTGAAAAGCCACTTCATCTCTTTCGTTCTGGTCTTCAAGGTGCAAGAATTTGGCACGCATACCGATAATTCTCTCCGAAAAATGAACCTTTCTTTAATTTTTAAAATAATTTCTATCTACAGCTAAAAGCCTAGCTTGAAGTCCTCCCCAGATCAATCGATGCGTTAAATATGTGCCTGGATGCTTCATTGAAGTAAGATCTGAAACACACAATCACTGGCGCCATTTCCATATGAAAGGATCTTTATCATCCTATTCCGTTACGTGAGGGTTTAGAGGCTGCTATCTTGACACTTAATGCGCTTAGTTTTGATGAAAATCACAGGAGTTCCACACTCAAGCGAATGATGCAACATCTGTGTTTGCGAGAGCCCTGCTCTTGCCGACAAGGATTTCAAGAGCGATGTCTTGCAGAAGGTGTGTGAAGCCTTTACTCACAGACGGAGCTGTTATCTGGCTGGAGATGCTGAAAATGGCTCTGATTTAAACAACAGAGGCAGGGAGGCTGAGCTGTTGTCCTTGTCGTAAGTGGTGATTTTATTTTTTTCACGCTGCATTTTAAGGGTAATCAATTTCTGTCCACCTTTGTATTGTATGAGTTTTAGTAAAATGTAAGGGGGGGGGGGTTGCTTATAGTATTTTTTCCCTAAATCTATTGGAAGAGCCCATTAATTGCACCATGTCACAGTCGCAGTGCATTATGGGATTCCTTGCTGTTTGAGGGGCTTTGTAAAAACTACATAATTATGGCTATTATCGGTGAAACATGGGCCTGTTGTTGCTGCAGTCCCTGATAAACATGAAAACATGAGGTATCGATTTCTTTGTGTTGTTTCTGCCCGGATGCACTGCATTCAAAAATGTCTGACAAGCAGAACTGACTTTGGTTTTCAGATGAATGTTTTACCTGACATGTAAAGTGAAAGCCATCGGCTTTGGGGTGTGAACATCTCTGCAGAGGGAGAGTGAGCACCTTTAAAGAAGCTGACTTCTGGAGAAACCTTAGATGGTTGAAGGCTGAACTGTGCTAACCAGGAGGGCAAGAAGTACATTGCCATGCGGTGCCTCTCTGTTTTTTTTTTCTTTTTAAGTTTTGAAGAGGAAGGCTACTGAATATGGATCAATTGTAGATTCAACCTCTAGCTCTATAACCATTCATGAAAAACATTTTAAAACTTGCAATAGACGAAGAGGATCTATTATTATTGGTAAATGTTGACATTTTTTTGGTCCTGCTATATTACAGATACTGAGCTGATCCCTCCCAGTGTGAACTGTGTGCTGACATGCTGGAGTGCACCGTGTGATCACCAATGTCCTGTGACGAGCTTGTGTTCACCTGGAGAAAGCATGTGGCACTTTGAGAGTTACGTTCTTTGGTTTCTCTATTGCTCTTAATATCGTTCAGGCTCTAGTTCTGGGAGGTTGGTGCAGGTGGACACCACTCTGGTTTCCTGCATGGATGGTAGGATTCACCAACTCACATCGGTGCACCGGCATAAAAGTTCATGATGCTACTGTCCTGATTTGAAAAGTATCCAACAGATACCATTTGGGATGAATTTGGGATGCATTGTTTCAAACATTCAGATCTGTAAAATCCAATTTATTAACGCAGAAAAGTGAGTTAAATCATTTTGCGTTATTATTTATTATTATTAAGATTTAGCAAGTCTTTAGTTTGGTTTTGTTGTTTAAGTCATATTCACCTCCAGATTGCATTCACCATCACCCACCCCTCACATCATAGTTCACTCCCTGCAACAGAACACCTAAAATCAGACTGGCGCCTGGACCAGCACCTCCTTCACCATCACCGACACACCGAAACAAAACGCAAGTGTATCAAGTTAGAATAACAACAGTGTAAGAACAGGAGGGTTCCTGGGCTGACCTGCCAGTCCACCAGAGTTATCAGCACACGGCCAGGGTTACATAAATATTCATTTATTAGTAGAAGCTCTATACCTTTGTTATTTAGAAATGTAACAAATAATTTTTGACCAATAATTTTATATTTAGATTCCCTCTCTCTTACCTGTTTCCCAAACTCTCTCATCTCCAGTACTTCCAGTGCTGTTGCTGGCCAAATTGCCACAAGTCTCTCAGCCAGGCCTTGTGTGATTGGAGCCGTGTCCGGTGATGCATCACATCGTATCGTGTCGAATCACACTGCATCACAATCAGATCATAGCGCAATAGTAGCTGCTTCATATGTATTGTTAATGTATCGGATCGTTGGCAATGCATCGGAATGTGTATCGCATCGCCTCAAAGACTGAGATGCAAATTGTCATGAACTTCCTGAATGGGAGCCTGTATCTTCTAAGGGGGCTCAGCTCCTTTGATTTATAAGGGTTGCTAGGTGGGGGGGGCTGACCAAATTCTGGGCCTTCATGAGGAACACCTCCCATCCTTTCCATAAGACTGCTCTCTTCCACCGACCCTTTATTCCTTCTACCTACAGAGATTAAAACATTAATCCGCAGCCCTAAGCTGGTCCTGCCAATCATCAGACTTTACCAGTGGACGGTATTGATCACCGTCAGCACTGACTGCTACAGCTGTACATTTTGCTTATTTACATTCACATCTGTATTTTTACTTATTCACCTCATTTTTTAAATATTTTTACCTTTATATGATTTATTCTGCTTCTCTTTTCTGTCTAAATCTGAGCTGTTACAAAGCCCAATTTTTCCTCTGGAGGTCAATAGTGTACCATCTGTCTCCCCTTGGATCCATCCATCCATCCAACCATCCATCCATCTATCTATCTATCTATCCTAGTTTGCTGATATGAAATAAAAGTCAGTATATTGTGACTGAGGTAAATTCAGTAACAGATTTCTCATGTAGTAAAACTATTTATTACAGCATATAAAGATTTTTCTGAGATATTGGATGCTAATGGAGAAAGAGGCCACATTTTATCACTGAAGCATCAGCTTCTATCATATTTATGATAATAACATTTTTATGGACATACCCATTCACTCTTTTTATGCTGACATAGGTTTATGCTCAATTTATGCAGAAATTTATTCTAGCTAAAATAGACTTCCTACAATTACAGCTTTGCATAAATGGGACTTCATTAAACTACAAAATTACTGTATTAAAGTGGTTTGTATTGTGAAGCCTTGTTTTGCATCCAGGAACTGTGTGCAGCATCTGGTTTGGTCGGTGCCCTCATGTGACTGTTGTAGCTGTTGCTTTGTGTTGCTCTACATTCTTCTCCGGGTACCAGATAGACAAAGCTCACTTTTTGGAAGACCTTCTGGTACTGAACCCCTGTCAGTTTGCGCATCTGTAACTAGAATCATGCTAAAATTGTGAAATTGTGGAGCTGTCCACAGTTACCGGTGCTGATACTGTGATCGTCGGTCTCCGGGTCGACTGTCGCTGTCCACAGTTACCGGTGCTGAAACTGAGATCGTCGGTCGCCGGGTCGACTGGAGCTGTTCACACCGGTGCTGATACTGTGATCATTGGTCTTTGGGTATGAAGCTGTTAGGATTATGTTATAATACAGAGCAAAAAGTGGAACATGGATGCCGTCTTACATGTATGGGTTTATTGTGGGAAATTAATACAATCCAATAGGATGTCTCAACCTTATGTAGCTTTGTGCCTAAACATACAGGTAAGTGTATGGATAAATCAGAGGCTGGAAAAATGCATTTATGTACATATAAGGCACCACTATTCCATCCATCCATTTTCAATACCTCTTAGCAGGGGTTTGGGGCCCTCTGGTCTATCATGGAAGCTATGTTACATAAAAACCCAAGTGCAGGTCTCAGATACATGAGGCATCAGGTCCCAGAGGCATGAGGCAGCAGGTCTCAGAGGCATGAGGTATCAGGTCTCAGAGGCATGAGGCAGCAGGTCTCAGAGGCATGAGGTATCAGGTCTCAGAGCCATGAGGCAGCAGGTTTCAGAGGCATGAGGTATCGGGTCTCAGAGGCATGAGGCAGCAGTGTTGAACACTGCACCACCACATCTGACCCTGCTTGCATTCATAGCAACAGGTAATTAAATTTATTTTAAAACAGTGTGGGTGTCAGGATTCAGGATTCAGGATTCAGGATTACTTTTTAGGTCTTTGTTGGTAGGTACCATATTCAGTGTTGTTCACTGTTTTTTTTCCATGCTTATCTGCACAAATATAAATTAAAATTCTAAATTCAGCCAAATTGCTTGTAGCAAAAACAGCAATATTAGCTAATGATATGGTATTTTTCATCACTATTACCCTGTAAGAGCAAGAAATTGCAATTAGCTGGCACAGAATGTTTTTAAAGGGGAATTTTAATGGTGACTGGCTCTCGGGTGGTATAATAACAATTCAGTTGGAGGAACGTCTTTTAGGAAGTGCCAGAACACATCGCCTGAAGAGGCAGGGAAGACACACCAATGAATAGTCGCTCCCCAGGACAGCCGAACCAATTAGGACGCGGTAGTGACAGCTCAGCTTACGCAGCCTGACGAGTCTTCCTGCAGAGTCAGGGACTGGGGAAGATGGCCTGCTTCTCCAGCGCAGTCCAGAGAGCTGCGACCTGTGGAGGTGTCTGGCATCCTGTAGATGGGCAGGACCGCTGTGACATCCCAGCACACACACACAAAAACCAATTTGACATACGAAGGCAATAGAAAAGTTCACCAAAAAACCTAGAGCCGTATTAGATGGGAAGACTTTGTCACTTCCCAAAAGACAGTCATGAGGAGGATCGGAGCGGATCCTGTCACACCATGAAGATTTATGATAAATGGGGCTGGGGGGCTGGGGGGAGGTGCTTCTGACTTAACAATGAGACCCCACTCGGTTTGGGTTAGCTATGTTCACAGCTGTAACACCTACCAGATTTCTACTAGTGACAAGCTCTTAGTTATTCTGAATCTTGCCCCTATACTTAATGCATCGGATTCATTTTCATTCTTACTGTTCTCTAGCTAAGACTTTCATCTGGAGCTGTTTAGTATCATTTAGATAGTTGAATATTTTTCCAGGAAATACACCGTGAATCTTGTAAGGAGGAAACTCAGGTCAGCCAAACATCAGATGATGCCCCCCCCCCGCACCCCACCCAACATGGCAAAATTTATAACCATTATTTTACCGAGAATTACCTAAATTAATAATATCATCAAAGAAAATGTAATAAACACAGGTTCTTTATTTTCATTTTACCGTGAAAAACAGAATCCATAAATAAAGCATATTTGTCGTTGCAACGTAGTATGAAATCAGCCCAGCTCTGGGCCACGGGCAGCTGCCTGCCTGTCATCTCCCTATGCCTCTGCCACCTTCCTTGACCCCACCCTCCCGCATCATGATTGTTCTTGTCTTGACCCCTGGGCCAGTGAAGGGATTGGGATGTTAAATGAGGCACATGGACCTGCCTCTTTCAAGAGAACTGCAAAGTATGTTCCTAGAAGGAGCCTCTTGATTGGTTACCAGCAGTGCCTCTTGATTGGTTACCAGCAGCGCATGTCGTTGACTCATCTCAGCATGGAAATAATAATAAGGGTTCAGGGTTCCTCAGGTTGCCATTGCTGTTTTTCCCCTCATGATTTGCTTTGTCTTTCCCTCTTTTCTACCTTTGTTTATGTGTTTCTCTTTTTTTGTTACTTGTGCAGGTCTTCTACTGCTTATAATTGTCTAAATTCATGCAGTTCAACTTCTCCATTAACTCTCCATCCACGATACAGACATGCTGTTTTTATTCCGGAAATGGCAGATTAAATACTGTTTATGCCGCCTTCGTCACCGTGGTTATTCTTATTTCAGAAATTCATCATACTCTGCAGAAAAACAAACAGCTATTGCCATACCAGGACGTGTTTTGGAGCTTTACAAGCAAGCATACGAGTCTATGTCCCCTGTGGCACCTGCCGTCAAAAGTGTGACATCCGGGCCTTGTAACATGTGCTTTCTTCGGTTTTGCAGACTGATTTTATTTTGTAGGACCTATTTTTTCAGCTGGATACAGGGAAGGTTCCTGGCTGCAACATATTTGTTGAAGAACATGATCACAAAAACCAAAGCAAGTGGGTTACAAGCTCCTGAAACGCAAACAGCAACGTCACCTCATCTACTTTCTGCTTGTTTTTGGGCTTCTGGTTAGTTTAGTGGTCCTTCTGCCTTGCTGGGCTCTGAAATGTGAGAGCACAAGCCTCATGATGGGAATTCCAGATGCATCGTAACTGCTACGGCACACTGCCACCCATTGCATGTGGGTTTACCCACCGCGATTTATAATTTTACCCACTAAACTGCTAATGTCCCCCCCGTGTCTACATCCTTTTTATCACTACAGGCAGCATCTAGCTATCAGTGTTTCACCTAAAACAGAATGTTGGTTTCGAGCCAGTTTTTTGGCACAAACATCAACAGTTATTAAGTGTGAACATTTATCCAGCAAAGTATCGGTGAGTGTCAATAAAAAATTAGTAAATAGACAGAAGACAGCTATCAGGGTTTCATCTGGAAAAGACAGATGACTTGAAGCAGTAGTTCTTTAGCAAAGAAATAAAAAGTCTATAGTTATTAAATGTGACCATTTATTCTGCAAAGTGTGAGTGCATCTCTATAATAAATCAGTATATATATATATATATATATATATA
>JAODJW010000019.1:17068353-17100849 GCA_026777045.1 Hyperopisus bebe
GGGGGGGACAAGGGTGGGAGCATTTAATTACCCATTTTTCACCAATTAGCTCTGGCTGCAGGTTGGGGGTGGGGGGTGTCACCTATAGGCTGGGGGGGGGGTCACCAATAGGTTGTGGGGGTGTCATCAATAGGCTGGTGTTTGCAACAGATGCAGGGGATTGCTGATCATGGGGAGTCTCAGCAGGCACGCACGAGTCCACTCGCAGGTCATGGTGCGGACATAAGGCCAGCAAGGACGGTCCGTGGGCCAGATGACATCAGAGCAGATGGATAACATGAGACATGTTACCATTTTAACAGTACATACCATAATGTACTCATTGTGCATCACCATATGTCAGAACAGGTCATTCATGTGGCCAGTGTCACTGCAATGGAAAGGAAAATGATCATTCCTAGTGTATTCAGAGTGTATTCAGGTCCAGGTTCACGTTAAAGGTCTTTCGCTTTGTTAATCCAAAGGTCATAGCTTAATTCATTATCCCCATCCTAAAATTAATCTAAGATTTTACACTCTCTGCTCCTCCGACCAATTTGAAAGTCAATATAAGATTGATCAACAGGATTTAATGAAGACGACCCTCAGGATACGGGAACAGCAGGCGGAAACAGACTGAACGGAATACGAGCGCAAAAACTTCCATGGGGTTTGAGACATCAGTATTCAGGAGCTGTGTGCCATTTTTACAGCTCGCCTGAGTCTGGAATCGATCTGCAATCTGAATAATATAAAGGTTGACTGAATGACTTAAAGGATGTGGTACATTAACTATGAATGAGTGGTGGACGTGGCCCTACGCCTGCCCCTATTGTGAGTTCCGTTTTTTCATAAGGGGAGGTCTGAAGATAAGGGCATTCAGATTTTGGTTTTGGTGACAGCTTTTCATTGATCATAAAGAATTTCTAAATGAAGATGGAATGATAGGCTCTAATTTCCTTTCACAGCCAAGCAGGACAAAGAAAGCAGAAGAATACTAGTACGAGACAGAAAATTATCATTCGAAAAGACATAGCAGGAATAATAATAGCTAATAATTGTAATTGATTTTTGTGGGATGACATACCAGTGAGGGTCATACTCGGTGTGAGAATAATAGACATTTTATGATCATTCTTATTTTAAATGATAGTAATAATAGTTGTAATTGAGGAATTGATGGAGACAATAAAATCGCAAGATGACTTCTTTTCTGTACGTTGACTTTTCTTTTTTTAAGAATTACATTTCGGTAGGTAGGAGAGCAGTATGGTGTGACTGTACACCCCAAGGGCTGCGAGCTCGACAAGAGTCTTACTGCCACCATGTACTGGATATTTGGATATTTGCTTGTGAAAGATAGACTTGTTTTTTTTCCAATAATCTTATTTATCATAACCTTCCAAAGCAACATACAGTAGGGAGAGCTGGGCCAGCCAGCTTCCCTGGAGCTGTTGGAGTTAAGGCCCATGGGACTTGAACCAGTGAACTTCCGATCATAAGCACAGAGTCCTAACCCACAAAGGCGCCCTCTCAAAGTCAGATCCACTGTCAGGGCCTCAACTGACTGGGAGTCTACTGTATATTCTTGTGATTAACTTTGATAGATGGTCTCTCTTTAGATCATTTGCTTCTATATTTCTGAGTCATGGACAATCCTCAGATTAGCAGGATGGTCCCAATCGGTTCATGGTCAACATTAACTCCACGGAATTTTTGGTATCTGGGACTACTGCAGGAGGTGATGCTGCAACCAAAATAATCAATAATCAAAGCAATCATTTTTTTTATGACCTTGGATTTATTCTCGTGCATCTCTGTGTTAAAAACCCTTTTAAGTCTCTTGGGACAAAAGGTAAACGAATGAATATAGATGTCGTACAGCTGAAAGACATGGAAAGGGCCGCCCGCTATCAGGAACGGAACATAGCTTCCCTGATTTGTCCCACACTTCACATGACCTTCACATCGGTTCCCACCAAATCCTGATTAATGCAAAACCTCATCAAATTCCATTTCCTCCCACCTTGAAATTTTCCTTCAGGTCTCCAGGCATCTTCATTGGTCCCTCAAAAAGACCTTTTCTGACCCCCCAGCTTAATCCCAGCTCAGCTCACATCTCCGATTCACGCCTCATTTAAAACCCTTAATTTTCTTCACTCTTGCACATTCATAATGACCTGAAGTGTCCCCATTCACAATCTGCCCTTCTCAGCTTCTCTCTGCCTTCAGATTTGCTCAGCTTTTTGTTTATCGTTGCAATAAATTCAGATAGAGGAGCTATATGTCATCTTCAAACACAAGAGGGTTAAAGATGGATGATACATGATCTGACGGAAGCCCTAATATGAGCGAGCACTTAACCAGGCAGTGACTTTGTTACGAGCCTTTCGTCACAAAATAAGTGAACCATTTCGCTTTCGTCTACCCATATTTTACTCACTAAAACTCATAGCCACTGACTAGACAAAGTAATTTTCACTATCTGCCAGATCAAAGAGAAAAGGTCGAATGAAAGATCTAAGAATGACTATGGGGCAGGTTTGACAGACATCTAAGAAATGAACAGTGCTCTTCTAGCAGCCAAAGATACAATGATAATGAAAAATCACCCTGCGGACCAGTATAGTATGGTGGCCTCACACTTCCAGGGTTAGGGTTTCCAAAGCTATTCTCCACTGTGTAAATTTCCCATAATGCACTGGTGTGCGGGCAGCAGTGGACTGACATGCTGTCTCAGTCCCTGTGCTTCCCAGCGTATGCTGCAGATGTACAGTACCTCTGTACTGTGAACATGCTTATGGAAGATGGAGGGATAAATAAAACAGGACATTAAATGTAGCTGTTCTCCTTTTACCTGTGGAAGATACCAGTATCAAACATGATCATGGTCCTTACTGCTGTTACAGTTCTATGGAATAAACAGAAAAGTAAGGTTCTACGTAAAATTTCAGTTTGACTTTTGTAGTACTGCATAAATCACCATTCCTTGTTATTCATAAATCTGCAAGTGAATACCCTGCCTATCCCTCTATATTTCTCCAAAACTGCTGTGATATGGGCTTGAAAGCTAATTCATTTCTATGGTTTTTTTATGTTTACGGACCCACCTTGAAATTCCATTTCTTGACTAATAAAATACACAATCGCAAATTACACACCATCCATTCCGGAGTAGCCCCCCGCGGCCCCCGCCACATCCCACTCCATCCCCACCCCCACATAAGCATAACCGGAATACATGGTTAAAAGAAAGACATAAATGTCAATTTTCATTATTTCATTACATTTCAACAGGACAAAATAACTGCATTGGTTCATTACGTACTTGTGGGGACAACAATATAATTAGTGTTAATTTAGTGATATCGACTGTGGGCAGAATGTTATACACAGAGAAATTCCTTTTTTAATGACAAATATGTTCGTTGGTATTACTCTTCAATGCTTTCTCTGTCACTAACAATTATTTCATTTTAGTGAAACCACACAACCTGTCTCATGCCTGGGAGTTAAATTATTATTATTATTTTTTTTTTATGAGTGGGGGGGATAAGCTGTGTTAAAGATTTATTGGCGAAGATAAGTTATATGCTACCTGCTACCATGTTTTACAGTTGACTTGCCATCATCATTTACGAGACCATGCTTACTGACGGGTCAGCGCCTTTGTCTTTCCCTGAACCGCTTTCAGTCCCAGCGTTAAGGCCGGTTTTGACATCCACATCTGCAAGAAGCAGCGGCCAAGTTGGGCTCTTCACGAGCAGACCTGCATGTTTTGAGCCATGAGCCGTAGTGATTAATCACGGCTGCTTTCATTTCCTCCATGACTGTTTGTGCCTCAGATGGTGTTCCCAAGAACATCCATGCATTACTCAAAATTCCGTTTTCCCTCCAGATCTTTAAACACGAACCGCGACCAAATTGTGCTCATGTGAATCAACAGTCACCTTTATAAAATCAAGAAACATGACTAAGTATAATTTCCTCTTGTTTGAGTGCAGGGAGTTGCAGAAATCCTTCATCATATATATATATATATATATATATATATATATATATATACCTACAGTGCTATGCAAAAGTCTTAGAATACATGTTTAAATGTATTAATCTGGGTGGTACGTGTATATTTATTCAGGAAATATGAATAACAAATAAATAACATTATATGCAAATGAACAGTAACACAATAAAACAGAACAAGAATTTCTTGTTCTCCAAAAAGTTACAGATGTCTTGTAGCAGTGTACCAATATGCTTCAGTTCTGAATTACTGCACAATCCTGCTAATTGCTCAGTGCCAACTCCGTTGTGAAAGGCTTGACATAAAAATAAATAGAAGTTCTGCAAACTTTATTTATTAGAAAGTTTGAAAATTATTTAATCTACAAACAAATGAATAATACGGTCATGACTATACGGAGCTTTTGCTGTGTGAAGCCACCCACCTTATTTATTATCACTTTTGATAATATATAAAATCTATCATCATACCGTCACACAAAGTTCCGCAGCAAAACATATTGAGTTGATTAATGTTTAGTGCTTATTTAATGTGTTAATTTTTATATCTGAAGGGCCTTCCTATTGCATTAATTCCATCCATCTGTCTTCTGTGCCAGCTTCTCCTACGCAGGGCTGCAGAGTCTGTCCTGGAAGGTATGGACACAATGCAGGGAATAACCCAGAAAAGGGTGCCCACCCATCGCAGGGCACACACGCCATTCAGACCTATAGACAATCTGGCAACTCCAATTCACCTTAGCCTATGGGAAGGGAACCTGATGATGACATGTAAACTCCACCCACTAAGAGCCAGGGTCGAGACTCAAACCCTGATCTGGAGGTATGTGATCACAGTGCAAACCACTGTACAGTTGTGCCACTCACACTGACTTAGTTGTCTGTCAAAATTATAAATTGTGTGCCATACACAGGATTCCATAAAGAAGCCATAAACATTAACTTGAAGACTATATATTTCATGGAAATGTTTCAATAAAAGCAAGGCTATCACGCTCATTGTCTAAGAATACATTGTATAAGCTTGCATTAATTATTTTTCATTTCAGATATGATTAGTGTGGTTAGCCAGTCAACAAATTTAAGCCTCCTCCATCTGCGCACTGATGCATACAAAGTCTCTCCAAATAACAGCTCACAGGTAGCATTCTTCTGTTACGGGAGCTCATCTGCTCTCCTTTATCATCCCTTTTTTACCTTGGAAGCTTAATTTCCCAGAGCTTTGCTAAATTAACTTGTATATAACTTAATGGAAATCTTCGCTCATTCATGCATGAAGCATACATTCCTTCCGCCTGAGTGGTGTACCTTTTTTTTAGGGCTGCTCATGCGTTTTATTTTAAGTTGCTGATACCTTATGAGAGAGGCCTTCCGGCTGGCATGTAGACTGACTGGCTTTCTGGCAGCTGTGGTGCCTGATTCTGTTTGAGATTCACAGTTTAACAGATCAGGTTTATTTTCCCGGGACCTGGACTGGAGGGAGCCCAGAATGAAGGTTATGCCTTAAGTTATAAACAATCGACAAATATTTCACTGGTATTTACTGCTGGTGCATCTTCTGCTTTTCTGACTATTGTGAAATCTACTATTGACCAGACCTACCTACCAACTCACTGGGCACAATGTACTGGGGGTTTGGCAAGGTTGTAGGCATAGAAACTGTGGGGCAGGGGGGCGGATAAATCCCCCAGTATTTAATTTAGATTCACTTTCATCCACCCTCCCCCCCCCCCAAAAAAATAGACCTTTGTATTTGAATTATTAAGCTGTCCCCCCCATATGAAATTCCCCCCTACGCCATTGCCCAAGGTGACCCCTGGCAATCTTCTCAGTTTTCTGTGACATGAAGCTCTCTTATAAAGCAATCGGGTACCATGGCTTTGTTATAGTAACCTCACAATATTACCTTAAATTGTGTGATTTCAAACACAGGGTCAGGAGGCAATTCCAGGGCTTTGTTCCCGGGGGCGGGACGTTTATGGGACGCCAGTATTGGTCGTTTTGAAAACATCTGCAACCTTGTTGGAGTGGCGCCGCTTCAGCCTTTCTGCTGAGAGTACGTTTCGAAAAGCACTTTCAGCATTTCAAACAAAAAATGCACTTATTATTGAACCCGCGAGCTATTTCATGAATGGAAGCGGTCGACGTTCTCTGCACGCTATAATTTTCCCACATCTCACCCTGAGAAGTTTGGATTGGGTGAAAACATCAGCTAACCGACTGCTAAGTGGAATTGTATTAGCAGCAAGGGATCATGGGATACGAGGCACCCAGTTTTATGTTCATAACCGCTATCAGGTCCATTAAACAGCACCAAAGCACACCAAAGAAATTGATTGAATGGTTGCCATTAAACAAGCCATGCAAACAAAACGCATTAAAATAAGACGCTGCTGTCTGTCAGTGGTTATTATAGTAGCCTTAGACAGCTCTGTCAGTTTGTTGAGTTTGCATGTTCTCTCCATGCTTGCGTGGGCCTCCTCAAGGGGTTTCAGGTTTTCCTCCACAGTTGAGAAACACGTGGATTGGTAAATTGGTATCTTTATATGCCCATGGTGTTTGATGGAGTGCATGGCCTGTCCTACAAAGGAGTCCCACTCTTGTGTCCCACCAAGACCCAGCACTATACAAGTGGCAGGGAAAATGGATGGATGGTCCCAAGTGCTTGTCAAACTGATGTCTTCATTTTTTTGCTTCAGTCCATATAGGAGCTAATCACGTGTATTCATCAGGTTAGACTCCGGCAAACCGCAAAAGCAATCATTCATTGCTTTGGGTGCATGGTTTAGCGTTCATGGAAAGTGCTCTGATGTTTTCAGAAGGAAAGGTAGCAGCATTTTACAAATCCTTGTAAACTAGATGGAGGGAAAAACAAGCGAACATCAAAACAAGAAATGCAAAAGGGAGTTTGGGAATAGTGAGACGAGTAACAGGTAAGCAAGCTGGGAAAATGCAGACAAAACAAAAGTCCGAGCATCTGTAAAGGTTGCGAGCCATTGATCCCAGAGCGTATCCTGGGGGACCAGAGACAGTTTTTGGCCGAGTTTAGCTTGGGTTTGGACGACTCTTCAGGCTTCTAAGTGTTTTCTGATGTTTTCTTCCTGGTCTAAGAGTGCAATGTCTAGTACCTTATAAAGCACAATGCAAAAAAAAATTTAAAAATGACAAACTGCTTCCTGTGGCTTGACTGGAGGGGATTATGAGGCGTGAGCCCCCTTAGGCCACACTAAGAGACAGGCAAAGCTTTTAAAGGGTCTGTCCCATCCTGCTCAAAATTAAAGAGGAGCAGGTGATATGTGCCGATTCTGGAACACGTACAATGCAAGCAGGGATTCTGCTGGGACACAATCTGTTGTTTTTTTTTTTCTGTACCAGGCTCATTTTGTTCTTGTTTTAATCACTTCTGTTTTGTTTATTTGATATTAATCATGTTTTTTTCTTCATGAAAATGTTTGTTTACTTTGTATACTAATATTTGTTGTTTCTTTTCAGAAGATCCACTACATGCCTGAACTTTCATTTAACCAGGAGCTAAGAGATAAAGGTCAGTTGTATTTAGTGTCTTCCGGCATCTATGAGTAAATACTATTATGGAGTAATTAGGTATATGTTTCTAGCAATTGCATTTAAACAGCTTTTTCTTTTATTTAATTTAATTAGAAACCCAGAGATACCCCGAGAGAGTTTACAAGTATCTGCATGTAATCAATAATACTAATTAAATAAGAGAGAACATTATGCACACTCAGTGTTTCTGAGTCACATCCATGCGTGACTTCTGAGTGAATGGCAGATTCAGTCCACAGTCCAAGCAAAGAGTGCGTCTATCTCCGAGTGTCACTGCAACATCCACTACTGCCAGAGAAGTCAGTATCTTTTTCACAGAGCTCGATTTGCCTGGGGACCAGGAGAAGACTGAACTGGAAAGAGGGAGATTTTTCCTCACTTTAACCTATAGTTCTGCCTGATTTTTGGTTGCTCCCCCCATCTAGCCTCTAGTGGTTTAGCCTGTTTATTCTTTGAGCTGTATCATGTTTGTAAACTTGGAGCGATGAATCTTGTCCACATGCTCATCTGTTATTTTTTCCTATTCAGGAGAACACAAAATTTTCTTTTGTGCATGAGCTTCGTGTTTCCCATGCATTTTATCATTGCAGTCAGGTCTTGCAGACTACGAGGGGTAGAAGTTGTCCGACTTGACCGCAGTCAGTGTACAACAACAACAACAACAACAAATTTATTTTTGTATAGCTGATTATCACAACATTACATCGTCTCAAAGTGCATATACTCCACCCCTGCAGCCGCCGGAAGATCGTGCTTCATCGCATCAGCTGCAGACAAACCTAGCCCAAGTCAAACGAACCCAAATCTTCTTTAAGGGAGGATGGGCAAAATTACAATGTTGTCGGTGATTGGCTGTTGTGCTGGCGTTCAGTAAGCCTCTGCTCGATAGGCCATCGAGTTGTCTGTCTCAGTGCATTCTCTAAAACGGAGCAAACTTTTTTTTTATAGTCTGTGTGTATCATCGTGATCGTCCTCATTTTTTATCGATAAATAATCAAGATCATTTTATTGCCCAGCACTAATGTATGTCATTGATTGGTTGCACTTGAAGGGCGCGAAAGGCAAAATAATAATAATGTTGCATTATCGATCGCTGTGTGTCATGGATACTTTTCGCTCCAAATCTCCTGACCACTATGTTGATTTGAGACAGCAAGACCAAGACAGCGAGACCAAGACAAGACCGAGGGATCCGAGACCAAGACAAGACCAAGACCATAGACTGTCGAGACTGTGACAAGACCGGTCTTGAGACATCCAACTCTAGATTACAGTTCAAATATTCCATCCATCACTGATAACCACTGATCTGCTAGGTGTCCTGACAAGGGTGGAGCACAGGACAAGAGACAGGGAACGCCCTGGACTCAAACTGACCTAATCGCATGGTCCTCCAGCACCAGAAGCATGAATCAAAGATGCAGCCCTGGAGGCAAAAGGATGCAGTGCTAGTTGTCTGTGTCACTTGCATGCATTCCTTTTGAGAATAACTTCTTTAATCATCAGAATTAATGTATGTTTGTATATATACAGTCATGGAAAAAATTATGAGACCACTCTATATTTTTAAAATAATTTGCATTTCTCTGCGATGGGCTGGCCCCCCGTTCAGGGTTGTTCACTGCCTCGTGCCCGTTGCTTCCGGGATAGGCTCCGGAGCCCCCGCGACCCAGTAGGATAAGCGGGTTGGAAAATGGATGGATGGATGGAATTTGCATTTCTAAATACTGGTTTAATCGTTCTTCTGCTGGCAGAAGGTGATGCTGAGCAGCAGGTTTCTTGCAGGTTCAAAATTTCTAAGACAGTAGTACCCAAGAACAATTTGAGGAGGCATTAAGAATGATCAGAAACCAGTCCGGTAAAGGGTGGATGCGACATTCTAGAGGCAGAGATGACCATTAACTTATCCAACAGTTTCTTATGAATCGTAGGATGACATCAAGCGACCTTCAAAAGGAATGGGAAACATTAAGTGCAGGTATGAAGTGCAGTGCTAAGACAGTTTGTATCAGGCTCCCAGAAGCAGGACTGAAAACCCATAGAAGAAGCCTTTCATTAATAAGAAACAGAGAACAACCAGACTGCAGTTTGCATAAATAAAAATATTCACAGATGCACACCCATAAATTGAAACAAAAAAATTGTGCCATGGTCTCTTAATTTGTGCCGTGGTTTCTAAACACACACATATATATAGTAATGTGCAATAGTTTGTAGGAGTCAGAGAAAAAAAATGAGTTGAATTAAAAACACAATATAACATTTGAATATAAGCAAATTAGCAGCAACATAATTACAAGTACCAGGAATTTCTTGCTTGCCAAAAAGTTCCTGATATCTTGCTGGATGTCAAGAAAAACACCACACCTGTTTCAGGCCTAATTGCTGCCAATCGCGATCATGACACTACGGTCAAACTGAAGTCAGATAATCTTGTCGCCCCCACCCCTGACCACGTTGGTCCCCAGGCCTGTTTGGTTGCCAAATATCACATCAGGGGCACCCCAGTCATTCCATATAGAGGTTATATTTCACCACCAGCTCACCAAATTAATTAACATAATTAATTACGTAATGTCATGGGATAATGAGGTATTCATTAGCCAACCTCGGTGTGCTAGTGGTTGAGTCAACAAATACATTGCTAAATTGGATGGTTACTGTAAACTATTCATTTGCACAGTACTTTTATGAAAATAAATTACTTCATAAATGTAATAGATATGTTGCTGAGGGGATTTTTATTTAATTTGAAATGTCAGTAAAATGAGCATTGCAAAACATTATGTTTCTTTTTTTTAATAGTTCTGTTGTTCTTGCTCAATCTAAAACCATCCAATGATTTTATAAACCTAATTTATCATATAAATTGAGAATTCTAGATTCTGAAATATTATATTTATAATTAAAATGTCCGTAAGGCGCAGATAGAAATGTAAATGTATAAATGCGGTAAATGACCACAGACATTAACTCTGGTGTTACTTCTGTCCTTCTGAGATATCCTCCGTAGTGGTGCCCCCTCTTACCAGAGGGTGTTGTGTGACTCTGTGGGTTGGATGCCTGTGCCTGTGATTGGAAGGTCATTGGTTCACATCCCATTCAGAGGAATTGTTGTGTGTGAGTCAGTGCCTTGCTATGGACTGGCAGCCTATCCAGGGTGTTCCATATGTTTTCTGGGATATGAAAGTGGTCATTTTTGCGTGTTAATTAAATACAGCAGGTATTGGGGGTCTCTTTATCTCAGGTTATTAACAAATAATAAATTCTCAGAACAGCTAATTTTTATGCACATTTGAGAATACGGTCCTTGATATGCTCATTTCTCTCGTCCATCTCCAGTAATCACTCATCCAATTAGTACCACAGCCATCCAGAGGTGACACTGGGAAGTAGAGACCATACAATTGTACCTTATCTGAGGGGAGAATGTAGAGGAAAGATATACTGATTCAGCACATCTGCTGTAAATATTTGGCATGAACACTGCAGACATCCTGAAAAATGGAGCAAACTATGTGATGGCATTGAGATCTTATTCTTCCTTCTGCTGTCCTGGTGTTTAGTGGAGTCCATGGGTTTTGTCCTTGAAAAAATAATGCAACCTCTTCCTACATAAAAACTAAAAGAGAAACTGCATTAATGAAAATGAGACAGCCACTTCATTGGCAACACCAGCTCGTTAACACAAACAGCCAATCATGCAGCAGCAACTGAATATATACAGCAAAGCCTGGGTCGAGGTCACAGACAGAGTTGGCACTAAGCATCATAAAGATTCCCACACATGAGCTAAGATGTTTTGAGTGTGGAGTTATTGCTGGTGCTACATGAGGTGGTTCTGCATCTCAGGAAGAGCCACCCTCCTGTTCACACACTGCAGTGTCTGGAGTTTACAGAAGATGGTGTGATAAACAAGTCAGTGGCAGTCCTGTGGGTGAAAACACCTTGTTAATGAGAGAGGTCAGAGGAGAATGGCCGGACTCGTTAAAGCTAACGGGAAGGACACAAGTGCAAGAAATACAGCTCAGAACAGCGAGTGGTGCACAGACAGGCTTCACTGAACTTCTACCTGTTCGCTAGTATACATCGCTCACTTTAAACCAGCTTCATGCTGGTGGAGCCCGCAGGACACTAATGACTCCAAGGTCTGGGCATTTCAAGTGATCCTTTGTTTGCCATTTGCAAAGGACAGGTACATTGGGATGCTCCTCTTCAGCTCGTCACCTGCTTCAGCATCTTGCTCTCCCTGATACACACAAACACATATACAGGTGGGAGCACACTCGGGGGTCACAGCGCTGGGTCGGGCAGCGTGCGGTGCCCCTGGAGCTGGGGGTTAAGGGCCTCGCTCAGGGGTCTATGGACATGTGACTATTCTGCTGAGGCCCGGGTTCATACTGACAACCTCCTGATGACAGACATAGAGCCCCCCCCACCCCCCAGTATGGTGCCTAATTTGCATGTTCTGTTTGTGTCGTCTTAGAGGACTGTTACTGTGTGACTGTACAGGTTTATGCTTTTGCTCCACTCAGCCTGGATCTCATGCCTCCAGAGAGACTCTTTGACCATTCCTGCCCCCCCTCCCCTCACACTGAACTAGGCCAACTCAATGCCCCCAATTTTACAGTCTCATTCATGGAGGTGTCTCCAACTGCATTTATAGCCAGTCAAGTGTGCACATCTGTTGTCACATCCAGGGTGTGTCCCCTATCACTGTGTGTCCCCTCCCTAGGTATGTCCCCTCCTAGGGTGTGCCCCTCTCAGAGTGTGTCCCCTCTGGTGAGTGTCCCCTCCCACAGTGTGTCCCCAGTCATATGCAACAAAATATTAACAAAATATAAACCCAATGTACTGGACAAGCTGGAAGGAAACGTAACGTTACAGAGTGATTGTGGTGAAGCCAGGCCACTCAAAGCAGGTCTTACGCCTCGCTGAGGTAAAGGGCTCAGTGTCTGAGACCCAGCTGCTCTTCTGTTTCCCCTGACATGACGCAGGTGCTACTCTCATATTTTTAATCTGGCAACGCAGTGAAGGAGTGTTAAACACAGGTCAGAACTCACCCCCCTGGTCCCATTTCACACCCACTATTATGACCCATGTCCCGCACCCTGCCCCTCATTTTCGCTCCAGTCCCACGGAAAGCGATTGTCATTGACCCGTTTTAGTCCGTGACATAAATAACACATATGACAAGCGTCAGGCGAGGCCGTCAAGCCACTGAAGATTCTTATGGGCAGAGGCTACAAGGCTTTGGACCGTCGCTGTTTCCCAGCTTGAGGTTCAGTAGCAGGAGTGACCTGCTGCCACAGAGGCGCTAAAAGGCTTGTCATTCACCCGGATGATTATGACAGCACCCTGAATGAGCCTCCTGCTCGCACCCGGCCCGCGGGCAAAAGGGCATTTCTGAAGTGATGAGATCTTCTCTCTGCATGTGGCTGACGAACATGAACCAGGCTGTTGATTTCCCACTATCTGTGTCCATACTGTACCTGTGCAAATGCTAATTATGTGGGGTGCCCCCCCCCCACCCAGGCCAGCTTTTCAGGACGCCACCTGAGGAGGGTGGCCTTCCATTTTGGGGGCTGAAACAAGACAGGAAAGTCAGAGAAAAGTAACTGAAACAACCTGTAGAATGAGTATGCTGCGCTATTTGAGAAGCCAGCAGGTTCCTACAGTGGTGTCTCTACTTCTTTAATCACAGGGATATTTAGATAAATGAAATCTCTTTATTTAAAAGACACATACAGCTGTAAGGGGTTACATTGCTTGTCCATTCTGCCCAGAGGCCAGTGATGCGGGAAAGTAAAGCCTAGCAAAGGGGGGCAGGGATTTCTGGCCACCCCCACCCCCCATCCCCCACAGCATCACACCAAGCTAAGTCAGCCCAAAGGCCCCAAATCTGCACCGTACTCATTGTGCCAGCTGATCAAGTGTGCCAGTGTGCTGCCCACCAGGGGCTGCAGTGAATTGGCCACACCTGCAATGGAGAATGACAGGATACCCAACTGACAGGTCTTAGCCAATCAGAATATGTAATCGCACGACCCTTTCTGTATCATAAGCTTTTCCCTGCAAACCCAGACACACTCTAGACTGCTTTGTCAATGTTATTATACTCTGTAAGTATCCGCAGCCACATGCTACTTCACGCTGCTCCAAATTACCTTTCCCCGGCGATATTATTTCTGTTACAGCTTGGACACAGTTTCCTTGCTTGAAATAGGGTTCTAGTGCTCTATCCATAAAACTTAAAATAACACCACAATCATATATTATAGCTGAGTAAGACCACGTTATTTTGGGACAGAAAACACAATGAAGTTTAATAGTGAGTCTGTTTTTTTTTCTGTTTAAGGGATTGAAGAACTGGAATTGTAGTTCAGGACTCAGGAGGCTGTAACCCTGGCAAGGACATTAAACACACACTTCTCACATATAAGAGCAGACCGGTTATGATTAAACAGTGGTATCTAATAAAATGTGCTGTCTGATGCTGTTTGTGAACATACTGTTCTCCCAGCACTCTGCCGCCATCCAAACGCAGATTAAAGGCTCTTCTGTATGATGCAGGCCACAAGGCTGGCACTGGCCGCTTGGCTTCCTGTCAGTGCGCCGAATGCCAGGGCGCGTTGCCCTCGATGGCCTGGCACCCCCGTGTAAATCTGACATTTAGGGCAGTGTGGACGGCCTCGCCGCCGACCGCCATGCCGGCACTAATTAGTTCCCTGGTTTCACACTCCACACACGAGGAGCTTCATGGCTAAATGTCAGTTGCCGTAGCAGATCCATCCGGAGCTGGCTACCCCCAGCTCCCGTCCGGCGAGAGCTGCTGCGAGGCTGCATGTTCCGGAAATCCGCCTCGTCAATCCCTCTCTACCCATTGCACACTCTGTATGTAAATTCAATCACATGACAAGAGATTTAGCAGAGAAAAACACATCCTTGTCTGTGCCTTTGTGGAGAAGCCAAAAGCCAGGTCACATGACCAGCGGCTGTTTTGCTGCATGGAAAGTCCACAAATACCTACAATGAAGGGGAAAATCTATTATCTGCTTTAGTGTTCTTATCTATGGTGTTTAAGCTGCTTAACCTTTGAAATTTGGGTCATCTTGGGTGTTCTAGGGTGCTGTATTCAATGGAAATCATAATTCAGTGAAGGTCATAATTGCTGTTAATGTGATTGGCTGAGGGGCTCAGTGTTTGTGGAAGGAGAATCAGCCAGACTTATGGTGAAATATGCTGGTTTCCCTGCAAGTCTGATGGCCTTGGACCCAGAAGGATTGAGAAATGGGAAGTCTCAGGTTTACAGTGGCGCCCCCATGAGGTGGGGTGGAAATGACTGGCATCTGGAGCTCGGCATGTGGCATTATCTGTCAGCAAGAGGACAGCTGGTAGCATGATAGCTAATGTTGCAGAGTGGTAACGTGGTTTAAATCCCATAAATGGTTCTGCTCTAGTACCACTGAGGAAACTATTTAATGTAAATAGGCTCTGATGAAACGCACAGCTCTAGCAGCGGGGAAAAAGTGTAAGTCACTATCATTAAGTGTATTATAGCTAAGTGACTAAATTAATTTCTCTTTATAAAGGAAGCAATCCTGCAGCCAAAGCAGCTTTTCTGCTGAAATAAAGAGGGGTCCAAAGGGGCCCCACGTGGTGCCCCACTAACATCTCACTCCACCAAGCGGCTGGGCCCAGCTGGACCTCGGTCTGGCTCTCCGATCTGCTCGCCTCACACACTCAGTTAAACACCCTGGTGTTTTCTGAAATTGCATCACGCAATGTGGTGTGTGTGTGTGTGTGTGTGTGTGTGTGTGTGTGAGTGGCACATACATAGGAACTTCCCTACAATATTCAAGTCACTCTGTGGTACTCAGGTGATACCATTTAGTCTGCTTACGATTCACGTCCTCATTGGTCATACTAACAGACAGGGTATTTCTTAAACCTCTTCCCAACAGCCTGACTGTTTTTGTTTTCAGCGGAAATAGGTGAGAATTGACTGCATAGTCTTTTTTTTTGGGGGGGGGGGGCAAAAATACACTTCTTCACATCAATCCATCTTCTGTAACCACTTAGCCTATTCACGATTGCAGGGGGTCCAGAACCTATCCTAGAGGCTACAGGGACAACGCAGGGTAGAACCCAGGAAGGGGCGCCGACCCAACACAGAGCACGCTCACACACCACCCACTCACACCTGCGGGCAAATTGGCACCTCCAATAAGCCTCAGCATGTTTTGTATTGTGGAGAGGGGGGGCTGAAGTACCTGGAAGAAACCCCACAATGATGGAGATCATGCAAACTCAGAGCCACGGCAGAGACTTGGATGGATGGATAGATGGATGGACGGATAGATGGATAAAATGGACCACCAGGTCTTTATTCACCTGTAGCTGATTCCATTCCCCAAATCCTTTTTTCCATTCCAGTGTCACGATGTAATTATAATAAAAAATTCTACAGGTGTGAAGATCCTACATAAGCCTGTGGGACACACTCTGGCAGAAATGGGCTGCATATGTGACTCAGGAATGAAATGCATAACCGTACATCACAGATATTTACATACTCAGACAAAAATAGGATTATATGTGAATTCTGCCAGTGTTGGCTCTTGGAAAGCCCTTTTTCTCCCCATGGTAGATGGGAGAGGTTGTGGAAGATGCCATCGATGTGCCGGCTGGAATAAGAGTGATTTGACCATAGGAGGACCGTGTGTCTTTCTCACTCGAGACCACTGCATTGACAACTGCCAGCTGTCCATAGCATCTGCATTCAGCATGACCTTTTCCTATTTGTGTATTACCCGAATTCTCACAGGTGGAGAAAGACCAACTTTTTGCACCGGCTGATCAGAAGAGACAGTGCCTGTTTGAGGAACAGCTGTTTTTTTCCACATAGTTTAACCAGGGGGCTAATTTGTATGGATTAAATTTCCAAAAATGAAATCTGGCACTTTAAAAAACAGCAAAATCAAAATGATCATTTAGCCGACATCTCCCCTGGATTTTCCCGGATTTGAAAAATAACAATACAATGAAAACATTAAGCTTAATAGGTGTTCCTGGGGCTCACAGATGTGTATTTACTGTCGCGCTCCAGGTATGCCTGGCTCAGCTTTAACCAGGTGTGGAAAACCATTTTGTGCCATTTTTATTTATAGTTTTTCAATAGCATAAAACACACACACACACACACACACACACACACACACATTCCAGGTACATCCCAGAACCTTCCGAGGTCACGCTCACATTCCTTTCCTGTCCTCCCAGATCCTCAAGGATAGCAAGCACCTTTTAGCTAAAGACAAACATACTAGCCAGAGTGTACTGCTCCTCTGCCTGAAAGAGTGCTTTTACAGGCTACTAGTTAACCAGTTAATGCATTGCTTCTGAAAAGATATGGAAGAGAACATTCTTAAGCTTTGGGCATTCTCATGACATGGAAACACAATGTGCCCTTGTGGTATCACCACGCCAGAGGAAAACCAGGAGAGATAAAGCAAGGGTGACCACTTCCTTGACCCTGGAGAGGAGGACAAAATGGGGGGTGAGGGTTGGGGGGGATTAACAGTCACGCAATTATGCCTGGTTGTAATATTTGGATCGATTCCTTTGTTGCTTATATCCACCTTACACAGCACGGAATTTTTCTGTCCTAATTTTTCAATCGCAGGTGAGGTCTTTAGACCCTCTTAATTGTTTTTCATTTAGGCATTTTGAATGAGAGCATCCAAGGCAAATACAGTTATCTGGATGGGGGCTGCTAAGGCATTAATGTGAGGAGCAGAACTTTTTTTCAAGGATTCGCGGTGCCAAACGCTGTTAACTAGTGAAATGCAACAATTTGTTTGACAGGTGCATCACTGAGGCAATAACAGGACTTACTATGTGGCCAATAAACTTGATGATGGATAATCAGCCAGGGTACCAACTGGTTTGTTTTTTTGTTTCCGGTGCAATTTTTATACTTTTATACTATAAATTTATACTATAAATAAATTTATTGTAAAAATAATCGTTTATTTGGTAAGTAGCCATACATTATCCTTTACAAATTATATCTACTGTTAAAAGCAGGACAAATAAGCTTACACCCAGACTTTGTGCCAGATGGAAGACATCGAGCAGAAAAACCCGACTGCACGGCCTAAATCTGGACGTCTGGCCAGTCTAGATGTAGCTTCAGGGTTTTGGGGGAGGAAAGTTGTATTAAAGTCTTAGTAGTCAATAGTAAGACAGATGCATCATCAAAATTTGTAGTTTGTTATCTGAGGACTGTCTCGGGGCAGAGAGAGTGGACTGTATGTGTGATTCAATCTCTGTATCACCTTGGTGGTATAACTTATGTTCTCCCTGTAATGAGAATCCATTCGCTGCCCCATCGTGCAGTGATGCTGAACCGATCTTGGGTGCTAGTTGACTGTGGGCAAGCCTGAGCCATAAAAACAAAGCCCAGCAAATAGGGACAGTAAATGACTGTCTGTCAGCACCCACATGATTCTTCTGGCTGTACCGCATGACTATTTCATCGGCTGCTTCTTCTGGGCGACGGTTGGTTCTTTATGGTCTGCTTTACCGCTTTTCTTTTCTTTTCTTTTCTTTTCTTTTCATTGCTTTGCCTCAAACATGCCGAGAGGCTTGAAGAACAAAAGTTTGATGAAGCACAAAGGAAGAATCGGCATCAAATTAAACGTTGGATTTTCGTGGTCGTGCACTTTGCTTTCCTGTTGTACTCCACAAACTTGCAATTAGCTGAATTGGTGTCTCTAAATTCTTCACAGTGTATATGTGGCTGTGTGGATGGGTAATATAGAGTAGATTTAGCTAAACTAACCCTGGAAACCATCCTGACATTCAAAATGTGCATGTTCTACAAGTAACTATGATTGAGAAATGCATTTATTTTCTGGCCAGTGTATAAATCATGGTGAATTCACAGTGAATATGATGCTTGCAGTATCCATCTTTAGATTTAAAAATAGCATTCAGCTGTAACATAGCATGACCAAACAGAGAAGGGAATGTTTTACACGGTAACATCGATTGCTGAGTATAATTCCTGCTGACAAACGACATTGACATAGATCTTCCAGGGACTGAAGGTCTGTTTTCAAGAACTCCTGCATGGAATTTTACTATAGCTAATGCAGCTAATCAATTAATATAATTCATATAATAATATTATTATTGCTGTTTTTGTTGTTGATGGTGATGACTTTGCATTAATTCTAATGGTATTTATGTCCTTTGGCTTTGTAAAAAACATTTATTAAAAAAGAGTGTCCAGTAAAACCTTCCTTCGATTCAGAAAAGTCGAATATTGCTTATTTGCTGGTTGGCTGTTGCTTTTCTCAGTATGGCTGATATAGGAGCTTTGTGAAACTCCCTTAACATACCCAGGATTAATTCAAATGAAAAATCCCACAGATTAGACACTTTATAATGGAAGCTTTTACCTCCTCAGAACATTGAAGGTCTGATCATAAAAGCTGGAAGGGGAAGTTGTCTGGAGAGCTTATGTTCATAATATCATCACTTTAAAAACGACATGCAGTGGTTGGTGGCCAGTGGTTGGTGGCAGGTATTTGGTGGCCAGTGGTTGGTGGCCAGTATTTGGTGGCCAGTGCTTGGTGGCCAGTGGAGGGTGGCCAGTGGTTGGTGGCTAGTGGTTTGTGGTCAGTGGTTGGTGGCCAGTGTTGGGTGGCCAGTGGTTGGTGGCCAGTGTTGGGTGGCCATTGGTAGGTGGCCAGTGTTTGGAGGCCAGTGGTAGGTGGCCAGTGGTAGGTGGCCAGTGTTTGGAGGCCAGTGGTTGGTGGCCAGTGTTGGGTGGCCAGTGGTTGGTGGCCAGTGGTAGGTGGCCAGTGTTTGGAGGCCAGTGGTTGGTGGCCAGTGGTTGGGTGGCCAGTGGTAGGTGGCCAGTGTTTGGTGGCTTGCTGAACAGCAGTGTTTCCTCATAACTCCAAGTTTATGGAGTTTTCCCTGCACCACCTGGATATTTAAATTTCAAAAACCCTGACTAAAAGTACATAACCTCTGCCTTGCTGGCTCTCCAGCTACTCCAGCAGGTGCGAAGCAGTGTGATGCTCTCTGCACTATTGCCATTTAATACTGAAAAAGGAAAGTGGCTTTAGTATAATTATGAAGGTGCAGGTGCTATGCGGACCTCTTCTATTTATATAAAAGCACAATTATTCTGTTCCCTGGTATAAATGATCTGCAGCAATGAACTGCTGTCATTTTCTTAAAAATGGCTGTATTACCTTAAAGGTGACTGAGTGCAAACAAAAGCTGCTGTATGGATTTTAAGGACTAAGGTAATAGCAGATCTCAGAAAATATAAGATACTCTGAACGGGAAGCAGTAGTGATACAAAAAAATGTCTGTTGAATGGAAAAGAAGTGAAAAAAGCTGACAGACGTTTTATTTCCATATATACAGCACCTGTTTCTGAGAGGTTTGGTGCCGTCCCTCCTACAGTAATGGATCCATCCACATATTTATATGCAGAGACAATAACTGTGTATCACCTCTGACACTGGAATAAATAAAAATGGATAAAAAGGCAGGGTGGATGACCTTGTCACAAGAGCGGGGGCCTCCTCAGAAACAGGCGGAATCTTCCAGAAATGCAAAGAATACAAGAGAGTTACAAAGAAAAGGAAGAACCCACACTCCAGCGTTCCTGTAAAAATGGGCTACGTGAATTCAGGAAAATCAGCTGTTTTGCACGCTGACATCTGAGGTATTTATTCAGACACAAGTGCTTGGGGATAAAAACCAAGCAGCTTTTAGTGCAATTGATCAGTCTTCCATTTCTGGCTCTAAATTTAGCATAGACAAGGAAAGAATATCAATGCCCATAATGCCTCTGCTGCACTCATCTGTGTCTATAGTTTATTTCTCAACCCCCCCAGAAATCTGTAAAGCTGTTTATCCCAGTGTACTCATTTAATTGACTTATATTGACCTATTGTAGCCCATTCATGAAAAACAAAAATCCAACATACAAACCCAATAATTTCTTGCATATTTTGAAGCGGCATGCTGCCTCAGTGGGTGGGGCTGCAGTCTCACTTCCCCAGGGTAGGGGATTTAAATCCAGCCCCCACCTTGTGTGTGAAATTTGCCTGATTTTCCTCTAGATACTCCGGTTTCTGCCCACAGTCCAGGTATTTAGGTGAATAGTGTATGCATGTCCTGTAAGGCAGTGGTCCCCAACCTTTATTTCGTCACGGACCGGTTTAATATCAGAAACTATTTTCACGGCCCAGCCTTTAAGGAGTGGCAGATGAATATATGTATACGTATTTATACGAATAAATGATACGTATAAAAATGGGGATGTTTTAAAAATATAATAATGGGGTATCTTTAAAATATAATAATAAACGTAAATCCAATGTGTATTCGCAGCGACTATTTTTAGCGGTAACTATCACGTGACCGAAGTTTTTTATTTTTTCTGTGCAGCCCGCGGACCGGTACCACATGACCCACGGCCTGGTACCGGTCCGCGGCCCGGGGGTTGGGGGCCACTGCTGTAAGGGACGCATTTCTGCAGCCCTGTGCTTCCTGAGGGGGGATCTAGGCTCTGACCTGGGACTGGCTTGTTATTTGGAAAGTGAAGCTGGAATTACACATCCTTTAGAATTTACTGACAAGTTCCGCCACACATAACGTTAAAACGAGTAATTAAAAATCAAGAATTGTTTGAACAAATGTAGCATTTTTAGATATGGAAAAGCTTATGGGACATGTGTGATATAACCTTTATCTTAACTCAAAGCTCCTTCCTTTGTAGCATATTACAAATTATCGCATGTAGCAGAGCAGCATTCCTGCAGCATCCAGGTCTCTCTGTCCCATGCCAATCCATCCAGACGGCAGAGGAGCCCCCCCCCCGCCCCCCGCATGGAAGCAGACAGGGAGCTCGCGGAGGCTGATCCTGCCGCCACGCTCGGTTACGGTCATTGACGTCGCTGGGCCGGTATCAGCATTCCCCTCCCCCCCACTCCCGGGCTGACTGCGGCGCTTACGCAACCCACGCGTGGAGGGGCGGGAAGTGTGCGCCAGCGATGGTGGCTGCAGTCCAAAGCGGCGAGCCGCTAGCGGCTTTAGCAGCGAGAGAGAGCACTCATGCAGCATTCTGCTCACACACAGGGAAAAGGGGAATGGGAAAGCATCCGGGCGTCCTCAGCTAATTGGAGGAGTGAGAGAGTATGAAATAACAAACTTTGAAAAGGTTCCTTATGTAACCCACTGTGATACTGAGGAATTAAGGAGATTTGATCAATTTTATAAACAACACATGCTCCGTAGGGGCAGCATGGTGGGGTTGAGGGTTCGAATCCCTTTCTATGCCCTCTCCGTCTAGGGTGGATATCACAGTCAGAAAACATACAGTTTGGCTAATTAGTGTTTCTATATTGCTTGTAGTGAATGATTGAATATGCCCTTTTTTCGACTGGCATACAGACCAACCATGTGCACCGTGCTGCTTGTGAAAGGCTCCAAACTCACCCTGATTCTGCCCAGGAAAACCAGTTAGAGGATGGATGGATGGATGGAGGGATGGATGGATGGATGGATGTTTTTCTGCAGAAAAGACCATCTCTCAGTTATATCTATTAAGAGAGCTAACCACCTTGTGATAAATTAATAAACCCTCTAAAAATGTTTTTTATATCTTTTAATGTATTATATACATTTACTTGCATATATTTTTTAGACACGGATCCTTGCCTCAATGGCAATTGGTTTTAATCTCTAATTTTTTATGCAGTGAAAATTGTGCAGTAAAAAGTTTATATTTGTTCAACACTCAAGAAGTGAAAGGGTGTCAAGATTTTTCTCATTATTAATGTTTTCATGTAGTCACATTTATACCAAAAATGTAAAGCAAATCGAACATTTAACCAATTAATTTACTCTCCTGCAAAAGTACTGATAAAACATACAGACATTTAATTATAATTCAGCCGTACAGGCAGCGTGACAGGGCTGTAAACTGTAACATTCTTATTCGAAATATGAATTTCATTTGTTTTTTACAGATTCAATTTAATTTGCATGGATTCAAAATAATTCAGTATTATCTAGTCATTGGTGTCTGTGTGCAGAGAAATTTACAATTTATTATGTGTTTACACACCCCATAATAATAAAATAAAAAAGCAATTGTCACTGTGCATTTTGGAAGGACGAGCACTCAGCACTAATGACCTTTCATGATAAGTGTTTTTGATTGTCACTTGGCAGAAAGGGGACGGCATCTTCCTGTTTGCTTGGCGCTCCTTTTACAAAGGGCTGCTCGTTTGTTGGTTTTTTTCGTGCCGCTTTCCATGGCTGAAACCCATTGGCGCTTCGCATCTCTCTCAACACGCCTGTGAGAAAGCGACGCCTTTTCACCTCCTTGGCGGCATCAGGAACACGGCATCCTGGGAGGACAGCCTCGGGGCTGTCGGTCCTCTCACCGCTGGGGAGAAACGTGTTACTTCTTCGGTTCATTCGCTGTATCGTGCCCCAGGCTGCACTGGGCCTGCAAGTTTGATTCCGGAACTGGGCTTCGGGCGCGCAGAGTTTCCGCGTTCCCCTCCTGTTTACGCTCTGGGTGCCTCGACTTCCTGCCATGCTAATAAAATGAGCCTTTCGGCTGAAATGCAGGCAGGGTGAAGGTGAATTTTAGCATGCAGAGTCCTGTCCAAGATACGCTCCATCTTCAACTACCCTACTGTGAGTTCCTTCACCCCTGCAAGTGGCAGGCTGAGTGCCGCTGTACAGTATGTACTGCGTCCATCTGCGTGTTTATGACCTCGGTCACTCTGCTCTAATGCTCTTAGTGCACCTGGGTCACTATGGCACCCTGTAGAAAAAGAAACATAAAAATATATCGGTTAAGCCTTCCTAGGAACAAGCTGACCTGGGTCTGAACTAAGCCCCAGTGAGAGATTATTAAAAATACAGCCCTAACAGTGTGTTAAGGAACCAGTAGGTGGGGCTTATTTTGTCCCCCCCACTGTGTATCATGTCATTATCAGTGTCCAGCTGCACTGAGACATCCTGACACAAATATCTGCGCATGGGAAAATGGAACTAGGTCTAAAAAGTAATATTACCCCAACTACAACCAGGAGAGTCTATCCCCGCTTCCCAGTAGAAAAACTGCACCATGATCTGTTGCCCATTTGAAGTCTGGCTTACAGAAGCGCTGATCTCTGCCATGACAGACAAAACTGGAAGCCCTTGAGAATTTTTGCATTTCCTTTTCTCGTTTTTCCACAGATTGACTGCAATATAATTATTCTCTCAATGTTTAGGGAAAAAATGTGAATACTAAAACTGTCCTACTGCATAACAGTTTATAGGATTCATTCTGCAAAATCCTTTTTGCACCTTATAATGTACACAATTGCATCTCAAAATAAATAAAATAATAATAACAATAGTAATTATAATTATTATTTCCTCATAGTACATAACAAAACAACAATATAAGCAGAATAGAAAGCAAGTTACAAGTGAGCTTGTGAACGTTTCATCTTATTACTGCCATAATGTCATCCAGGCAAAGGTGCAGGTCCCATGTGTTATAATATATTGGATTTTGTATAATACAACCAAGATACTTCGATTTATTCATCATGTAGATGGATGAGTTTCAGGAACAAAATAAACAAACAAATAAGCAAACAAAAAATAATAATAATAATCTGCAAAAGCATGTGTCTACCAGTATTCCTCATAATGGCAAGCAAGACTCATCCATGTCAGTTCTCTCATTATATACACCAAAAAACAGGTTTAATTTTAATTACAAGGCTTTAATTCTTTCCTGCTTTGAACTTCAGAACACAGTTGGCAAGCGAGGTGTCTGATTTAGTAACATGTTCCTCCTGTGAGTGGATACGGTCGTGCCTTCATCTCTTTCCATTCCCTCTCTCGAATGGATCCCAGCACTCCGGTCTGCATGTTTGGTATCAGATCAGAGGCTCAGTCCTTTTGTTTACATCACCCCTCAGCTTCTCTACTCACAAACCAGGCTACAGCCCACACTGGCAGAGAGGGACAGGCAGAGGCCGACTTCTGCCTGGGAGGGACGAGCACGGCCCTCTGAGGGCTGAGCACCTCGGAATCACAGCTGAACTAGAAGCTGATTTATCACAGCTAATGGCTTCTTAATGACTTCAGTCACCACAATTAAAGGCTGAAGTAGGACAAGCACTGTACCTTGTTCGGGACATTGTCCATACATGTCACCAGGGATGGCGAGACCCACTGTAATAAAAGGGCATCAAGCTGTCCTGCCCATAATACAATGTCACGGAAAAATATTCAATGCAAAATACAATCTTCCAGTAGGGGTACCTCACACAAGCAACAGCAAGATTCCTCATAAATCCTCAGTAGAAGTATTTAACACTTATTTCCATTTTACAGAATCAAGGTGCATGTGTAGAACTGAAAGTGGCCTCACTTTGGATTTTCAGGCATCGGATTGTCCTGGAGGAGCAAAGCCTCAGTGTTTGACCAAAAGTAGGGTTCTAAACAGCAGCAGGCTCACAGGCCAGGCAGCGTGCCAATAATGCGATCATTTCGATATTAAGGACAGAAGGGAAGAAGACTGACTGCAGTGGATAACCTGAATGACAGGGATTGGTTTTAATGCAAACAGCTGCGATCGATGATACTGCAAATGGCAGAGAGAGACAATAACATGAATGACAAGGACTGATGACAATGTTAATGATGAAGACTGAGAACAGGACAAACTCCTCATGATGACGACATTAAGACGTGAAAACAGATGATGCCATGAACAGCTGGAACTCATAATGTAAAATTAACACTGGGAGAGCAGCTCTGCGACTGGAAGAACCACGTCTGCTCAGCCACCTCTGACGCTTCCTGTCAGAAAAAGAGAAAATTAGCATTTAGATAAACTACAAAGTATGAGGCATTACACAAAAGCTTTCAACATTAAACAGTTCGTAAAAAGTTTGTCCACGCAGTAGAAATTGCATATTGGAAGGTTGTTGGTTTAGATCTCGGGGTCATCAGAGACCCTGACAAAGACCCTTGATGCCCAGTTGCTCCACGGTCCGTCTGCTTTCTGAGAAAATGTGAATAGCTTCTGCTAAATAAAGCATCTGCAAATTAAATAGAATGAAACATACCAATTAACTGTCAGGCAAAACAATTATTGACAAATATCATTTACCTGCTAATGTCTTTGGCTCACTCCCTACTGAGAGGACAATTTAGAAAGGCTGGTCTAATGCTGCAGTCCTTCTGAAAGGAGGTCTTCTCTAAAAGCAGGCATTTAATGGACAGAATTTAATCTCCAATGGACTTTTCATTCCCGAAGTAAAAGGAAATGCATGTATGGGCCAAGCGTGAGTGCGGAAACTTCTTCTGCGGAAGACCTTGGATCGGGAGGAGCCGAGCGCCGGCGTCCGTAAAAAGAGCAAGACGAGGGACGCCGACGTGAAGCATAAACACAAAGAAAACAAGCGAGCCATTAAAGGGCTCGGGGCAGGCTGCGCTTCTCCGGGACGCGTTTTCAGAAGCCTGCTGAAGTACCATCATTACGCAGCTCTTTCAGAGGCTGCGCCAGGGAAGATCACTTCCAGAGCGTTCGTGAGGCTCTTTCATTCCAGCTGCACCATCCTCGCCGACTGGCCCTTTCAGCAGCAGCTGTGTCGCCCTCCATCCGGAGCGCGTGACAAAGGCAGCGCTGTTCAGCAGGGCTGCTCTGCTTTATCCTCTGCAGGAAACACATTACAGAGCTTCCAGTCAAAATATTTATCACTTATAAATGTCGCTGGCTTTTATTCTGTTATGCGGGGGATCAGTCATGCTACTTGAATGATGTTGGGGTTTTATGGTTCCAGATATCTATCCGTAACCAAGCCGGATAGAACACTAGTCCATCATACGGCGCACACACTATGGGTGATTCACAGAAACACCAATTAGTTTTCTGTACATACAATTTCTATACCCGCTTGTCCTATTCAGGGTCGCAGGGGTCTGGAGTCTGTCCCAGAAGCTATGGGCAAAAGGCAGGGAATAATCCAGGATGGGGCACCACCCCATCGCAGGGCACACACACCATTCACACACACAGACTTTGGCAAACTTCAATTCACCTTAGCTTACTTTTGGACTGAAGGAGGAACCCAGGGGAAACCCCACGACAACACAGGGGGGACATGCAAACTGCACAGAGCAAACTGCAGAGCCGGGGCAGAGATGGGAACCCAGGTCCCAACGGGGTGAAGCACACTAACCAATTAGCCTTATTTTGTGTTTTTGATAGCGGGGGTGAATAATGAAAGACAGAGCCAGGAATCAAAGCCACAGCCCTTATGCTATATTTTACTAAGCATTCAGACAACAGGAGTAATACATCAGTTATTGCTTGATTTAATCTATAATAAATTCCTTGCAGAAGTAGACAGCCTGAGATATAATGACCCACTTTGCTACACACACACTGTTACTGTCAGTGTTAAGTTAAATGGTAAATGGACTGCATTTGTATAACATTGTTAACATTGTATTAATGTTAGAGTTATCTCAACTGTGAGTCTATAAAATCAGACATGGTTGTGTGCCAGACAGGTCATTTACTTACATTACTGCAAATTATTCCGCAAGATTCCATTAAATTAATGCTGTGTGGGTTTTACTGTTTCCCTTCTGCTGCTATGGGCTTGCCTGCAACAAACTGCAAAAATATTTATCCTTAGCACTTAGCATATCATCATAAAGAAGGTCCCACACCATTTTACTATTATGTATTTTTCACTTTGTCTCATTTTAAAGCCTCAAATGCCTGTAGTCCTAAACAAAATTAGTTTTGGTTACCTGATTAATGGTCTGTGTTCATTATGCTAGTCATCCATCCATTATCTATACCGCTTTATCCATCAGGGTCGCGGGGAAGCTGAAGCCAATCCCAGCATCAAGGGCGTAACTTTTGCTGGAACATTGGGGAGGTTGAGGTCTCTACCCATTACGGGGGAAACATGATTATTGGGGGGTTGTATTAGCTGGTTTTGATTAATTGGGGGGGCTACAACCCCCCGATCCCCCCCATAATTTACGCCCATGCCCAGCATCATCGTGCAAGAGCTGGGGTACACCCTGGGCAGGGCCCAACACAGACAAACAGCCATTTAGAGTAGCCAGTTGACCTAATCTGCATGTCTTTGGACTGTGGGAGGAAACTGAAGCACCCAGAGGAAACCCTTGTATGCACTGGGAGAACATGCAAACTCCACACAGAAAGGCACCCTGGGTGACCCGGGGATCGAACCCTACCATGCCGCCCTTATGCTAGTCAGCCATTCACATTTATTTTATTTAGCAGACACTTATGTCCAAAGCAATGTTCCAGTAACAGAAATAGCACATTTCTAACATATAGCTGCCAAAGAGATGATTAGGCATAAGTGCAGCTAAGCTGAGCTTCCAATGAAAGCTCACGTACAAATGTAAGCAGTACCTAAGCAAAAGCATAAGGTGACTGAGAAAGCCAAATGAAATTAAAAATAAAGAAACGCGCGTGTAATAGAAAAACGCGCCGCAAAGCAACGAAGCATAAATTATTCAAGTTAATCAAGTTCATAATGAACCTGCAAAGTCATAGACGCTACACAAATTCAGAAAACACTTTGATCAAAATGGCAACACATGCACCACATTTTACAAACGTGCTGCATATACAAAAAACCCCAGCAACTTCGAAAACGCGCTATATATAGCGACAGCACACGGACGTGTTTTTGAAGTTTTTTCGAGCGGTCACATGCTTGTAATAATGTTTTTAACGTAAACGTTAAAACTTAATTGTTATTAATCTGGCAAACCGCGTGGTCTTAAGTTACTGTAAACAATCAGTGGCAGCTGTTTTTATGATTATCTTATATCTCAGGCTATAGTACGCGTTCTGTGCAAATGAAGCCGTGAGTAAATTACATCAAATCTACCATTGATTTACCACACAGCTTCTTGATTATTTCCTAATATAATGAAGTTGTTCTAGCAGTCTGTTCAAATAGAAGAAAACTTACTTTTCACCTGTATATTATCGCGATTGGTTCCATTGAAAATTACGCCCGAAAAAAAGTATCCTCTTAAACGATTTGTTGTTATGGTTATGTGCAGCGCGTTTCCTAGCTTGATTGCGGGTGTTTTCTGTTTGTGCTGCACATCTGTGAATGTGAAGCGCGTTGGTAAATGTGGGGCATGTGTTGTCATTTTGATGATCTCTGCCTTTGGATTAAAAGGTCAATGCATTTGAATAAAAAACTGCTTTGGATTATATTGGATTCCCCCCAGAATGGATGCGAGTTGATGGAACTTAATTTGCAAATGTCTTAGATGGAGTTGGACATTTGCAAATGTCTTAGATGGAGTTGGACATTCTGTGCAAATGAAGCCGTGAGTAAATGTAAATTAAGATGCGCTGAGCCGCTACAATCATATTTTTTGTTGGATCAGAAGAACAGGTTCTTATTTTGGATCGTCTTACTGCTGCTTTTGTTTTGGACAAATAATTCTGTTGTTGAAAAGGTATCTATAAGATAACTTGGATTCTGAACTGATCTTTGAGCAAGAAACGTTTTAAGGTGGTTGGTACAGGTATGCGGAGAGGCAAGATTGGTGTTTTAACAAGAAAACACAATGAAATGAATATCGAGGCTGGTGAAAGTAAGGAAACCACATGAACATGTTGACGTGTTTAGTTCTCTTTTGGCTGAGTATATGGAGTTACAAGTTTCAGAGAATTTCTGTGTGGTATAAAATCGTGGACTAATGCAGCAGCATAGCAATAGCCTACTACAAATGTTGTGGGTGTGGGAGCTAGTGTTGGACCTTCTGATAGCGCCTCTCAGGTTGCACAAAATTCCTCTGTTTGCAAGACAAGCTCTAGTAACAGTAGCATATCGCTCAGTGCATCTGTTGTCTATCTGCAAGGCAAAGCAGAGTGAGTTGCTGTAAGAGCAATGGCAGAAGTACTGGAGCAAAAACATGCTCCTGAAATCGAAGAAGCCCAGTTAAAGGCAAAGAAAGAAAAATTTGCATTTGAGGCTGAACTTGCTACAGCCAATGCTAAGGTAAATATCTCCAGCATTGCATGACAATAATAAATCAAGGAGCCAGACTGGTACCTCCAATACAAGCAGTTTTACTTCTTCAAGTTCTAGACGTTCAACTGAGCATCTAATTCCAGTTCCCACACCCAACAAAAAGTCTTCAACTGTTCCAAATGCACCCCTACATACTCCTCACACATGAAAACACTCTGTTAAAAGAGAACCAAAAGACCCAAAAATAGGTTACAGGTATGATGATGGATCGGCTCAACTGGACAGAAGTGCTTTCATAGATGTTATGAAAAGGCAAAAATAGAATAACAGTTGTTGATCAAGCAGCAAAAATGGTCTCTTCTTCCAACAAGAGAAATTCCTGTTTTTGATGGAAACCCACCCCATTACTGTTGGTTTATTATGGCTTTTGAACAGGTATTGGAAAATAAAACTGATAATGTGCAAAATAGGCTTTACTATTTGGAACAATTCACCACAGGACAACCAAGAAATTAGCTGTGCAGCTGTCTACATATGGATCTACAGACAGGGTACAAGGAAGCAAGAGTTTAGCTGGAATGGAATTTTGGAAACAACATCAATATAACTTTAGTATTTATTGATAAAACACTTAGTTGCCCCACTATAAAATCAGAGGACGGCCCTGCTCTGAGATCATATGCTCTTTTCTTGTGAAGTTGCTACAGCATACTTCAGGAAGTTGATTTTGTTAAAGAGTTGGAAAATTCTGCCAATCTGAAATTTATCATATCCAAGCTGCCTTTCAAGCTATGTGACAAATGGAGAATGGTTGCTTGCAGCATTCATGAAGATCGCAACAGAAGAGCAAAGTTTAGGGATCTTCTTGTGTTTATTGAAACACAAACATGTTCTGTGCTGGATCCCATCTTTGGAGTTATTCCAATTCAATGGACAATAAAAGAACTTCTAAAACTAAGTCAACAACTAAAAAATCCAACTTCAAACCTGCCAGTGGGGGAGTAATTTTGCCACTGCAATCACCTGTCTCAAGGCCAGGCAGACGATAAAATGAAATCGGGCTACAAACAAAAGTCAAATAATCTCACTTCATTCACGAAGCCTTCCTTTTTTGTGATAAAGACCACACAATGAAGTCCTGTGATGATTTTAAACAGAAACCCAACAACGAAAAGGTAGAATTCTTGAAGGCCAATGGCCTTGTTTTGGTTATTTGGGAGAGGGGCACATGAGTAAGACCTGTCAAAAGTGTCTGTTGTGCCAAACAAAAGAATATCAACAAAAAAAATGCATAGCACCAAACCAGAATCAATGTCTAGTACTTTAGTGTCCTTGAGTAATTATAATGGGGTTGGGTTGAAGGAGTGTGCCCTCACTGTAGTGCCAGTGAAAGTAACGCTGGAATAAGGAACAAAGGTTGTGGAGACATTCGCTTTCCTTGACCCAGGTAGCTCCGCAACCTTTTGCTCGGAAGCATTAATGAGGCAATTAAACACAACTGGAACTAGGAGAGCATACATACTTCTTAAAACCATAGTTCAGGAAAAGCCTGTACATAGCTACAAAATCTCTGGATTAGAAGTGTCTGCTATAAAGGGAAATTCTTACCTGAAATTGCATGATGTATATTTGCAAAAAATGATTAGTCACAAAAGACAACATTCCTAAGGAAGAAGACATCAGAAAATGGTCTTATCTCAGGGATGTGGAGTTGACACCAATAGATGCTAGTGTATACTCTTAAACAAAAGGTTCCATATTGAACCTTTAAAGGTTCTATAGCTTGGTACATATATGACAGCTTCAAAAGGTTCTATATAGAACCATTCCATAGGGTTCAATTAAAAGAACCCTAAAGGTTCTTTTATTTAAAAAAGGGTTCTAAACAGCACCTTTAAAAGGTTCATTTGTACTAAAATTTTAGTAATACTTAATCATTAATAATACGATAATGGGTGATACTGTAATAGTAATAAATAATACTTATATGATATAAATTAATAAATTTATTAAATTAGCTGCAGCTATTATTTTAATTATAATCGGCAATAACTACACTCTAAAAAATGATCTGCTGGCTTAACGTAAAAAAATTAAGGTAACAATTTGCATGGATCTTTTTAAGTTATTTCAGCTTAGCCACTATTGCGTAAATGCCACAAGAGTTCTCTAGTTAGGCAAACTCTATTACTTACGTACAAACAACATGATTTGCTTTGTCCTCTACAAGCTTAATTAAGTTGAACCAACTTAATTTTAATTGTTTAAAAATTACTCCATTTAGTTATTAAAACTTATTTTTTTACTTTTATTCTACTCAGAAATATCCATGCAAATTGTTACCTTAATTTTTTTGAGTACTAATAACTTACAATAACTTATAACTTACAATTATACAATAAATTACACATTGAAATTCCAGTTTTATGATCAAACTGTTTATTAGAACACCAGTCCACCATTCCAGACTCTATATTGACATTTCAATAGCAGACAAAATTGTTGCCTCCATAAAATAAATGACACAAAACACCCCTGTAAAACTGTCTCAAAAAGACTGAACATTTTGACAGTCATGCTCTGATTCAAGTTTGTTTGTGTTAAAGTGATAGTTCAGGTTTTTTTAAGTATGAAGTACATTGTGAGTGTATTACACACAGTAGACAGCAGTCAGCACATTCCTGCCACCGACACGCACGATAGGCTCAGTTTGTTTGTGTGACTTTGGTAAATCTGAACTACAACATGGCGTTCGCTTCCTCGCCCGCGTTTTTAGACTGAACTTTGACACAGGCTGTTCTTCAGCTAGGGCTCA
>JAODJW010000019.1:17100949-17111794 GCA_026777045.1 Hyperopisus bebe
ATGAAATATATTTAATAAGAATAATTGCACTTCTGTTGCATTATACCGTATTTAAAAATTGCCTGTGTTCCTGACGTAGACATCAACCTCCCCAGTGTTCATAGCTATGCCTGTGCTTCCACGCCAAGTTCCAGGGCTTTTCTTTTACTTTCTCCCTTTTCAGTGTTGATCCCCCACAACAAGGAGAAGAAGAGGTATGGTATGCTGGGCCGCGTCCATCCACACCAGCCCTGCAGCCCACGGTGCCGCCCCTCCTCCGTAATGCGCCCCCAGGTACTTATTACTCTGAGCGTCGGCATAATGGCGGGTTTATAAATATGCATAGGTCACCCAGGCTGGCCGTGTGCTGCGTTACTAAAGCTGCAGGGGTGAAAGGTCATGCTAATGAGAGGTGTAGGGGTGCTGGGCACTGCCAGTCATCTGTGGGCCTTGGCACAAGTACGCAGGCTTCTCTGTGCAGTCAAATCCCTGTTTATCGTACTTGATTTAAATAACACTGTGTAGGTATGAAAACTACTGAATGAATATCTGATGGATGGATGGATGGATGGATGGACAGACTGTAAAATGATTATGTATAGGCATATATACAAAGCCCTATAATTATAATTATGGATTGTTCTGCTGGTTGAGATCCTCTGTACAGGAGGTATCTTGTGGTTATGTTGTAATGACCATTCGCTTTGCACCCAAATGACCAGAAACCAAAGCAGTGGAGCTTCGCTCCATCATCTCCCCCTTCAGTGTTTTTTTTTCTATCCTTTTTTCCCCCGGCAGGAAACAGGCATCTTATGCAAACTCAACTTTATGATCTAAAAAAAAAAAAAAAATCAATACCGTATCCAAGAATATTGATTTTCCCGCTCACTGAAATTTGGAAAAAAAAACACCACAATAATATTCGTGGATTTTATTTGCTTTCTTTGGAAGCCTGAGGAAGAAAAGAACAAGAGATATTTATCGAGTACCTATCGGGCAATTAAAGGGGAAGCCGCTGTATTTTCAGGAGCCGCTGTGTGGCTCAGCGGGTTAAGGTTCTGTCACTGTAATCAAAAGGTTGTCGGCCCAAATCCTAGGCTAGAGCTGATTTTTCTGTTGGGCCCTTAAGCAAGAACCTTAACCTCCAACTGCTCCAGGGACCATCTAGTCCAGCTCTCTCAGAAATGTGCATCACTGTGGATAAGAGTGTCTGCTAAAGAAATACAACGTCAATGTAAAAAAAGCCATATGTAAGCGTGAAACAGAAAAGATCGTTTTACATTAACTGTACCTTCATAATGCCTTTATAATACATTCATAGAACATTCAAAAACAGCAAGTAAGTATGCCTTAACATCATAACATATCCTAACAGCTTTAATATTATATCAATGACAAACATTATATGGTAATAACAAACATTAACATTGTATAATCATATAATGTTAAGGTATGTTTCTGACAGCATGTTAGGACCAATACACTGTCAGTCTACAATTTAACAAACAAATGGCTACATCCATCCATCCATCCATCCTCATCAGGGTTGTGGAGGCTATGGCCACAAGGTAGAGAACAGCACAGGATGGGGTGCCAAACCATCGCATGGCGCACTCACACACCATTTACACCGACGGGCAATTTGGTAACTATGGAAGTAAATGCTTGACTGTGTGGTGTAAAGGAAAGAAGATGGAAAGAAACTCCATGACAACACAGAGAGCCACACTCATGGAACCACAGAGACTTAAACTGTGGTCCTAGAGATGTGAGGCAACAGCGCTAACCACTGCACCACTATGCCACCCCCTAAATGGATAGAGACGGCTGTTTTTTAAACATCATTAACTGATGTCATTTCCCCCTTCATATACCGTACAGTACTTGATTAGTATACAGACATTCACATACTCACACATACACAGCATTGCAAAGACCACAAGAAGTGCTAAACATCTCAAAATTGGGGTGGATGGTTCTTTAACCAGTGCGGTGTTTTTCAGTTTCTTATTGTACAATAAGAAAGGTTTTATGTCAATTTATACATGATAATCCCTGCATATTTTCTGAGCAGTCTGGAAGACTGGGATGTCATGTCATACTTCTGGCCCTGTTAAAAGACATTTGATATGTGAGCAACTTCATACATTCTAAATGAAGTTGACATTAACCTAATTTAATTCTGTGCTTTAGTCTCTCAAACATTCCTCATTTCGTAATCATAACCATAAGGCACATACCTCAGTGCACATTTTGAAATTTAAATGTGTGACTTACCCAAAAATACCTTGTTTTATTGTTCGTGAAATACCGACCAAGTGTTTAACAAATTCCTAGTAGATCTGAAATGTTTTGGTGAAATTAGGCGTGCGTAATTCCACTCATCCACAAGAGAGGCAGTCTCCTGTAGGTACAACTAAATGCCGTACTATCCACTTAAAGATCTGGGAACAGGTAGGGAGGGCATGTTTGAGAGATTAAAGCACAGAATTAAATTAGGTAAATGTCAAGGAGAAGGAGAGAGGTCCTCTGTAGCTGCCTTGACTGTCACTGCCGGTTTAGCGAGGCATCCAAGTTAAACCAGCCTTTTCTGTCCATTTACAGTGATCCACAGTTTGCTTAACGCCAATGTCAGAGAGAGGGAATGCTTGTCTTAAAAGCATCTCAGCACTTTGTTCGACTACAAAAGTCTACTTCACTTTTAGTTTCCCTGAAATCTTACTTCCTTGATAATATAAGAAATACTTACTGTATTAATTAAGAGGCTTATTTACATAATTTGATTTAAAACAAACAGTCTTCCTTACATTTAAATATGTATATTTACAGTACCCGTCTGGACATACCTATTGATAATTATTTGTTTTTTAACAAGATGACACTAATGACACTAAACACACCTTAAGTTCAGAGTAAAACAAGGTAGCCAACCTTCAGGAGTGTTGGAGAAGCATTCCTGTAAGCTGGCTGAAAGAATGCCAAGTGTCTGCAATGCTGTCATCAAAGCAAAAGAGGGGGCATTTTGGATGGGTGTACAATTTGAGATGGTGTACTCTTGGTTGTTGCAATATTTGATGTGTATTACTTCATTGGCCTTTGACTATGAGATGAATTACATACCTAAAATAGAGACGAATGCATTAAACACAGGTGTGTCCAGACTTTTGACTGCTACTGAATATAGGTTATATCTACCTGTACTAGGAAGCAGAGAACATTCCAGATGGTATGCCAGTCTGTTGCAGCGCTCACACACCTCTCAGGACAATTTAGACCACTGAAGTGTAAATAAGAACATAGAAACTCTGCGTATAGGAATATAACACACAATCCTGAATAGGTACCTGCTGAGCCACTACATGCGTGTAAATTACACTGCGCTCAAACAGTTTAAAATCAGCATGTTGTAACATACCACAGGCAGATTGTGTGGAGTTACATAAGAACAAAAGCATTAAACACAATACAAATACACTAGTGGACTATTAAGAAATAGGTTTTGAAAGTGTTCGGAAGGTTTGTCTCATTACTGTCGGAACTGCAGACATATTTTAAACATTGGTGACAGGCAATAAAAGTATTAAATGCTCAGAAAAAATAAGTAAATGCTCAGAAAGGGGAGTGAAATTTACACTTTGCTAAGTGGGCCGCTACATTAGCAAGATTAAATGAAACCAGAGATAAGTTACTTGACAGCATCTCTTACAGTCTAACACGAGCACTCCCATGTGGCCTCTCAGAAGCAGATTTTTGCTTCTCCTTTTTGACTCTCCTCTCGTTTTACTTTCAAACAAATTCACAGTCTGAAAAAATGTAATGAAACAGCAAACAGTTAGCTACAGTCCCAGGGGTCAGAAGATGTTTTAGTAGGACAGAGTCAAGTCCTGAGTCAACTTAAAACACATTATCACTGAGCATTCTGGGTCTCTGTGAAGGCTTGTAGCCTGTCAAGGTCCCTAAAATGATGTACATAAATGAGCCAGACAGAGGAAAGATCAACAGAAAGACCAACTCCCTCTTCAAATGGTAAATGCACTCAGCATTCAGGAGTCTACTTTTATAGTGATCAAGCAGAAGCCTGAGGAACAATGAGGCTGGGTGTGGGTGATTTTTCACATTTTCATGGCAACTGACCACCAGTCCTATGCCTACAGGTACAGCAGTTAATCACGCCTAGCTGACACTAGTTGGATTAATCACTAAGGTCAGCTGGGTGGATTGGAGGGAGGAAAGGCTCCGCCGGAGGTGTAGCAGTCTTTGTTATTTTGTTTTCTTCGTTTACACTTGTTTTTTCTTTGATATTCTTAAAGGGGCCTTGTATCCATTTCATGTTGGGAATAATTTCTGTCCTGCTCTTTTGGCAACACCACAAATCATTATTATGTACATCCTGAAAAGGTCCATTAACTATTGTGCAGAATATAATAAGACTAAATAAATATGTTGTCTAAGTAGACTGGAATATTCCAGCCTTATCAGCATTGAAATTGTCTGCAATAATAGCCACCTAATGTCTTGCTGTTAAACATTCCTTGAGCTTATTGTGGATAGAGGTGAACAGGCTTCTTCAATGCAATGTTACCCTAATTGCTAGTCGTGGTTATGCATGAAGGGATCTGGCAGAACGTTTGCTGCTTTAGCATGAATGTTGACTTTCAGATGCATGAATAATTAGCTAGCAGCAGAAGCACGGGAGTGTAGGGCGGGCCGGTGCAGCGCAATTAAACGTCGGTGAGAAAACTGCCGCTTCCTCCACGTCTGCTTGACGAGACCTGAGGTCTACTTCGCTAGCACACAGCCATTGTTTACGCACACATACGGTGGCTGTTTGTGTTTGTTAAGCATACGAGATCAAACACTCACGCAATCGGAAAATGGTGCGAGCTTGCTGATAAAAGCCAACTGCCTCTAGCAACAGAAACGATTCGTCGCTACCTCTTGGAGAAGGAGCAAAGAATTTAAAGATGAAAAAAAAAAACTAAAATTCACACAAATTACTGGCTGAATTGATATGACAGTTTAATTCTGTCATAGCATTTCCTTCAATTGCCGTTATTGACATGCTGGATAAATTACATTTCCTTATGTAACTGCCATGTACACGAATTGGCTTTTCTAAAAGACGTCTGTTTGCTTTTATGATCTTTATCATTCCGTGTATTCCTCTTTATGTAATGGTTAGCACTAGTTAGCATGTTGTTGAACAAGCTACCATGCCTAACTAATTTAATTGCTTATTTTATGGTAACAGTGCCATATAATTTAACGGAGGCTACACATTGAGAACCAGTGTAAGTCTACGACAGCAACAGGTGCGCTAATCTAAGCAGTGCGTGGAACTTGTGAGACAGAAACATCCAAATCCGGCCCACGTTCAGGGTTATGTTGTAATCAGTAAGTCCACATGCTTCCCTGCTCCATGTAGCACGCCAGGAAAATCCTCTTTTTTCTCTACTGACAGGTCTGACTTTAGCAGCAAGGCTGTTTGTCACCATTAGCCTCCCGGTGGCTAGCCAGCATGTTTCCTCAAGGGTGGCACGTCATACCTGAACCAGGGTGAGGACTTTACCACACCAACATCTCTTCTTTATCCTTATCTTTTTAAAATTCACTTCAGTGCATATGCTAGCACACATGTTAGCAGAGGGGGCTAAGTAGCAAAGATTTTTTATTTTTTTTTATCTTCGTGCCGCACATGTTGTGAATTTTGGCGAAAATAGTCCTTAAGAATCAAGGTTAGACTCAGTGATGCACCGATAAGAACATTTCTGGCCGACACCGATAGCCGATTATTTTGAAAACCAAGACAGATACCGAATGTTTTCATATGGAATGCTTAAATACATTTAAAGGGACACTCCACCCAAATAAATTAAGCCATAAATTAATCATTTTTTCACATTTTTGGAATGTATTTATTTTTTGGCATGAAAACTCTGGGACTGCTGTTGTATGCCAGCGTACTTTATTTTATAACTGGAAGAAAGTTATATATTTCTAACATTTATAACAGAAAAGGGCTGATAATCAAGTGTGAAAAACTGTAATAATTTGAGGAATATTTTTTTATTCTACACTGAATTTTCTTTTGCTATCACATGCTTATGTTCCTGACAGACTAGCATTATTTGGCAGTATTGCAGCCTTATGTATTGGAATGGATTTGTTTTTCAGAAACTCTTCATACTCTTCACTGTCTTAAGGAGAGCAATCAAATTTCTTGTGTTTTGTTTATTAGCAGATCCTCCTCGTGAAATACATTTCTAACGACATTAAAATAGGTGGTATGTTAGACATTTTTCTAACTGTTTAGTATGTGGGTGTGCAAAGCAGTACGGGTCACCATTTTACAGGAATTATTGGCTGTAAATATCAGTTATTTTTTATTCTTGGGCCGATGGATTGCTGCTGTAATGGCTGATTCCGACAGTTAGCTGATACAATCGGTGCATCTATAGTTAGACTCGAAAACATTCCTCCTTTTTTGTGTGTGTAACATTCCCCAGTAACCACTGAGAGTGAATCCTCATAGAAAACACCTGGTATAGATATGTCTATTGTGAGCAGCATAGATCAGCAATGTGCCCATAACAGTCTATTACAATGGATGACTCATCTTAGAACACAGTGTTCTTGTATATAAATTGCTATAGCAGCTAAAGCTACAATACCAAGTAAGGTCCCAGTTCTTATCCCAGCTGCCTTAGGAATAACCTTTTCAGTTTTTTTAAGTTGCTTTCCCGCTACCCCTTGGCTCCCTCCTTACCCTATAGTCTCTTAGTCACTGTAGCCATTGTCTTTATATTTCTTTCTCTTTCTCCTTTACAGGTTGAACTACTTGAGGAATCACAAAACACATGAAAGGAAAACCTGTATAAAGGCATTCAGGGTGTTAGACCCAAGAGCTATTTTCCAAAGGTGGTGGCTGGGGCTGATGATTTGCTCTTCCTGATTGGTTATCCTCTGGGCTGGTGATTTGCTCTTCCTGATTGGTTATCCTCTGGGCCTGATGATTTGCTCTTCCTGATTGGTTATCCTCTGAGCTCATGATTTGCTCTTCCTGATTGGCACATGCTTGCAAGACACACTTCCGGGATTCATTCTGCAAACCTGAAGCCCTAAGAACTCTGTAGACGTTGAACAAGCTCAGCCAACATCGGCATGTAAGTTTCACCAACTCTGGTACAGGGAAGAGACAGTTTTACCATTGAGTAAAACAGAATACAAGAAAATTCCCAAAATAAGAAGGCCTCAGTCAGGTCATTTGGGCTCCCAGAAAAAAAGGTCAGGCTTGATTTGATCAAGTATCTGCTTATTTTCCTTTAGGTCCACAGCATTCTGAAAGTCTCCACCACTAGTGTTCAAAGGCAGTGGCTCTGCTTATCCTCCTTTGTCATCTTTACATCAATCAAGAGGCAAAGGAAATTCCATATTCTGAACAGTTCTCATGTTCATTGTTCACAGAGACATGTCTCTACATTTGAAGATTGCATCTAAGTCCTCCATCATCACATCCCTGGCAAGTGCCAGCCTGAGATGTGTTTCTTAACTTCTGGGTTTTTTGATGTTTCTTCCAAGGAGGCAAAAGCTGTGTATATCCTCCATGCTTTCAGACTTCACTGCTCTTCCTCTGGTCTTAACCTTTGTTTTCCTCACATTTAGCCACTAATCCATCTTTTTGCTATATTCTATAGCTTTCCTTTTAAGTATCTTCAGACCGTACATGTGGCATCATTGGCATGTTGAAGGGTAACCTTTTATACAAAATATATACTGATCTGGACACAAAAATATAGCGCCAAGAACCATGAATTTCGATTATTTTTATTTCAGGCAGCGGTCTCAGAGCCCTCTGCCAGGAAGATTGTGCCCATATTCCCTTTATGCTAAGTAACAAACATTAGCAGTTTCAATTAGCCAGCTATCTAGAAAGATCGCTCACTGGGCTTAGCCTTGAAAATTGTCCCTGACATCATCATAACAGCAGGCAGTCCACAAATTAAATTAACTTGTGACGCAGACAGCCGCATGTTACGGAATACGGCTAGAGAATCACAAAGACGGCGACTCACCCCTCTCACCGTATCGATACTGAGAATGCTAATGAAAATGTGCCTGAATGTTCCTTCCGTTGTTTTCTTCTCTCCAATGATAATTTGAGCTACTGAGTGAGATAAACACACTGGAGGCCTGAACACTGCTGTTATTAAGCTAAATAATAACCATCAGGAAACCAGGTATATAGTGCGAGGCATACTCAGACTCCAGTTTTCATACTGGATGGAACTATGCTTTCTTGCATTATCAGTTCTACTAATGAGAATTGGTATGTGTTTATGGTTCCAGCCAGGGCCTGAAAACACACACTGATCCTTGAGACACATTTTGTTTGTTTGGTCCCTATCATCCCACCCATGTTCCATACTTGCATCTCTTTTGTCCTGAAAAGCATTATTGTTTGTTTGTTTGTTTGTGTCAGTGTCTCATCAGTTGCACATTAACCCCCTATGAATTCTGCGACACTAATTTGATCAAGTGATTAAAAAAAATGAAACCTTAACCCTGAATAATGGCCTAACTTTTCCTGAGGGTTTCAGTTAGAAAACATTTTTTACAAATACAATGAAGCCTGAGATTAAAGATTCCACTGAGTGACGTTGAACGTTGAGTGGGAGTGTTCAAGGCAGAGTGTCACCCAACCCAACTCCTGCTTGGCCTTGCCGTAAAAAAGGGCGTATGGCCGTTCACGCTTCCTGTCACCATGGCAACACATCCCTCCAGATGATGCATCTCTGGAGATGGCGGTGGGAGTTGTCAGGTTTACCTGCTGAGCTGTGAGTCACCCCCATGTGATATTACCAGTCACCCCCATGGAAAGTCCCTTTGCGGTCGGTTCTCCGATCACAACATGATATTGGGTCATCTTCTCCAGTCATGCCTTATTCTACCCACATCTGCGCTAAGCCATCCTACAGCGGAGTGTGACATGCTCATGGCCCACCGAGCCATGCTGTCAGGGGTGTCTGTCATTTCTGAATTGCCCCCTAGGGCTGTGGTGTCGCTCCCAGATCACAGGCCTCCATCCCATGGCCACTTTAGAGCTTCTGACATTTGTTTACCCAGTAGGAACATCCCCGGACAGGTGCTGGTTTTCCTTTTTGTGATTCTCCCTCCCTGAGGCGCTCGCTAAAGCGCTGATTCAGCAGGGGCCAGGCGAAGCCACGGGGAGAGGAAGCCGGCCAGCGTTGGCCCATCTGCCAACCTGGGTCCCTATAATGTCGCAAAATCTTTAGGCCCACGTGGTCCTAAGCAGGCCGCCCTCCATCCTGAGAATGCCCCTGTCCTGTCAAACGTGGAATATTACGGGGGGGAGGGGGACTGTGAAATGAACAGATGAATACATTTCATTTCTTCCCTGGCTTTTCTTGGATTTAACCATTGGGTAATTTTCCTCCACAACGCCTCGCCCCCCAAGCGCTGACCAAACATGCTCACATGCACACACACGCGTGCCACCAGTCTCTCTCCGGGGCTGTGATGAAACGTGGGAATTGAATTTCATTAGTTGCGCCCGTTCTATTTGTGCTGTTCCTCCAGCAGCTCTCTCTCTCCCTCTCCTGCTCTCTCTCTCTCCTGCTCTCTCTTCCACTGCGGCTCCTCCCACCTCGCTGTGTCCTATCCCCCCTCCTCTCCTCTCTGCCAGTGCTCCTTTCCTCGCCTGCTCTCTTTCTCACTCTCTCTCTCCTCCCCTCTCTCTCTCCGCCTCTCAGCGTGGTGCAGCCCGTGCTTCTGAGGCGAGCTGTGCCTGCTCCCGCCGGCTTGGAGACTCATACCTGGAGAAAAACCCCTCAAAGTGAGCGAGACCCGGATATCTCCAAATCCGCTCGTCCGCCCACTGCGGCCTGCCCCTGTGCATCTTTCGTGAACTCGTGCCTGTGTTGAGGAGAACCCATCCCCCCCCCCCCATCCGTATCTCCTCAATGGCATCTTCAGTCTCTCAGCAGCAATCAGAAGCATTTGGGATTTAATGTCTAGCCCGGCAGAATGAAATAGACCATTCTGGAATTCTCTCTACAATTTCAGGTAAGGATTTGCTCTCTTTCTGGACTTTTCCTAAGTGTTGCTGGGTCTGTGGGGAAGGGGGGGGGGTGACACATATAAGTAGGGGTGGGATTGTGCATCTTCGCCGAGTGAGAGGCCGACGCTTTAGCCCCCGTTTTCGAGAGTCAGACCAAGATTGGCAGGGAAGAGGCGACCTGCCGGGCTGCCATCTGATAGCAGTGCTCACACCCAGCCCCCTGAATGCCATCATTGCCTTTTGTATCATAGGGAGGGGTGGGGGGTGTGGGGGGGCAGGAGGAATATGTGATGGAGGCTTTTTAAATATTTCCCTCTGATTGTATGGAGTATGGAGGTTTGTCAAGGGATGTGCAAATGGCTTAGCTTGCCCGTTTGTGTACCTGTGTGTGTGTGTGTGTGTATTGAAGTCAGGCTGGGTGGGAACAGTATCAGAGAAGCACTGCTTTTAATTTGCCCTCATTGACAGTCATCTCATTAGAGCCTCCTAATCCTTATAAGGGTAACCTGCTAAGGCTGAGGCAGCACAAACCCCAGCTGTCTCCGTATGCACGTCTGGTCTAGCGAGGAGCCGAACTGGACCCCAGCTAACACTGGCTGGGGTCACTGGGTCACCCAAGGGCACCCAGGTCCCTTGCTGGTCCGTCACTAGGGCTGTATGGTGACCCTGAAAGCGTCCACGGCGCTTGAGACGTCTCCATAAGTTTCACGCCCCCCTTCTCCGTGGGGTGGCTACCAGAGCCCCTCGCCATCACCCTCCTCCACCTCCTGGAGCCCTGGGGGTGGCTA
>JAODJW010000019.1:17111799-17127355 GCA_026777045.1 Hyperopisus bebe
TTCCAAAAAAAGCAGACATGTAAAATTGGAGGAATGGACCCCCCATCACACTGTGTAGGAAATGTGAAGCCAAGTTGGGCACGGGCTGTGAAAATGGGGTCTTGTGGGGGGGATTCACATCTAACGGGAATGCGAGCATGCGGCATGCGGGACCTGCTCTGCTGAGCAGCCGGGAAGGAGCCCCGAGCAGAGCGATCCCGGCTCCGCGCCCCATAAAAGAACATCAATATTTATTACATTTCCCATTTCAGAAGAGCAGGCGCAATAACACAACTGTAGGCTGGTGAAATAATAAAGAATGAATCAAATTACGGTGCCAAAGGCAGCTCTCCCGTCTGTCTTTCATTCATCATCGCTTGGTCTTTGCCAGACTGGGACCAGGACGCGCCGGGAATTCCGATCTCATGCCGGCGACATGGCTGGTATCTCCCGCGGTTTGGATGCATGAGCCAGAGTCAGAGAGAAGCTCCAGGTGGAGCTCCTTGGCCATGATTAGTGGTTCTTTTTTCCCCAGAGCATCTATGTTCATAGTGTAGACCTCGGGTGAGACTGTGACGTGATTTAGGGCTATGGATATGATTGGTGGAGTGTCACAGTATGTAAGAATGTGATCTCCTTCTCTTTGATGTTCTCATTTCACATGGGATGGAAGCAGAGGTTGGAGTATCTTCTTTTTACTGACAACGGTCTGATGATTGACGTCCTGAAGCCGTCCGGATACGACCAACAGGCACAACCTGTTTTTCAAAAGGGGGTGGGGACACGGCCCACCTTTCTGTGGGGGGGTTATGTAACAGGATGCATGATTTTGGAGGAGCGAAGGCGCAAACAAACAAAGGGCTTTGTCATGGTTGGAATACAGTCTGCTTCAGCGTGAGTGATAGAAAAAAGGCAGCTTTGTCATCCCGGTCTAAAATTATCTTGCTCGTTTTATCCCAAGTGGAAAAATAAGTGCTTTTCTCGTCCCGTGTTTGCAACGTGTCACATGACAAAAGCCTATCATGATTACTCACAATTCCATGCAAGTTTTTTCCCCACATTACCTCTCTAAGAGGCTTGTAGCCCTAGTACCTGTGGAGCAGAGTCATTAGACCTCCTGGGGAACCAGAAGAACCACTGGCCCAGTGCACTCTGTCCTAGAAGACGTTGATTGAAAGTTCGTCACGGCACAGTAATTACCTTAGCAGTCAGCTCCTGTTGGCTGGTCTCATTTAGTGGACCTTGGTTTCCTCTGCTGACACCAGTCGCACTTCCACTTGCCTGATTTCCATGCGGGTCAAAGGTCTGCAGTCAATTTCCATCCCCGAGCCGGAAGGATGTGGGAAGGGAAGGCAGGAAAATCTAGAGCAGGGCGCTGATATCAGATTAGTTAATCAGAGCTAATGAATCCAAATAAATCTACATTTGAAGGGGCCTCAGATTTAATTAACTGAGCTCAGCGAGAGAAATCTAAGGCCTTTCCTCATCGCTTGTCATAAACGACTATTCTTCCCCTTGCTGAAAATCAACTTTGCAGCCACTGCGTGACCCTGTTGCGAATGGATGAGCGTGCTGTGCTCGCCGTCATCCCAAGACAGGTAAACGGAGCTCCTGCAAGGCCCCTGCACCTCCCCAGAGAGTCCAGCGTTGTGGAACGCTCTGGACACGCTCTGTTTAGCCAGCAACCAGGCTGCTCAGCTTTCACTCATCCTCGGGGGGGCTACAAGCCTAAGATGGGCATCAGTAATATGGCAGAGCCTATCGTGGGGACTTACCATTTAAGGAGAGGGCTACCCCAAAAGAGCGCTTTTACCCAAGCTTTTTTCCATTTGTTCTTTGAATATTTCCAGGTGAACCAATGAAATTGATGTTTAGATTTAAGGGTATCTACCCCAAAAATGAATACTGACACCCATCAGCACAGCTTTATACATGACATAATTAAGGTATTATTTAAAAGCAAAATCACAGGTTAAACTGGAATAAGGACAGAAGCTGGATGAAATAATAATGCAGGATACCCCTCCCACGATTATTTTGACAGCTGTCTGGGCAGAGTTGGGTGTCTGATTTCTCCAGGAACATTTTGGATTCGCTACTAATGCTCCAGTCTGTAAATACCAGCATGTTCCAGCTCATGATCCTATATCACTGTCTCAGCTGTGAGAAGCTTCCCAAAAAGAAAATTAGGAGACTTATACTTACTGAGCTGGCAAACTCCCTACGTCTTAATTACCTGATAACATGTAAGCGAAAACAATGCCTAAGGAACTGCAAAAATAAAAACAACAATAATATTTATTATTAGACCTTTTCCTCTGGCTAGTGATTCGCTATTTTTATGAACTGAAAGAAACGACACACACTGGTATTTCCTATCAGATTGTTAAATCAATGCTTAAATGCTTTTATCACAGTATCTCCTAGACTCGTCCCTTGACCATGTCCCTGATCTCGTAGGTGGAGATACCTCTCAGCTGAAATCTGGCACCCTGGGGGGTTAGGTACTGTACATCTATTATTTAATGTCCTGTTATTTAATGTGGCACAATTTGTTAACCACTTGAATTGAATGTCAGGTTTTTTTTATTGTTTTTTTTTCTGAGAAGCCCCACCCACTAGGAATTGGCAGTCTTCTTTCTTTGACCTGGTATTCTGGCAGTAAGCATTCACAGCTGGAGGGTGGTGGGGGGAGGCGGGGGGGTAGCCTTCTTTGATGGGGGGAGCCTAAAACATCCTCCATTTGAGATAAGATGAAGGTGAGCATGCAGGTCCGTCAGATTCGGTTTGAAGACTCTGGCGACCATCGTGGTTCGTACTGAGTCGCTTGTTCCGAGTTCTTGCCGTTCCTGTTTGTTGACAGATTTTGCTTCTACACAAATCCCAAAGCAGGGTTTGTGCCATCAGCTGCAGTACTCAAGGTTGCAGAGCTTTTTCCCCTCTTTTTTCCTTTCCTGCCAAAACAACACTTTTTAAAAGATTGTCTTGTTCTTCTTCCCTTCCTGTCCTGTAGTTCTGCTCATTGAGCCAGTAAGGTCCAGTACTATTTAAGAATGCGGCCTTGTTCTACTGAAGGAGCTTGGACTTTTGTCCTTAGCTTTGACCAGCCGTTGTTGTTCCTCGCCAAGCAAAGACGCAACAGTCAGAACCCACCTGCCTGGCGGCTCGCGGTTCATCGACATGGAAACGGGATGCAGAACCCTGGCCAATGTAGGTCTGACTCACGCATTGAAGCAGAAGGTGCGGAACAATGCTATCAGGACCACACCAGCCCTGTTATGCTGCATTACTAAGCCGTTTTCCTAGACTTAAACAAAACCCATTTTACTTATTTATACAGCCTGTAATATTCTGACCATCCCTCCATGTAAATTCATCTGAAATTTTGCTGCTTGCCCACTTTGAAGAGACTCGGAGGACTCTTGGTACCGTGTGTGGCTAATTATAGAAATAAATTAGAAATCAGAGTCATTACTGGATTTCCAAAAAATAGTAATCATTCTCTGAATATGCCTAATTTATTTTGCTAAGCAATTATGTTTTATTCTACCATCAAAAAAAGTAAATATCTAATTTGTTGACTGACATGGGTTAATTCGATTATAACAAAAAATTGACTGTAAACTGCAAAATATTTTTATCTGTGTGGTACCAGTTTGGTACTAGAAGCCGATTTTGCCCTTTGTCCTTTTAATGGTGATTAGATGTGGCCAGTGAATGAAATGGCACACAACACTTACTGGGCAGAAACTAAACCAGAGATTGAAACAGAACCTTTCCTCAGACATGCAGTGTTGAAGAGAGGTGAGTGAATCTGGGATCCCAGTGCTCAGCAGCCAGGCAGAGAGTGGGTTAAACCCCATTTGGTGGACGGGATTTTGTTGCCCAGAGAAAATTTGGTCGGATGTAAACTGAGTTTAAAGAAAAGGCAACTGTATATTTGCAGCTGGCCAATAACTCAGAAAGTGATAATGAAATCTGCACTGAGCAATGATTTTACATTACCCATCAAACATGAGAACGTGCGGAGAAAGTTGACTGAATGTCAGCTAGACTTTTAAAACTGGAATAAATGCATGTTTCTGACATAAATTGGCAAATACAGTGGTAACTGATTTGAATGTTTACAGGAACTATTCAATACAGTATATGTGTGTGTTTTTATATATGATGTCTATATGATGTACTTGATGCATTCTGCATTTGCATAATGCAGTACTGTTTAGTACTCTGTTGTTAGGGAACTATTTGCATGGTTAACATATGAAATACACATTATGTTTCCATACAAGCTTAACTATGACTTGGAGGGGGGAGTGGATCCCTGTCTTTTTGGGGTTATGCAGATGTGGTCGTGTTGCTATAATAATAATAATAATAATAATAATAATAATAATAATAATAGTAGTAGTTGTTATTATTATTATTATTAGTAGTAGTAGCATTGCTGTTGTTTTGTTTTGTTATTGTTGCTAATAAAATGATTAAATATATATATATATATAGACACACACACACACACACACACACACACACACACACACCATTCCAACTAAGCTGGTACCTCATTTAAAAATCCTTGCAAGAGTGAGGGCATCTCTGCATCCCGCCATCTGACAGTAGTGGTGAATTTGCAGACAAACGCACACACATCTCTAGTTTTAGAGCTGTTTTAAAAGAATGAAGACGGTAACACACACCTGTGTACATATCTGCTATAGGTACCAGTAACTTCCAGCTAATTTAATTTGTCACGTGTCACAGGTTTGGAAGGTTTTACGCAGAATTCCTGGGCTACCATTTCAGGATAATCAGTCAAAGCTGTAATTACGAGAGGTGTTATGCAGATGTCACTTAACGGTAAAGGACTGTACTGGAAGAGAATTTCAATGTGGGGGGGGAGGGGGTGTCAGACGGGACAGAGAAACAAAATGTTCCTGCACGTCTATGTGTTTCTGTGCCTGTGTGTGCAAAGGCATATCCGAAAATGAGCGTGGGTAACTCAGGGATATGAGGTCCGCACATGTATCAAAAGACACACAGGAAACTGACAGAAGAATGAATCAAAGAAGAGCATGTATTAAATGCGTCACCCTTCCGCCACGTGGACTGCAGGAAGGAATGCGCTCCCCGATTTCTATGCATCTCATCAATGATTGATCTCTTTAATCGGCTGCGTGACTCAGCCCAGTGGCATTATGAGGAACTGGCACGTCTCATTTACTCAGCGTGCGTAGTGGGCCAGAAAAAAGCCTGCATGGCGATGAACAGGAACATTTTCCTTGCCTAGAAGCGGTGGAATAAAACCCAGACTGGGCAAAAAAACACGGTGTGCGTAGCGTAGCGGAGGGTTATGACAGGAAGTGCAGCGGCTCCGGCATCGCAAGCGCTGTTGGCGCTGCAAGCTGTCCTGGACTGAAGCCAAACTGGAAAGCTACTCTAAGAGACGCAGCCAAGAGCATCTTTCACTGGCTGCGGTCAGGCTTCTCCAGGGCATCAGAGAGAAACATTAGGAGGGCCACAGGGCAATAGATTACAGGGGACCGTGAACTGATACAAACATACATATATAAATATATATTTGGTAACACTTTACATTAGCTGCACCTTCATAATGCCTTTATAATGCATAAGTAGAATATGCAGAAGCAGTATGTAAATATGCATTAACATCCTAAGACACATTCACAGCTTTAATATACTTCATTAACAAACATTATAATCATATAATGTTCATTATTCATGTATATGAAAGATGTTGAAGTATGTGAAGATGACACTTACAAGCTGCTTATGAATGTTCTATGAATATATTATAAATGCATTATGAAGGTGCACTGAATGTTCTATGAATGAATAATAAATACAATTTGATGGCACAGTTAATTTTTTTTTAAGGCAAAGTGAAAATATCACAGTGAAGTGTGGCTGCAAATGTGAGATTCCCAAGTAGGCAGAAGATCCATAGAACAGGGAATGATACCAAGGAGAGTCAGAGTCTTGCTGAGAAGCTGCATTGCTCTGGCTGGCAGTCGTCTGCTGATGTATTGAGAGTGGTGCTCCCAGCTGCTATGTTATTGTGTCTCACAAAACAACGCGCTGTGTCTTCATGTCGACCGGCTGAATATATCTCCGCTTACCTGAGGAATCTGTGCTTATCTTGTCTGCCTTTTTGTTGATGTCATCCAAACACCTGTGTGATTCCTGCCATGTGCCCTCATTTTAACATGATGCAGAAATGCCAGGAAATGCAGGGCGGTGTCGGAAACGGTCCCGGGGCGGCTGTGCGTACCACGAGGCTATGGAAGTGCATCTGCATGCCCCGGATGGCCACCTGCTTAGCTTTCCGATGCAAGAGCTGATACTTCATTTGCAAATAAAATGAGGACACCTTTGTCTGAAGTAGGTCATTGTGCTAGGCGAGACGGCCGCGTTCTGCCCACTATTTACACCTCCTTGTCAGCCTCCTCTGCTTTCCCTTCAATTGGTTGAATCTAGCTAAACAGAATCCTGTCACTGAACAAGGTAGGAAATCACAGTACATGTTTTTTTCTGGAAAGTGACTTTCTGCCACACGCTCTAAACCACCAAACAGCAGTAGACACGATAAATCGCGTTTTGGCTTAATCACCTATTGTCCTTTAACGTTATGCTTTTAGGATCGTCCAGATGCTTTTCATTATGAAGATATCTCCCAGGTAATGGCTAACACTGCATGCAAAATGTTTCACATTACATGTCTTGATTTTTTTCTGCTGTGTCATGGGTGCCTGTTTGGGTAACACTGTTCCTTCAGTCCTCCAGAGTCTTGTGCCCTGTGATGGACTGACACCCTGTCCTTAGTGGATCCCTGTCTTGTGCCCAGTGATGGACTGACATCCCATCCATAGAGGATCCCTGCCTTGTGCTTCTATGCTTCCAAGTTCGCCGTGTCCCTGTAGATAAGTGGTGGGAAGATGGATGGATTTTGTGTCTTTCACAGCTGTAACTTTAAGGCTATTAAGAAAGTGGGAAATGAACAGATTCCACTTGTTTCAGATGCTCGCATAAAACTCTGGAAACGATCTGTAGCTAAAGAAAGCTAAAGTTTCATGTAGCAAAAGATTCTCGTTGCACAACAAAATCAAGGATTTATTGTTTTTCCCCTCTTAAGCTTACGAAACTGCTATTGTAGTACTGAACACAGCCAATTACATGCATGGTGAAATTTAGTTTTCTTACGGCAACAAAAGTTTCAAATGAATGTTGATAACGCAGAGGATTATTTTGTGAAAGAGTTGTCAAGCATTGTCTCAGAAAAATGGATGTACATCAACCATGCTTAATGGCAAGCATTGTTAGACTTATTTTACAGAGGAACCCAACGACGTAAGAGATGAGAACTCGCAGCACGGAATGAGGAAAGATACATTTGCATTCACATTCAGCGCTGGAGGAATTTAAATAAGACACTTTGAATACCAAAGAAAAGTCCGTCCGCTCTCTATAAAGCTATTGATCATTATGTCACGTACCGGCACATTTCGACGTGTCACGTCACGCTGTCATTGTAGTAAATATGTGAGAAGAAGCTACTGTCTGCTTGGGTGATGCTCTTCCAACGGCTGGTGAGGAGCGAGGCAGATGCCACAGGCTGACGCATCTCAGCTGCCACTCCGCGGTCGCTCTGTTGTGACATGGCTGTGCGTAGGACCTGGGGCCCCCAAAGCCCAGATTACTAATCTAACCCAATGCTTCTCACTGTGTACCGTGCTACTCATGCACCATATGTGACTTTACAAACTACTGATCTTTTCCAGTAAATGATGTGTGTTTGGTTAATTATGACTCTAATTATGTGTACAGTTTGGGGATAAGACAGAGCTACTGTATATCACAATAATAAACGGATTATTCAATCCATCCATCTTCTGACAACCTGTTTAAGGCCTATCTGAACTTATACCTTTCAATAACCCGGCATGTCGCTCATCCGGAGCAGAGCGCATCAGCACACCATGTCAATGCTGATGGGGTTCCTGCTAAGAGAGGCCACACATCAGAGCAGTAGGATTTCAGGGTAATAGGTCACTTTGTAAGGGGCAAGCCTCCTCCCTTCACGGATAACGGCTCTCTGCTAATGTTCACTCTGTTGTTCTCATCTTTTGTGTCCCAGAGCATAATACAGTGTAATTTGTAAACACGCTGTGTTGGTCATAGCCATCGTTCATTATTTGGCTTGCTATGGGTAGAATTTAAATCAAGTAAAAGCCTTTCTATACAAATTTATGGGAGTAATTGAGAAATATGCCTTTCAATGTGCTAAATTATATGCAATATAAGATTACAAGCCATCTCCAGTGAGGCATGCAACATGCAGATACACTCTATCATCAGACATCTATCAAAGGTGTATGTGACAACACTGATGAATACTGGATGCGTGCAAGTTTACGCCGAACAGGCAGCCTCAATGGAAGAGCCTTTTACCATGTCAAAAATGGAACGGACTGCTGAATTTAAAATAATGGCTAAATGAGTTCCTTTTCAAGGCATGCCTCCTTGACATAATTATCACTGTGATTCCCCAACGGTGTAATAAGTCATATCTTCATTTTAGCAGGAAATTAATAAGCATTTCGAATTTTGAAATCCCAATGGTAACTTGGGACTCTGCACCCTGGACAATCCCCTTGGGCATTGCCGTTAGACTTTTGTATTCAACTTCCCCATTAAGCCTCCTCATTTCAAAGGTTGGAATATGAATACAGCTGTGATTTATCGCGCGGGCCGAGACAAGGCGCCCCCTCTTCTGTCATTGTCTGATTCGGCTGAGTGAAGCATCTGTTTTGACATGACATTTCGTGGTTATTGACCTGGAGTGTTAGCACCCGCTGGCAGGTACGCGTGATAGCAGTCGATGGGGACCACGCAAATGCACAGAATCAACCCCCGCACTACCACCACCGATCTTTATATCCTTCAGTGCCTGATCATGGTGGGCATAATTAGGTTCTGCATCTCATCCTAACGATTCATTGTCCTGGGATGTTTTGTCTGAAGGTCAAAGTACCATGAGGACAATTCATGTCTGCTTTCTACCGACCTGGTCTGCATTACACGTTTTTTTTTTTTTTTGGTTAAAAAATAGACCAAAAAAAGAAGATAAAAATAAGGAGGCAGTGAGATTTGTAATTACAGAAGTGTGACTGGCAGGAGAGCTTAAGTAACATCAGGGATCAACGTCTCTACGATCTACAGCTTCATTTTTTCTCAGCTGTGTGCCTGGCGTAGTCCTCACCTTCAGCCACCCCCCCCCCCCCCCCGCAACACCATTTCCTACTTCAGTTAGTGCTGCTCGATCAGCTCACACTAGCTTTACTTCAGACATAAAGAACGCCCACCCCCCGCATATTCCCCCATCACGATGTGTTGTTTGGAGGGCCTCGCTTTGGTGCATTGGCTTTTGACTGGCAGCCTGAGTTATTTAAGGAAGCAGTCAGCCAGCGAACACAGGAGGAAAAGGCCTTCGTTTTGCTGCACACGCGTGTTTCTTACTCTGCCTCCGTAATCACTTACAATCTCACTGGCTGCTGCGTGATTTCTTTTGCACACGGCCCAGATATTTTTCGAGTTTTTTGGGATTATTTACCTCGTATCACCTGGGTGCCTGTATTTTGTCTTCCCTGATAGGAGCTTACAGCAGATGGCAGAACAGTGGCCCTCTAATGCGATATCTGGTAGTGTTACCCGTCTTATGCCATTGTGTCACCCAAACCATCCCAGATAGTCCTCTGAAGTCCAGTCCTTGTTCCTGCTAGCAGTCAGTGATACTGTATAATTACAGTTACTTTATAAATCAGCCTCTTCAAAAACACCCAGCTTTCTTTTCTGAGTGACATCAGCAGGATGCTAAAAGGGTGCCTACCACCCTCCCCATGGCCACACCGAACCCCACCCCTCCCCACCCATGGCCACACCCCACCCATTACCATGGCCCACCCATAACCACGCCCCCACTTGTAGCCACACCCCCTCACCACGCAAAAGGAGCACGCAGTGTATGTATCTTATCGCGTTCCGTATCCATCCCTGCCCCCCCCATCCAGGCACCGCTCACACAGCAGATGACGCATGGGCTGTAGCCCCCACTCCCACGTTACTGGCAACTCCTTCCCTGCCAGGGAAGTCCGCAATGTGACAATGCCATTCTGCCATTTTGGGATCATGCACATCTCGTTACTCCACTGTCTATGATCTATGATCCAGTATAATATGAAAGGATGGTATTAGCAAAGTAAAATTCATATTCACGGTTTTTATGGGTGGGAGGACTGCTTAAACAAGCCCAAAAGTTAAGAAAAAAACATTTTAAAAAATTATCTGGAAGATCATTTTAAAAGTGTTCTTCTGGTGAGACGGCCAGCCACGACTGTACCTCTGACTTTGGAGCCGGGTCTCGGTCACACGGGGGGGTTCTGCGTATGGCATCTGCCCCAGGGGAGCAAACCTCCGTACCCGTCAGTGTGCCAGCGCTCATAAATTAAAGCAGTGGCTTTACTTTCTGACCCTAACATATTGATCCGCAGTGGTGTCTGGCATGGTGCACGTTTCCGTGATCTGCTTGGGGGGGCTTACACTGCTTTGATGTGACTTACCCTCTGAAGCTCTCTCTGCTACTAATACCGTACTTATCTACACACCTCATCATGTGGTCATCGCTTGCAAGCTCTGAAGTGCTCCCACCGTTCAGATAGTTGACCGTATCAGCAGAGGATACCCATCCATCCCTTTTCCCGTTTAATAATTTAAGAGCTGGTCCCAGGAAGAGTCCCTGGGCAAAATCTCAACCCATCAGAGGACACAATCACACTAAGGGCAATTTAAAGACAGCGGTCAAGTTAAGCAGCGTTTATTTTGGCCGAGGGAGGAAAGCCGCAGAAAGTACTCAGTGAGCCAAAGCAGGGATCATACCTGGGAGGCTTGAGGGCACGGTGTTCCCCCCTGGGCCACCGTAATGCCGTTAGTGTCCTTGTATTCACTGTGCTTTTTTTGGGGCACACTGTGGTGTTTAATTTTGCACTGGGTCTCTCTGGTTAGTGGCGGCAGGAAGTGTGAATCTCCATACGAAATTCAGAGTAAATTAAAAACATAACAACCCTTAGGCTGGCTGCACAGAAGACTTTGTTGCATTGTATTCTTCATGAGTCCACAAGCCCCCACCCCAAGAAAAGAATCCATTGAATACCTTTAGACCAGGGGCCCCAAATTCCAGCCCTGCACATTTTGGGGTTTCCACTCATTTAACTCCCCCGATTCAACTCCTTGCAGCTCCTTGTGCTAATTACCACACAGCTCTTGAGCTGAATCATTTCTGGTGGAACAGGGAAAGAACTACACAGGGCTCCGGCCCCCCAGGACTGGAATTTGACACCCCTGCTTTACATGATCAATGGTGTAAACCACCGTTACTCTACAGGTGTAAATGTTTTTTTCATCATTAGTGGAATAAATGGCTTGATGACACGCCTGGTAAGGAGAAAACCAAGAATGTTGTTTTGGCTTCTGTATAAAAGAAAGTCTACAAATGTTGAAATCATACAATTATTGTAGCTCAAAGAAGTAGAACATATAAGTCTAAAATGAGCGCTCCACGTTGACTCATGGAGTTGAGCGTGGTCTGCACGTCCTCGCTCTTAACTGGAACTGGCTGGCTGTGAATCTCAATTAGACTCAGCAGTGAGCTTTGCTCAGGGTTCAGTCTCCACCATGCTGCTCATTGAGCACTTGGTTAGGGTTGGAGTCTAGCTTCTGGGTTTAATCTGTTGCTGTTTCATTTACAGGTTTGTTATTTCCATACCTGGAGTGCCGAGTAACCAGAATCTCTTTGTTTTTGTATTTCGGACACATATCTTGGCCCTGTTTTCTGCTGCTACCTGCAGCCACCCACCCAATCAGTAGCCTTAAGTCCCATTGGTTACCTGAAGCCACCCACCTTATGAATAGCCCTAAGTCCAATTGGTTACCATGACCCACCCACCCAATCAGTAGCCCTATGTTCCATTGGTTACCTGAAGCCACCCACCTAATCAATAACCCTAAGTTCCACTGGTTACCAGGAGCCACCCACTCAATCAGTAGCCCTATGTTCCATTGGTTACCTGAAGCCACCCACCTAATCAATAACCCTAAGTCCCATTGGTTACCTGCAGCCACCCACCTAACCAATAACCCTATGTCCCATTGGTTACCAGGAGCCACCCACTCCATTAGAAGCCGCAAGTGTTTTCTAACAGGAGCCCCTATGTGTTTCCTGTGGATGGAAGGTCCGATTCAGGGTGCCCCCTTTTTGGACTCCTTTGAGCTCTTGAGTCTTTGAGTCTTGGTCGTGACAGCTGTGTAGTGGGTTTGTCATCAATTTCACGTCTAATTGAGAACACAGAAAATATATCATATCGCTGATGAGTAGAAGAAAGAACAAGCCTTCAAAAATCAAATGGGACTGAACTCATGAATGAACCAAGTTTTGCTTCCTACACTTCTCCTCCTGTAGGGAAACATGCTTTTTTTTCCGAGAGTGCAGTCACAGTGCCGTAAATAAGTTTATATGTTGTCAAATTTTAATTGAATTTTTCTTTTAAATTGGTTTTCTCCTGTGCTGGACAATGCACCTGAGGGAGTGTTAACATTTCCTTTGGGAAAAATGCATTTTTTTTGTTCTTATTTTATGACTTGTTTACACCCGACCTAATGGGACTCCCTGCCTCACATGTGACGTTTGGCTGCCTTCGTTCTCAGAGGCTTTGGCACTTTCTTACACGTCGGAGCAGTGGAACGCAATAAGAACCCATCTGGTACTCTTCCCAGACACTGGAGGGTTGATCTTCTCATCGCAATTGTGTCCCACCCCCATTATGCAGGGTAAGTCCATTTTAGTTCACTGCTCCAACTGCCCAAGCAACGAGAAACAGGAAATATCCGAGGCCCTGCTCTGTGAGCCTGAATAGAGGTGTTTGCCATAGTGCTTCTGAGATGGGGCTACAAGGCCAGTTAGCCACACTCTGTTCTACATGCAAACTATAGTTTAGCTGACACAGTTACAGAGAGAAAGTACTTTGATAACACCTTACTTAAAGCACTCATGTATAATGCATTATAGATACCTTCATGGAGCATTATAATGCATTCACAAAGCATTATAGAGACGGATATAACTATTTATCAAACGTCATAACACGTTATAGCCAATGTGGCTCCCAATATTTAGCCAATATGAAACCATGATGTGTTACAACGATCAGAGCATAAACCATTCAAAATAACGGCTCCACTTATGGGGGTGGCATGGTGGTGCAGTGCTTAGCAATGCTTCCTCACCCTTCTGGGACTGGGGTTTGAGTCTCCACCATGGCTCCTTGTGCGGAGTTTGCATGTCCGCTCCATGTTGTCATGGGCTTTCCTCTTGGTACTTTGGTTACCCCCCACAGTCCAAGAACATGCTGAGGCTGATCGGAGTTACCAAATTGCCCATAGTTGTGAATGGTGTGTGACTGAATGGTGTGTGAGTGACTGGTGTGTGAGTGAATGGTGTGTGAGTGTGCCCTTTGACAGGCTGGTGCTCCATCCTGGGTTGTTCCCTGCCTTGCACCTGTAGCCTCTAGGATAGGCTTCAGACCTCCTGTAACTCTGAAAAGTAGCTTCAGAAAATGGATGGATGGATTCCACTTATTTCTCCTGGGGACATTCTGCTGACTTAATTCCCTTTGTCAGGAATAGGAGCTGAGAAGTAATCTTCCACATGAAAATGGCAGCCAAGTCCTTAAAGCACTTAATGACAGCCAAAGACGTCAACTAAATTTCCACCTGGACAAAAATACTGTAGGTGCCACCTTACTGAATTAGGATCTGTCCAAATATTCTATCTTAAACTCTGTCTACTTTTAAGCCAAATTTACCCCATAACCTTCAGTGGAAATCAGCTTGAGTCTCTCCCCAGTGGTCAGGGAGTTGACCCCCCCCAGCCACCACCCTTCTCTCACTGTGTCAAAATTCTTTGCTGTGGTCCATCAGCAATCCCGCCATGAGACAGGCTCCCGGCACATCCGAGGTACAGCTGTAATCTAGGGAGAAAGGCAGCCCATCCTCATCATTCTACAGTATATAGAGCTCAGCATTGTGGGGGGGTCAGAAATGGCCAAATACAATCCATGGGCAGATAAAAAATTTCACACTTGAGAGTAGAACTTTGGGAGGACACCTTCGGAAATTATTCCACCATAGAAATGCATAAGATACTACAGTAAATGAAGCCTCTCTTTGCACCGCTAAATGTAGCTGATTGTTGACACTAATGTCACATTAGACTTGAACCAGACCAGCTGATCAGCAGCTACTTACCTACTGAGATTTAGGTCATTGAGTTGTTTTGCGTGCCCCTGCGAGGTGGGGAGCAAGTTGACCTTGGAGCTCCATAGACTTTTCCATCCTTAAATTCCAACCTAAAGGGTTTTGTTCCTCTTCTCTGTGGTCGTCTGACTTTATCCAGCTGGTACAGTGCACTGCCCATGTTTGTACGTGTATATGGGAGCCTGTGTGAGGCCGCTCTGCTGGAAAGGGCATTTTATAAAAGGAAACTGAAAGTGAAAATGAGATGTGTTGGGGATTACACTGTGTGGGGGCCGCAGGGGAGGTGGGACACAAGGCATGAGAGCGTCTCAGTGAAGAATTAACAACAGCTATTCCACAAGCAAAAAAAATGAGCAATTCCAGTAGAAAGATGCCATAAGAGCATGGGAGCGGCGGCAGTATCACATAGCGTTTGGTGACTGGTGTCTGTGACGCCTTGATTAGTAGATAAAAGTGGTTTATGAATAAAGGATTGGATCCTGAACATCATAAAAACACCCCATGAAATGCCTGAGCAAAGGTCCTTTTAACAGCATCTCCCTATTAAAAAACCTAAAAATCTGCCTCTGCTTAAGTCTATTACAGTCAGCCTATATCACATGCGATTTGAAAATTTAAAAAAATTAGAAATTTAGTTGGACCCATGCATAATCTTTTTACATTACTAAAGGATTCAGTAATGGTTCAAGAAAAAAAAAACAATATATATTGATGTTGAGTGCTCCTTAATGTGCTTTTATAGGTTTGTACTCTACATGTATAATGTTTTTTGTTATTTTTCCCTAAACAATACAATATGTACTGTACTGTTTCTTCATAGAACTTGTATTCCATAAGTACAGTTCTGCAATCTAGGCATGATTTATAGTATAGGACAGGTTGGGAATGGGTGCTTTTATATACTCACTTTATATACTTGAGTGTATGGGGTTTGGAGCAGACGGGGGATGTGGAAACAACTGAGCGCGTAACATGTGGGAGCTCTGTATATTCATATGATTACATACAATTACACGTGTTTAAGGCAGATATATATATTTTAATTACTGTTTGGTAATTGTATGTAATGCATTCATAGAACATTTCTAAGCAGTATGTAAGTATACCTTAACATCCACATATACACTCACCTAAAGGATTATTAGGAACACCATACTAATACGGTGTTTGACCCCCTTTCGCCTTCAGAACT
>JAODJW010000019.1:17128947-17145417 GCA_026777045.1 Hyperopisus bebe
GGGGGGGGGGGGGGGGGGGGGGGGGGGGGGGGTTAGAGAAAGCAGGTCCGACTCAGGACAATATCAGAAATGTAAACGAGATTAAAAAACAAGCGGCATGGCAACTGCCTGTGAACGCAGGCCTTCCCCAGCACCAGAAGCACAGGGGCTTTATGTGGATCACGCCATCCTTCCTTAAACATGTACTGTAGTCCCTTCAGAGCACTATGGGCTTTTTCTGTTTGTCTTCCCTTCCAAGCTTTTGCCCCTGGTCATGGGTCACAGTACAGTCAGATATTCTTCTTCATCACGTGTTCTTGGCTGAGCCAGTTTGGAACGCTGAGCTGGGGGGCGGTTGGGGATCAGGTGTGCCCCTGAGTCAGCATGGCCAGGCTGGCCTTCTGCCGTTCTCCTCTGGAGGTGCTGTAACATCTCCAGCATTCTCCTCCAGGCCCTCCCGACATTGATGTATCCCTCAAGGCACTCTTCCCCATGACTCCTTCATTACACTGAGCCCCAGAAGCTTCCGGAAGCCTTTGTCTCGTGGATCTACAGCGAGGGTTTTCCATTCTCCAACTTCTCATTCCTGACCTTGATTTGCACCCAGCTAGTATGGGGCATTTATGTTGGTAAGAAGACAGAGGCTTTTCTCAGAAGTCTTTACTGGGCTTTTACTGTCATTTACACTTTCACTTAAATAAGATGAATAGGTTGTTCCTGGAGTTTATTGCCTTTTATCTTATTTCCTTTGTGCTGTCCTGGACTAGTGGTTGTGAGTTTAAACTACACACAAGAAGTAATTCCTGCATCTTTGAGCAAAATGGGTTATATGAAACAACACATCTGGGAGACTGAAGAATGTGTACAACCAATTTGGAGCCACAAGAGGAGCCTGTGTCCAGCGACAAGGGGCACAATCCTGGCAAAGACACGCAGTCACACACTCGAGGCAATTTAGAGACACAAATTTACTTAAATACTCCCCTTTCAACCTTAGTAGTAAAGCAGAGGATCCAGAAGAAAGATCACGTCACGCTTGGAGAACATGCAAGCCCCACACATAAAGGAGGGGTGACCTTTGACCTCCTTCCCCCAAAGGTGTGGTGTAACTACTACACACTATCCCAAGCAGCACAGGAGAACAGGCTGGGGTACACCCTGGGCAGGATGCCAGTCTATCACAGCTCATACACACATACTTATACACTACGGGCAATTGTAGAAGCGCCAAATAGGCTAACCAACGTCTGTGTGAAAACGTCCACAAAACATGGAGAGAACATGCAAACTCTACACGCAGAGCAGTGCTAGGACTCAAAGCCCCAAACCTGGGGGGGGGGGGGTAGGCAACAGCACCACCTACTGAGCCACCATGACACCCTACTTACAAGTCAGTACATATTAAAAGATATTAATAAACTTAAAAAAATGTGTGAATACCATTTTTATTTCTACCACATTTGTTCCTTTTTTTAATATGTCACGTCTGAGTTATATATAGATGTATAATACTTGGAATTGTTATTGGCCATTATTATTAAACTTGTTCTGAATGGTGCAGAATATCACCTGGCCATTAGTTCCATCGTGACACTTTAGTGCTCACCCTGTTTTCATTTTCAGCTGCTGACTCGAGTGTCTGGCCTCTGTGTGCCAATGGAAAATTTAAATGCACTTCTCCCCTGCTCCTGCCTCCTCGTTGCCATGGCAACATGCCGAGACAAGGGACAGGCGGCAGACTCTGAAGGCCCCTCACGGCACCGGCGAAAACCTCTAAGTAGCTAAAAAACCCCTCCCGCGGGTGCCGACAGACCGATGGCAGGCTCGCAAAGCTGCTCAGTGGAAAACAAAAGGCCACCGTGCTCACGTGTGAACCTGGTTCATCATGTCCTGGTTCTTCTCGTCCCCTCCTTGCTGCTATATTTATCTGCCTGTTCAGAGGTGTTCCAGTAGCATTCTGCTCATTGTAAAAACGTAAGAAACTTACAAACGAGAGGAGGCCATTGGGCCCTTCAAGCTTCTTTGGGGAGAATTCAACTATTAGCTTAAAGTTGTTAAAATCTTGTCTAGTTCTGATTTAAAGGAACCAATGGTTTTACCTTGCAGTACACTAACAGGTAGGCTATTCCATACTCTAACTACATGCTATGTAAAGAAGTACTTTCAGAAATCCAGTTAAAAATGTTCTCCTGCTAATTTGCACCTATGGCCCCAAAGTACTTTGGTTCTCTTTTATCTACGGTTTGCTCTGTTGCAGCCCAGTTTCCCAGCCAACGGGTTGACCCAAAATAAATGACTGGTTTTTGGTCATTTCCAGTGAGTTTAGGTCTAAACAGATATGCTTCAGTTCACAGCTTCTACAAGTCTTCCCATTTCTACCGAATCTGCCCAAAGTTCCTCCCATGACCGCTGTAGCTAATTCACAGATAGTGTGGCATTTGCGCATCAGCCTGTCCTGACTTGGCAACAATTGCTAGCTCAAAGAACCACAGCATCACAGCACCGCAAGATGCTCCCAGAGGGACCATAGCAGAACTATGTGACACGAAGTCGGGGAGAAGGAATAGAGGTTTCTATTTTGGTACAAGCAGGAAGAGGATGCACTTTAATGGAAGCCTCAGCACCAGCACCAGAGTAACACCCAGGACAACAAAATCATCATCAAGTAGAGGAGAAGGCTACAGTGGTGTGTAGGATCAGGCGTGTGTTCTAGGGTCTGATAGAGAAAGCCGGTACGCAGTCATTAATGAGGTAAAACGGCAGATGGTGAAATGAATGATTGTGTTTATCATCTGACTCCACCCCCTACAACTGTCTCACACAACTACATATCAAAATAAACATGCCTTGGATTACCTTATATGGAAATAAAGCAAAACTGTCCGGAGACTGCTGGCAATGAACTGACCAATGGGCTGTCAGGAGCGATCCATAGCAATTACATGCTAGTGCATGGGAGGCATTTGTATGTTTAAAATACACTGACAAGGACAAATGAAAATGAAGTGTGACACAATGCAAAATGGCATGCGTTCTCATTGGTCCCAGGTGATATCCTTGTAAATGGGTTTACCTTCTGTCGCGAATATCACAATCCAAATCACAGCCCCTGCCTTAACACAAGAGCAGGAGGTGTGCTGTGCCACATGGAGCCTGCTGCTCTAGGTTTAAGAAGGCTTGCAGTACTGAACACTGCCATAATGCAGTCCTGAAAATGGACAAGCTCATCAGTCTCTTCATAGCAGGACACAAATATGGTCGGATCATGTAAACTGTGTGCACAGAGCCAGGGAGGGCAACGAACCTAAATCCCTAAATGTAACTAGAATTCCAAGAACTACCACCTTATGTAAGCTAGGAGACATGAAAAAATACCTACTGCATCTCTGAAGTTTATAGTGCTTGCAGCAAATGAATTCTTAAAAACTTTCCAAGTTGACTTTTGAATTTTAAATGTTGTTTGCTGGCAGATCCTTCCATTAAGAAGCTGATGTATCGATTTCTTATAGCAGGTAGAGAGGAGGGGGAAAAAACCTGACATCAAAGGAAGCCAATTATGTGTCCCTTACCCACAATGCAATTAGGGGCTACAAATCACGTATCAAATCAGCCATCTGTGTAGATCAAAACAAGGAAGGTCAATGAGGTCTGTGTGTGTGTGTGTGTGTGTGTGTGTGTGTGTGTGTGTGCGTGTGTGTGTGTGTGTGTAAATGTTTGTACTTCTCAGATGATACTTTCTGCTAATAGTAACAAAAACCAAAAATGGACAGCCAATCAGGGATCATTTGCAGATGTACAACTGGGCTATGTAAACTGCTTCATCAGTAGAAGGTCGTAAGCCTAGTCCCAAGAGAGAACAGAGTGGTGACAAGGAGATGGGAGGAATGAATAGAGATTTTATTTGGGTATGAGTTGCAAATGGGGGCAACTTCAATATGAAGGAAACAGGGTGAAAATCAAAATGCATGTTGGGTCTTGGCAAAGGCTATGATGTAGTGCTGGTTTGGACATCAGGACCTGGGTGTGAGTTCTGGGGGGTAAAAGGGAGAACAGAACAGAGTTTTATAAGACTAAAAATAAGCCATCTGACTGCGGCCAAGGATGTCCATATCTCCCACCTCCCATCTAACAACAGGGACCTCAAATCCATCCATCCACCCATTTTTCAAACCGCTTATCCTTCTGGGTCTGAAACCTCAAATCTTTCATCTTTATAAGTATCCGAACAGCTTCCTTTGACCGGTCTTCATTTTCCGGGATCACGTCGCTGGATGCTGTGTCGCAGCCGCCGGATAATTTGTTTGAGTCTTTGGGAGTTTAGCCGTTCCTGACACCTCAGAGCTCGATGGCACAGATGCTCGAAATATAGCAGGAGCGACGGTCTCTGGCCAAGACACAGTCTGCTAAACTGTCAAGAGGAAGCCGCCTCCCCCACACGCCCCCAGAAGCACTTCAAATGCGACTCACTTCCCAGCAGCTTCAGTGTCATTGCAGGGCTTTTTAAAGATGTTGCGTTAATGACATGGTTTTAAAGGTTCCATAACAGAATACCGTAAACTATCTAATAGCAGCACAACTTGTTTCCCCAACACACAAATATGAAAACACTTAGTTTGATTTTATGTTTGGTACGATTAGCGATGTTTTTATAAAGCAACCATGCCCCTAGTTTGATTTTTAGCATTTACAGTATACACGTTTTCCTAATTTAATTTCCACAAAGCCTCACAAATCTGGTGCTTCTTGCATTTGTTTGACATGCAGGATTATCAGATATGAAATATTCCAGTTTGTAGTTATTTTGTGCATAATTACATCAATACAAATAATGAGATAATTATATTAAGTGTTTGAATACTTTGGTAAACAGTCAGGCCTAATTTCAGCCAGACCTGCCCAATGCAAATAAAAATTCGGTCCCTCAGAGAGATGTTTTCCACAGACAAGTTATAGAAGTACATTATTTCTGGAACGAAAAGAAATTCATGAAGACTTCTGGAAAACACTAGCTGTTGAGCCAAGAAAGGGTAAAGAACCAGACTGGAGATGATGAGACAAACAGGTACTTAAATGCAAAAACTAACGAGGGGCAACAAGCAACTGCCGAAACTCATTAGGGAGGAGACAGGAGGGTCAGGCAGACATGGTAGGCAGGACGTGACAATCCGCAGTAATGTTTTCCAAATGGATAAAGTTTAAAACCAGAGTGAATCTTCCAATAAACCTGAAACAAGCAGCTTCCACTCATGAACCCACAATAAGCACAGGGATGAAGCAGCTCTTTGTGTAGGCGTCGGCCGAAACTGCTCCAAGACGCCATGGAGACTGATCAATAGCTACAGTGAAAGCTTCACTTCAAGACTACGAGATGGAGTCAGTTATTTACTGACCTTATTCGTACTTTACCTCCAACTACTTGTATCATATCTTGTTTGTATTTAGATACAATTGCATAATTTAAGCACTTATTTAAATCTTTTTTTTTTTTTGGAGGGGGGGCAGGTTGAATTGTATTTGAGTAATCGCTTCCACCTGAACAATTTCTGTTTTTGTACTTGGAGATTAAAGGATTCTGATTTGAGTTCACTATAAGGGGTCATTTCTTTCATCAGTTCAGTGTGAAAAACAGGCAAACACGGGCATCAGATATTTTTCAACGTACTATCCAGAGTAGAATAAAAATCCAAAGTACTATATATATGTGAAAGACTTATGACAGAACCTGGGGACAGCAAAGCATCAAGGCCTGTCCGGGTGTATCCTGCAGACAATCCCAATTGCGTTTAATAATGGCACTTTGGATGGAATCCTGCTCTGCCCAGCCTGCCTCACGGACGCAGCCTCAGAAATGGGCAAGAAATTTAAAATGAAGCTGATGAGAAAGTTAGTTTCTCTCATAACTTTAAGCTGGCAACAGTTCTTAATCTTCTTTGTGAGCAGTTATCTGTATGAAAGACTAAGAGCTTAACTAAGTAGCTAACATAGTTAAATGGTCATACATTAGGTATGTTATACAGACACACTCTCCCAGGAACTGTATTTTCCATTGACAGAAGCTTGGCTTTGAGACTTCCTAAGAATGGTCATAGGGAATGACAGCAATCCTGACTTCTCCATAGAGGGAGAAACAAGTTCAGTGTCTACTTGTCATGACTTGAGGGACAAAGGACTCAAGGGCAGGTATTGTGACAAAACCAAAGAGGTTTATTGAACTAAATGAGCAAAGTCTGGAAACAAACTGGATCATGAGGGATCCAAAATGAGAGGACTGGAAACGGAAGAACATGAGCAACAGGAAGTTTTGACATTAATGACCAGGCTGGGGAACACAGGATTAGGAAGCATGTATATGTGGAACTAGCAAGGGAACTAACGAGAGGCAGCTGGGAGTGATTTCCACATGAGGGTTAGGAATGAGACAAGAGTGGTAAACGAGTAACAGGCGTGGCTTGTTAGGGCCATGATAGGGAGGAGAAGGGCAGGGGTAAGACATTATTGTATATAACAAAGAGGACCCATTCTTCTAAAAAGCCTATGTTCAGTTACAAAGCATTAAGCCGCCCAAGACAAGAGTCTCAATTAGGAGATACATTTCTTATATTATGGCAGACAGATGATAAAATGTTCAGCTGTCAGCTAATGCTCATAAAAGATTGAAAATGCCGCATGTGAAATCGGGCTTGTTTAAGACCCAAAATGGGCCGGACCTTAAGGGTTTCCTTGCATTTTCCCACTTCTTTGCTCATTTTCTGATCCAAGATGGGGCGAAAGGGACTCTCAATATGAATAGGAGAAAAATGTGTAATTATCAGCTTAGGCTGGCAGCTAGCAGTGAATTTCCAGAAAGAAAAAAAAAAAAAGTTCTTTAATTAGGAAGCACTCTGCATGGAATTATGATTCGGCATTGTTGAGGCGTGCTGGGTATTTGGATCCACGCGTAAACGTGCCAATTAAGATGAGAGTCGGATCCATGCGGAAGCGTTGCCAATTAAGACGGAATTGCACTCAGCAGCGGGCCCTTATTCCATGGAATAACAAAGCTAGCATTAAGAGGGTCTGTCTGAGGGCACCGTGAGGTTCTGAAGGATGATTCTCCAGGGAAAGATACTGTATGTATGGCAGCAGATTTGGCAGGCGGATCCAGGACAGGGACACGAAACAAAGCCAGAGAAGTAAAGTATTTAATTTCAATGTAGGAAGTTTTGTTGTCACATGGCTGTTGGTTAACGGATTTTCAGAACATACAGTTCTGAATTGTTTGGCTCCCTGGGAGAAAAATTGAAAAATAAAACCTGAGAAATAATAAGCCTTCATATTTCGGGGAACCCTGACAGCTACAGTTGATTAACTGCTTTTCCTGATTTCTTACATAAGCTCTATCGCCTTGTATGAAACGATTATCAGTGTCTAATAGGAATCTCACCCATCCATCAATTTTCTCATCTCCAGCTAAGGGTTGAGGTAACACAATTTCACTTAAATAAAGTTAAACAAAGAGAGATTTAAAGATCATGCATGAATAAAGGAATACTTTTGCGTGAGATAAGAAATTTAAACAATGGAAAGAAAACATAGATCTGTGAAATAAAATTTTGTAAATGGCAGTCCGATAGTGTTTTTCCTAGAGGTTTACCAGCAGATGAGGATTGTGTGTATGAAGAGATCCAGGCAGTTATTTTGGTCTGAAACCACAGGGACAGGACGTTTAATGGGTCTCTCATCTGTTTTCGATACAATATCACTGCCCTGAAGACACGCTGCTATTCCACTTTTCTCAGCTCTCATTGGGATTGCGGTTTCTAGAGTCACACCCTGTCATGTGACATGTGCTTTGTGTTGTACAGCCCTGCCTCCAGCGCACGCCTACCCTGCTCAGCACAGAGGTCCTGTCACCAAACATGTTGTGATTGACAAATTTACCATCTACGGTTTCAATTGGTCCAATTGTGCCATAGAAGCAGGACTCTGCAAAGTTTTTCTCTATCAAAGTATCACCATCTGTTTATCTGCATCTGTCTGTTAACATCTGGTCATGATCTATTATTAAATGTTTATTTTGCATATAAATACTGCTGCAATTTTTGTCTCCGTAAAACTGTGTCTCTGCTTAAGGGCTGCATCTCACTCTACACACTCAACTAGCATTTGTTTGGCTTTATTTTTGACATTCTTTGCTTCCCATAAACACAGCGTTTTTTTACCATTTATCAAAGCAATTGAGCTTAACCAGTCATGCCCAGGTTAATGCTCAGGTTCCTAACTATTGCTCCCCCTTCTGGAATATTCCATAAAGAACAAAGCCAACATTTCAGTAACTATGCCAGCAGTAGCAGTAGTTGAGATTGAGACGCTTTGCGTCATGTGATGAAGCTCTGGGGAACAGCAATGCCTCCAAAGTGACTTAGGTAGGCAGATCAGGGATTTTACAGGGCGTGACAGATGGCTCCCTCTGGATTGGCAGCCATATTGACGTTACTACTGGCTTGTAGCTCTTCAGTGCTTATTGGGTCACACCTATCCAACCTCCCCCACCCTCCACATTCCCTGGGTCACATGACTCTGTTTATCGTCCCGCTATGAGTGACTCTTAAATTATACGCCGGTTCTTGGCCGACACCGTTTGCCTGTGCATATTTGACCTAATAATACAGAAAAATATAACTCCAGTCTAGCTATTTAAGTGGGAAAAGACAACACAAAATACCTTGCTAGGACCTGTTAGTTGCTTTGCTGTTTGCTGTGCTCTTTGTGCCTCCGTGGGTGCTGTTCCCTTCCACCTGTGAATCGTGCCCCTGACAGTGAAATGCCACGCAGCTCTGGGGAAGGAACTGTGATTTTCCCAGTATTTCTTAAATGCAGGAAACGGCATTTAATGCAACGGAACTGTAGTTCCTTTATATGTATATGGCATATGAAGTACATGTGACAGCAAAGGCAGGATTGGGCTTGTGTCTAGAGCATACTGGCTGGATGTGATGATGAGGAGAACGGAGAGGGTGGAGAATGGGCGACGTGTTCAGATTCTCCGCCGTTCCTCTCTCCCTCTCTCTCACATACACACACCAACGCATACACTCCTCCCTGCCTCACTGTCGCAGCAGCCTTCCGCCACCGAGGCCTGGCAACACTGCTGGCACGGAAAGCCCTGGGAAATGCGTTCCGCGGCACAGTGGAGTTAGCGGGTGAAAGCACACTGCGACGTCGCAGCTCTCGGGAGTGCCGCTGCGCTGAAGCCACATGACACAGGCATGACTAATGGCCAGACAGGGGGCCACGAATGTGCAGGTGATGAGCTTCGTGACTAATGCAGACCTCTAATGCGGGCGACGGTGCCAAAGTGTGGCAGGGACTATTAGCAGCACAGGGGGAAAGTCAGTCTGTAAACATGCATCCATCTATCCATCCGCCACACATCTATCCTCATTATTTACTTATGACATTGAACGGATGCCAGTGCAGGGGCGCACTGGGCAGTGGAGTAACCTCTCACTCCTGTGGCTGTCGGTGTGTTCAGGTTTCTGCTGAGTACTGCAGTTTCGTCCCACAGTCCAGAAACGTGCAGTGAGGTGAGCTCATGTTTCTAAAGGGCCCATCGTGCGTCTGAATGTGCACCCTACAATGGACTGGCATCCCTTCCTGGAATGACTCCTGCTGAGATTCCTAGCACAGCCTCCAGCTTTCAGCTAAAACCCAGAATTTCCACACCGCAGAGCAAAAGTCTCTCAAAAGTCTCCTCCGCTTTGTCAGCCACATATTTGCATAAGTTTTTTTAACACATCTTTATTTGTTATGGGCTAAATATGGAGCAGCTATTTACGGGATTCCACGGAGCAATATGCAAATAAAATGTCTTTAAAAAGTCTTAATATTTTTTGAATTTTGCTGACACGACTTTCAACATGTCACGTGTCAGGGGAAAAGAGGTTTGAGTCGACAGTTAGCTGATCCTGGAAGGTTCATAAATAAGAAAAAACATGAAATAAGACTTCAAATTAAATGATACATGCAAAAATATTCTATTAGATTCTCCGCTGTTTCTGTCTTTAGCAATGGATAAACACTTATAAATCATATTCTAGTCTCGTTCTGTCTCGATAAACACAATTTTCACAGATGTCGTGCTAAGCCTTTCCTATGTATTTCGAATGTCAAAATGAAATGTGAAAAAATGAGAAAAACTGAGTATAAAAGTGTCAATCACAATACAAATCCTCTCAAAGGTTATAAAGTGTTAGCCTGGCCTCTGTGGAGGTGATACAATGCCGTTCTGGGAGACGCTCAGTAGGCTGACTTTGCTGAATGTCTTGTTTTGTTCAACAACAATGTCACTCTTTGCTGCCGGGCAAGTGGAGTCCTCTCTGAAATAGATTATTGTGATGTTCCAAATTGTGGTCAAAATACATATTGAGTTTCTCAGTCTCCTGCATTTCTACTGGACGGACTTTGGTATCAAGTAATGGAGTATATTATTGGGTTAATGAAATGAGAGAATGAAAATGTGAGAAGTTTTTAAAGCAGAGGTTTAGCTCAGAGAACCGTGTGTAATGTTTGGAAACCGATTATCGGGAGATGACATCACTGTTAGCACAAACGCACACAGGCTCTGTGGGGTATGATGTACTGACCCCTACATATATGTTACTGTCTTTTCACTTGAATCTCAGCTTTTAAACATATTGCTACTATTCAACTAGTTGAGGAAATAGCCGGGTTTGATGCAAAATTATCATCATAAAACGGCAGATGTTTATTTCCCATTATTTTTTTAATTTGCTTTTATTCATGAAAGTGGCCACAATAATTTACACACATAATGCACAGCATAGAAATACCCCCGCTGAAGGATAGGCTGGCGCCCCTTCCAGTGTATCCCATGCCTTGCGCCCTCTGCTTTCTGAGGTGCTCCAGGCCCAGTGAGAAAGTCTATCGTATAACTCAGTGTTTCCTCAGGGACCTGCAGTCTGCATTTTTCCTCCCTTCCAGCTCCCAAAACTGTGGACTGTATGGCAGGGAGCTGGGAGGGAGCAAAAACATGGACCGTCTGGCAGGGAGCTCAGAGAGTGAAAATGTGGATTGTCTGGGAGTCCCTGAGGACCAGGTTGGGAAACATTGATATAAGCGGTTATGGAAGATAAATACAAACAAACATATGTTGCACTCTGTGGATACCTTATTAGATACACCTGATCATTAATGCAGGCATCCTGCTCCTTTAACCAGCAAATCACATAACTGCAGTTAAATACATATAGCATGCAGACAGAGTCAGAGGGTGGGTTATCGTGGTTAAAATGCATTGCCCCACATTGTCATAAAAGTGGACTGATAGTGGATGTCAGCTCTGGTGGATCCAGCCTCTCAAACACAGCTGCCCTCCTGGGATTTTCACATACCAAGAATGATGCGATTAACAAAAAACATCCAATCAGTTGCGGTTCTGGCGCCAAAAACACCTTGTTAATGAGAGGGGTCACAGGATAATGTCCAGGCTCATTACCGCTAACAGGAAGGACACAAGCAAGAAAAATCACAGTGGTGTGCAGGAAGGAATGTCCAAATGCACAACTTGAAACGGTTGTGGAGACAAAAGGGTATCTAAGCACCACATAGGGCTACCTAGAAAGTATCTACTGCACGCCTATGGTGTTACTGTAAAACAGTATTTCTGATGGAAAAGATCATTGCTGAATGCAAAAGGACTGAATCTCTTATCTAACACAAATGGCAACAAAACCAGCAGCAACAGTTAGGAGATTTTAGCACCTCTGGAATTGTAATACCATCTGAGACCTTTTCTGCTGAATTTGTCCTTAACCCCCCAGACAGAATGCTGAGACCCTCCACACTGTGTGCAGCATAGCAGGTCAGTGGGTAGCATTGCATACCACATACGTTGAGTTTTGTGGGTTTGAATCCCAACCTCAAGGCTTCCATTGTGTGACACGTTCCCTCCCGCAGTGCAAAACCATGTGGTTAACAGAACGCTGCTAAATAATGCCAGTGGTGTGTGAGTGTGCTCTGCCATGCATCCCCTCGGTATTAACATAAGCAACCAAATCAATTTTGCAAACAGACAAAAGCATTAGCAATGCTTATTTGTTACTGATATTGTTAGTGACACTTTGATCCTTTTAATAAATGAAAACTTTGCCCCTATCGTTTCTAATAAATAGCATTCCATGAGCTCTTCATGCGTAAACAATGAGAGTTTGAAATTTATTCAAAATTCACCTATAATAATAATAATAGTAATAATAATAATACGTTTTCCAAACAAGGTGAATGGTTTCGTGAATACCCAGGGAGAAGGTATTTACATTACCTTTGGTAACCCTAAGCATGTCGCTCGCTGATTACGAGTTCAAGACCAATCAATACACAACCCAGCGCCCTGATTTACATGATTAGGGTTATAAATACACTGCTGTTATGAAAGGTATACTTGGGAAAAACTGAGACACTCAGCTGAATACACAGGAAAGATCGACCACTCGCAGCTGGGGGTATTCTCGAGCTCACGGTGAAATATCACCCACGTTACAAACCCGGAGAATAAGTGGCTTTGTGGTGGAAGCAACAGTAATCGCAGTTCTCAGTTTTCCCTCACCTCTCCTGGATGGCGCATATTGGGCATCCATGCTGCCCTCCCAGCGTGTCATAGGTTCGTGTCCCACTAGTCAGTATTGAGTAGCTGCTATGTATTATTACGCATTCTTTATGGACTGGTCATAACTACATCTCACAAGGTTCTCAAAGCTTGAGCCCAAGGTTTGCGCCAGCCTCCCATCTGAAACCTCACACCATCACCTCTCAGGTCCAACGAAGCTCTGCATCATATGTCGCCTTTCGTGGGGCAGGAGGTCTCATCCTGCAGTCATCCACACAGGTAACTGGCAGCTACAGGGGGTTAGTTAGGGGGAATAAAAAAGAAAAACAGGAAATGGGAATAGTCACCAGAAAGGTAGTGAACCAGATATGGCTCATTTCCTCCACGCTTTTTATCCAGAAAGAGAAAGTGGAGGACGAGGAAATGGGTCATGCAGCCCTCCGTCACATTACTCATTTATATTAGAGTCTTTGAGGTCCAGACCACTGAACGAAAACTGGCAAGCTGGGAGTGGAGGAGAAGCTTCGAAACTGGACTGCCATTGGGACAAAGTGCTGGGGCAGACCCCCCCGAGCCATAGACGTCCGCTTTCACATCATTGGCTGGGCCGCCTCAGCCAGCTGGAGACGTGCTGGGTGGGAGGTGGGTGTTTGTCCCTTAAGGACCCAGTGAAATCAGGTACGGTTTCAGTTGGCCGCTGGCTCGATCCGTTTTCAGCACAAAAGTAAAGAACTCACTCACAGCTGGTTTCTGGGTTATTTTAGGGACTTTGAGCCAAATTGGAAACATGTAGCTAAAAAGCAGTGGGTAGGTGATGGAATTAGAGGATGGAGGAGTGAGGAGAGCTTTCCGCAACTGGAATAACCATGTCCCAGGGGGGAATCGGAGCTTCCGCATTCGTGGGTGGAGTCCCTTCATGGTGCGTGGTTCTTCAACAATAATCAGTGACGATGGTACTTTATAAATATAGAATGTCACGGAAGACCTGCACTTTCCTGAGGGGGGGAGGGGAGCAGGCGACGTCTGGGCCTGGTAGGAACTGGGTTGCTAGCTTGCTACTGCCACAGTGATGAAACATGACACTAGAGTCTGAGTGAGGTGGTCCTTGACATTTTTGTCATGCCATGATAAATACAGTAACATACACAACAAAATGTCTGCAGGCGTCGAGCAAATAGACTCCTTGACAAGAGCAAGCTGCAATTTAGACATGGCAATAATCACAAGTCCATAATTAGCACAATCCTATGTAATTTAGTTCTTTTTTTTGCTTCAGCTCAGTATCTATCAATATTTTAAAATTCTAATAGGCGCGAATAAACAGAGAATCAACAGTGATTGAAGAAAATTCCTTCCCTATGAGGGAATTAATTTAGGCAATTTTGGAACGTCTAGCTAAATGTCTTCTGGAAAGTATTTTGTGCATTTAAATATCAATTTTAAGTTCCATGTTAATCTCCAGTGTGCAAAACTTAATTAAGATAAAATTACTTTGAAATTATCTGGATATTAAAAGCTGAAAAATATAAAACAACAATGTCATTATGATTACATTAGTGCCATTAGATCATATTTCATGTTCATACATTTCAGTGTTTTATTTCTCAGTATTTGTTTAAATATGTCCATCTGATTTGCAAAACAAATACTTATTTTTTAAAAGTCCTGTCATTCACCTCCACTCCATACCCCTGCCTATAACAAGCCAGAATAGAAATTCATCTTTACTGTGTTAACTGCGCATAAACCACTGTTAATATTTTATATTTGATTTCCTGCATGATATTTTCTTAGCACATTATTCTGTTTGTGTATCATCTTTGAACTTTGTTTTGTACCGTATATGCGTCTCTGTTCAATTTATGTAACTTGCTCCTGTATGCAAAGAAATTTCCCCCAGGGATGAAGTATCTTATCTGAATCTTTGGTTCATGTGTAAAACTATTAGCCCAGTTTAAGCATACTATAGTTACTGCCAGACTCTAGGCTCTTGTCCCAGGGAGTGTAGGTTATGAAAGACCAATCTGTCATTCACCCAGATATAATACACACACAGACACACACACACACACACAGACAACCAGTCAAAAGTTTTTACACACCACAGGTTATTACCATTCCATTTATTTCATAGACTGCAATTTTTTTATTCCTGTTAAGCATTGGAAAGTTCAGTGAACAATTATAAATGAAAATCAAATGAAACAAGTTTCCTTTATAACATGGAAAGAGTATGTAACAGTGCATGTCTGACATCCTATTACCTGGTTGTGTGGTAATGTCATGGGCGTAAATTATGGGGGGGACGGGGGGGTTGTAGCCCCCCTAATAAATTAAACCAGCTAATACAACCCCACCAATAATCATGTTTCCCCCATAATGGGTGGAGACCTGAACCCCCCCAATGTTCCAGCCAAAGTTACGCCCTTGGGTGATGTCATAGTCAAATTTTAGGCTGTCCTTTAACTTTAAATTGCACTAGTTACCTGTTTCATCCCATGTCTGTGTCCGTATTTAATATAACATATTTATATGTTTTCCTGGCACAGGCTGTGAGGTGCTAACAGTGAGGCTAGCACCACCCTGAGGCGAGTCCCGTAGCGGTCCAGTCCCAATCCAACAATCAATCATTCAAATTTAACTGAATATAGCATATTTTCATAGGCTAGTCGTTGAAATTCTCTTTACATTACAACTTTCAGAAAAAAAGCCCATTTGCCAGCATTCCCTCAGGTCTTTGTGTAATGAGATGTCATGTTCTTCAGCAATAAAACAAAACCAAGCATCAGCACTCTGATTTTAGCTGTAGGTGCTCGTTTGTGCTTTTAGAGCAGACCTGTGCCAGAAAATAACTAGCATTTACTGAAAGTGCTGCAATGAGTATCTCTGCATTTCTACTGAAGCTTGACCGTCTGAGGAACAGACCGAGTGCTTTTGACAGGAAAACAATCTGGATGTCCTAAGTACAAAAGCAGGGGTTTTGTAAGGGGGGGGGGGGGGGGGGGGGGATTAAGATGGTTCTATGGGCCCCTGTGTGACAGGGGCCCTTAAGATTTTGGAGCATAAGTGGATTGGTTTGGGTTGGATCCCCAATGATTACTATATGATTTCATAGTGTCCAAAAGCTCTTGTTGTGCCCATGAATGGAAGGAACACCAAATAAGGTTAATGCGCATTCTTATGCATCTGTTGTGTGTGTGTGTACGTCACGTGGACACGCTGGTGAGTGAGGGGTGTAGGGTTAGGGAGAGGGTTAGGTGTGGAGTTAGCCTGAGGGGCTAACAGCACTTTAGCTATAAATTCCTTCCAACCCTTTGATTCTTGTGAATTTTTGGACCGGTTCCTGGCCAGAGGCAGAAGCACAGGATGGACGGCAGCTCCGTGTTGGTCTGCCTGCATCACTGCATGTGCTCCAAGCACAGGGCTCCATAATGACCCCAGACCACAAACACGGCTCGCTGCGTCAGTCTTTAACAGCCAGGGAAAGGGCTTTGCCCCTATGTTTTTACAGGATTTCCCCGCTGGATACATGCCAGATCAAATCACTCACTGGTACTCCAGTAACGTCAGGGCAAGTCAACTGGCTACTGAAGTTCACTGGAAGGTCTGAAATAGTATTAGAGACGATGGTCTTGGCAGCAATGCTCCTGTCTCAGACAGTTTATCCTCTTTATCTCCAGTGAGGGATCATTTTCTCCCAGTTGCTTCAAACAGTCTGTGCCTATATAAATATAGTATTGCAATAAAGACAGACTATACATTTAATTAAACTGGCTAACTGTACAGCAGTGCAGTTAAACTGATATGATGGCAATGTCTGTGAACATGCCTGTACTGTGTGTGTGTGTGTGTGTGGGGGGGGGGGGGGGGGGGGGGGGGGGGGG
>JAODJW010000019.1:17145517-17163933 GCA_026777045.1 Hyperopisus bebe
GGGTGCGGGGGGGTCATGCATATATTATATCGTGGGGACCAAATGTTCCCACAATATGTTAAAAACCTGTAATTCTTTACCTTGTGGGGACATTTCATCAGTCCTCAAAAATATGACCCCAGTTTTATAAAAATCTGTGGATGCAACCAAAAAACGAGAAATCACAAATGTTTTAAAGCCTCGTATTTTGTTTGGTTACTTATGGTTAAGGCTAAGGATAGGTAGAGGTTAAGGCTGTCATTCTTGGGATTAGGGTTATGGCCATAGAAATGAATGGGCGGTCCCCATAAAGTCATGAATACTAATGTGTGTGCGTGTGTGTGTGTGTGTTTTGTGACCTTAGAAAGCACTCACCACACCAAATTGTGTTGTATTACTGCATGATTTCATATTGCATTGACATTGATTTAATTTTCCATCAAATGACAGCAAACACCTGACATATATATTTGGCTTCGGAGTATGTAAATGCCTAAAGAAGTCTGCAGAGCACGGTCCTGTCTGCTATACTTGGTCATCATCTACCCCGTTGTTGCTGTCTGGGAGGCTGACGGAGACACGCCACATGCCAGAGAGGCGTCTGAATGCCTTTTTCGTGATGCAGCACCCTGGCTTTCCAGCGTGGGGGTGGGGGGGTCTGCACCTCAAGGCGCCGCCTTTACTTAAGTGGCAAAAAGAGATCAAATTAAAGCCTCAACCAAGCAGCAGAATAATAACAATTATCTAAATTGCACAGCAAAAACAATTAGGCAGAATGGTAATTTTCTCTGCTCTGGTGAAGGGGGTACCTTTTAGTCGTGCGACAATGCGCATCTCTTTCTCTGTCTCTTTACGCATTTCTGCAAAATATGCAATGAAACACTTCTGACATCTTTTATAGCAAGAAGCTAACAAACACGTGGCACAAAATGTGCAGTCCCTGTGTGAGGGGGAAGTCTCTTTCTTGACGTGACCAGCGCTGTCATGGTGGGGTGACGCTTACCTCGTCTTGGCCGTCCCATCGCAGGTGGCTAGTGGCTGCCTTGCAGGAGGGGCGATAATTTGCAGGGGGAATTGCGAAACTGGCTAAAAATACAATGTTTTTTTTTTTTCACTCCCCGAAAGTCATCCCTCCCTGGGGGATAGAAAGCAAGACAGAGGGGGAGGCACAAAGTGCAGATTTGGATCTAGTGGAGGTGCTGATGATGGTAACGATGATGACGATGATGATGGTGAAGATGAAGATCATGATGCTCATCCTCTATAGCAGTGACAGGCTTAAAACATCAGTGAAATTAAAAAGGAGAAAATTAAGTAAATGAGAGATAGATAGATAGATAGATAGATGATGGATTGACAAGGTATGGCAGTTGTTCAGGTAACGACAGTTAACATTTTTAGGGCTTATTTTCATATTTACGCCTCTTAAAATAAGACAATCAAGACACTTGTGATAACATAGATTTTTCTTTCTGAACTGATTTCAGTTACTAAAAATCTTTCATTTTGTTATTACAAGTGTAGAATGGTTTGTAGCAGCCTGTTGGAAAATCTGACGAAAAACAGTTTAATTAGTAGCAAACTGGCACCCCCCCCCCCCCCCAAAAAAAAAGGATAAAAAAAACTACAGCTATATTTAAACTGACTCTGTCTTCCTGTCATCAGCAGCCTGATTAACCCAAGGAGCACTTAAATGATTTTGTATTTTAACCAACCTCTGACCTTTCAGTTGAGAACATGACATCACACAGAATAATGAAAGGGTTCGCAGGAGGCCGGAGACAGTGTCTGTTCCTTTCTACGTTTTGTCAGATGAAACCTGCTTCTCCTTGTGGCTAATTGAGGTGTGCCTAGCCTGCTGTCAAATCAAATAGCTGCACAGTTTCAATAACTCTGCGATGTCATAGGAACACTTGCATGGATATGTGACTCTGGGCAAACCTAGTGGTAGGGAGCAGGACTGCAGACTCCTTTTTAAAGAACATACTTCCAGAATCTTCTGTACCATCCTTTGGGTCAACAGGATCTTCCAGTGTTTGTGTTACTGAACAGAGCTGCTGGTCGATGTGACAAGGTGGAAACAGAGGTAGGCTTTTTAAGAAACGTGGGGAACCATCAGGTCACTGCCATCAACAAACCCGAGAAAAAGGAGGGAAAAATGGAACAAAAACATCTGATGAACATCTGACCAAAAGGTCCCACAGCTCCCAAGAAAAATCTCTCTGCACGGCTGAGTGATTCATCAGTCCCAACACGACCGTTTTGCTCAGCTTAAAAGTTAACAAAAGGTAAAAGAAACAAAAAAAACTTTTAAAAATATTGTTTTTTTCTCCTTGAACTCCCCCTTGTGCAGATCATACTTATTCTTACTCACTATGTGCATTTTGCTGTATCTCTTTTGTGGGGTAGGGATCACAAATAACACAAACCATGCCTCATGAAATGCTTTTATAATGTGTTGTGCTGGCCCCTCATTGCACTGGGTCACGCAGTTAACATAAAGAAGCAAAACAACACCGTCAGCCACTTCAGGCTTCCCAAGGACGGAATTTATTCCTCAGTGCTTGTGTGATTTTGACTTTCAAGAACAAGAGAATGGAAAATTCCCCCTCAGTGAACTACCTGAACTTCAATTTATTTCTTATTTCACCTTCTGTTTTCTCTTGGGACACTATGTCTTCTAAATGATTTTTAAACACTTTACTGTCTGGCCATCCATACAAAATTAACTGCAACTTCACAAGCACTGGTGCAGTTATTATAACACTGGCCGGTATTTCCTCCCTTATTGAGTCATACTTCATTCCAGTTGTGACATGGTATGCTTAATTAAAGCTGCAACACAGGCCCATCAATAAATTTCATACTGCATCATTCACTGATCCTTTCAGTCATCGGCAATGTTCTCTATGTCTCTGCAGTAGAATCATGCATATGTATTACACTTCTGGAATGGTGTAAAAACAGTACAGTGCAATTTCATGCAAAAGGCACAGGGTACACAACCTCTCCAAAGTTTCAAACCCGCCTGAGTGACAACAGGTGGCACCATAAGTTGATTAATATGGTAATACTTCAGGAAAGTTGCTTGTGAGCTTTAAGAGCCAAAGAAGTGTTTTTGACAAACTGGAGCTCGATGAAAATGACAGATGTTCCCAGAATGATGAGGATGCCAGTGCTTGGTCAGCAGTCTGTCAGCTTTCCCATAACAGCTGTGTGCTCACTCCGATCAAATTGTTTCAGCTGATATGATTGGGTCATTCGGGGTCACTTTCAGCACCCTGCACACACCGTTTTTTCAAACAAACAAATCATATATGTAAACGGACAGCCAGGACAGCACCTCAGTGCTTACCATTGCGGCTTGCCGCTTCCAGTGCTCCAGCTTCAATTCCTGGCTGCATGGTGTGTGGGCTTTGGTTTTCCCAGTAGGTTTGTGCAGGTTTCTCCCCCTTGTAAACCATAGGGGTCCCTGAATCACTTGTACTGTGCACAAGTGCCTGCCCTGTGACTCATTGGGCTCAGTGCTCACTGTAAGCCTACATTTAATGGCAGACTGAGAGATGGATGGAAATAGTCAGGGGAAATGTAAGGAAGTGAGCAGTATAACCATGCCATTACCTCTGATCCTTTCTGTTAGAGTAAAAAGGTCTTGGATCCAACAATGGCACTGCTGGATAGCTGAATGGTCCTGATAGTTTGAATGTTACTCTCATTTATGACACATTCCTTCCACTTACTTTACTCTAATTCTTTAATGGTCACACATTATTGATTATTGTGCTGTTATTTTAAGTCGGAAACTAAATACAACACAAGTGAGGTATACGATGGTGGAATAGACAGACTACTAAGGCATGCAGCTTCATAAATGTATTGCATGGTGCTTTTCTTTAATATTTTTAGTTACTTAAGTATAATTTTTTTAAATGAATGGTGTTATTACTTTTAGTCATGAATTTTAAAATTTTATACTGATGATTTTGAAATGTGCTGGTAACTACTTACAGTAATAGTTCATAGTCTCCAGCATCTGTTCCCACTAATGCATTGTCCTTTGCCTTAGTGCACTGCGACCTACACCTCTGCTGAAAATCAGCCCATGTCATCCTGTTAAATGGACCTTTCTGGCCAAAATTGTACAGCACTTTTCCCTGCAGTCAGCTGGGTCTGATGGCATTGACTCTGTATCCAGCCCCCCCAGTGTAGGTTTGGCCATTCATGCAAAAAAAATGCAGCATTAATCGGTAAATAATATTGATACTTTATTAATCCCTGTGGGGAAATTGGGTAGTTTTTACATATCCAATCTTGCTCTCTGTGAGACACATAAACATACAGTATAAAGTGAGGAAAGTAAGTTTTGGGGTTAGTATGCATGATCAGCCAATATCTCCAATATCTAGCACCTCTGGAGGTGGGTCTAAGCAACTACAGGAGGCAGGAGCCACGAATGAGATGTCTTGGTCCAGCCTCCTCTAGTTTCTTGGACCTCCTCTACAATCAGGAGTTGAGAAAGGGACTCTTGTTCTACACCAACATTGAGTGAGACACTGAGGACTTCCGGGCCCTAAAAGAGTGACTATGGAGCTTTTTTTCAGAGGGAAGCCAGAATCAGTTTGCAGGGCAGGGGGCTTCCTCCGCTGTGGCTATTTACGACGAAATGAAGCGAAATCACCTCTGGTCTTGCATGTTCTTCTTCAGTGAACAGAGTAGCTAAGTTCAGGTGGCCGATTGAGCAGTTTCAGGGCAGCAGATGGAGAGTCTGGCCATTTGCACCCATCGCTAAGTCCCTCCTATCTCTACCATTTCATCTGCTTCCCCCATGTCCATAAATGTGCCCTCCAGTTGTCTTCTTGTGCCGAACACCCGCAAAGACGGATCAAGCCTGTGAGCCCTTATCTTGCTAGTTTTTTTTCCCCTTATCTAACCGAGACGAGGTGCCGGTTTTAATCTTGATGTATTTTGCAAACTTTGGGATTAGCCATGCTGCCTGAACACCCCTTCCGGGTTTACTGATCCTGAAGGCCACCTTGTTTTATAAGTGGGGAATTGGATGATGTTGCCGCATTGTGAAGAGTTGGCATTAAGTTGGGGCAGCATGTTCATAGACAAAGCAGTTCTTGAAATTGCTGACTGCACTCCAATTAAAAGCAGAGCAGTACCCAGATGTGAGTCGCTTCTCAGATACAAGCTGCTGCTTAACCATTTCCGTGCATTTTAAAGAAATTCACTGTGTGTGTGTGTGGGGGGGGGGATGCTTCTTTTCATTATAAAACTGGTAGTTTGCGACAAAGATATGGTGTCTCTGAGACTGAATGACAGCACTCTGTTGGTATACAGATATATTTATTATTCTCATCTGGATAAACTGTTAGTGTGACAGTCATTCACCACAAGAATTCTACTGCTGTTAATTTGGTAACTTCAGTTTTAGTTTTATTTACTTACTATTCACATATGTTGAGAGGCTGTATACCGACTGGTTTTGAATGTAAGTACTGAACACATATTATTTGACTTTGCAACACTGATTGGCTGTCAAATCCTAATGTCAGTCTTCTTCTCTCTCAGTGACCCTCACTGAAGTGATGCTTCAGCATTACCTCTACAAAGAAGGATCTCATATTTTTGTTGACATAATCCAAATAGTGAATTGTCAGATAATCTAATAATGTCAGCTTTGTCTACATAGGGAATTTTGATATGTTTTCTGTTTAAATCTTTATGTTGAAATCTTTATGCTTACATTTGATTTTATATGTTTTATAATAACACTTTGATTTGTGCCAGTGATCCTGGTAGGCGATGGACTTTAGATGAATTGTTCAGTTAAAAACACAAATCAGGTTGTTGCCGCACGTTTTGATGATTTTGGGATGGAATGAGGTTCCAACTCTATCATGGACTTGGTGTGTTGAGATCTTCCTCAGGTTTCTCCCAAAGTCTGAGGTCTTCAGGTGAGCCAGTTGGCTTGTTTCTATCTGTTAAACAAGATGTGTGCCGCATCCCAGGACACAGATTCTTCATAACCATACTGTATTGAGAGGTGATTGAAACTGAATGGGTGTCCTTCAAGTTTGGAAAGAGGCGCACTCTCTTCAGCAAGGAGCTCTGTGCTCTTACTTATGGTGGGCTTGATTCCAGCCCCTGGCTTAGAGTGTATAATTTCCACGCACGTCCCTTGTTCAAGCAGGGTTCCTCTGGGTACCCTGCATTCCTCCCATACTTCAAAAACATGCAGTTATTTGAATTTGGGATTCAAAATCATTCTTTGAGTGTAATTGTGCACCCTGTGATGGACATGCACTGCTTCCAGGTCCCCTCCTACCAGAAAGAACGGCACATGTCGTCTCTGTGAGGCAATCGGGCTAAACGGCATTAGACCCATTTTTCCAGAAGCACACGGAATCGCACTTATGACACTTATAGCGGATCAAAGTGGTAAATGACATGAAGATTACCTTCCCTGGGCTCTGGGGACAGTCTTTCTGGCCAATAAAAATCTACTTTTTATGTGAAATTTTCCAGAGAATCGTGGAACATCTGCTACATGTGAAACTGCCGCGATTTCCACCAGCTCAACATATTACTCGCGCACTAAGCGCAATAACTCATGTGGCGCCATGACTACATCCTTCATTAATCTTAGGGCCCGAAAAAAATCCATTACATCGCATATTCTCTCATTTGTGCTTATGTATCAAGCTGGACTTCTTTTTTCCCCTCCATTTTTTCCTCTTCTTCTTAGCAATGCAGTAAATCTCATTTCAGACCATCTGTCTCCTTTTGAGATCTTTTGGAAAGCTTTCTTGGACCGCAACCTACTAAGCATGTGTGGTGTGAATCGCTGGGAATAATTCTGATGAGCTATAATGCCTCCGGTTCCTCACGTAGGACACGGCGTCGGTAACCACTGCCCGCATCAATCATTCTCCGAGGTGGGAAAGCGAGGAAGTTAAAATAAGTGCACTGGGCCTTTACATCCCAGTGCAATTCCTCGCAATAACAGAGGAACATAAATTGTTGCTGCGGTTGTGTTATCCGTCAGCTAGGCAAGTTTACCGCCATCTTGCCCTTTGAGAAGCTGGTCGCTATGCTGCTCCAAAAAGCCCATGTAGCATTTGGCAAGAAGACGGGTCTCTCCCGTGGCCCCTTGCGGCCCTACATTTCAGCTCCGTGTGACCTGGCATTTCATTACAAGATAAAATGGACGCCCTGGACCTGGAGGAGGGAATAAGGATGGAGAAACAGGGAAAAGGAAATGTGATGATGGAAACTGAGTAGGTGGCATCTGGCTGCTCTTACAGCTCAGAGGCGTGATGCTGGAACACATGCTACCAGCCACAGGAAGTAACTACAGGAACAAGCAGGCGAGCACTTCCAACAAGGCTATCCTTGTAGTTCCTGGCATGATTTTTTTGTAGTTTATTTGTTTATTTATTTTTTATTTTTTTTACACCAAGGATCTGATTAATGGTTTGGTAAATTCACTGATTTAGGAAGCATTACAGAGAATAAGCTGATGTTACAACATTAGCTAGGAGGGGACATGTCCCGTACAGGGAGCTGTTTGGGACTGGTGTCCGTGCTGAGCATGCTCGGTTGAGGAGCCTCATCCTCGAGGAAGCATGAGACATGCAGCCCTGCATCGTTCGGGGATTAAACATCCCTCACCAATCAGCAGCTGGCATCTGGACATATTGCCTATCATTAGGAGACGTTTGAGTAGCGGCATGCTGGCCGGACTTCTCAGGGAGGAAATAAACAGAGGTAATCATGGCTCTAAATAGCCGAAACCTTTAAAGGAGTCGCTCTTAGTTAGCGTGCTATACTCACAATAAGCCTTACAGCACTGGAGCAGGATAAAGTACAGCTTAGATGCTAAAATAAATTGATATAATTATAACGGCCAGGGAATGTAATGAGTAAGCTAACGCTTTCCTGAAATGAGCATGGCTATATTGTCACTGAAGCAATTGTGTAGCTGCTGTAGACTGTAATGTTTTATTAAAGTTTAATGTGATTTTACATGATACCACACATTACAGGCATGGCAAGAGACATTTGTCATTTGCCGCTATTGAATGTGTGTTTATCCAGCACTATAACATGCAGGAATATGACACATACAGACGTTCCATCTTGCATGACGGCTTATCTAGTACATCCCCATCTGAAGAAAACACAATGTAAGAGGCGGGGGAGGGGGGTGGGGCACTCTGCACAGAAAGAGAGCCCATCGCAGGGCACACACAGTGCCTATGTTGGGACAGCAGTAGGAAAATGTAGTAGATGGTAAGAAAGCATTTTAGGGAATTTCTGGAAATACCACTCAAAGCTAGAAGGGAGAGGGATTCAAACTCACAACCCTGATTGTGTGCCGCTGTAGTGCTGCTCTTGAGCTGAAGCAAAAAATTAACCTTGCTAACACGTCTATTCTATAATTCTACCATGGTATCAGAAGAAGAGTAAGCAAGCAAGCACATAAATAAACAAATTAATGAATGGATGGATGGATGGATGAATGGATAGATGGAGATTTAATTCTGCAAACTTTGATTACCCTGGGAGCTACTATGGGATAATTGATTAATTGTGGTTCTTTTAATTAAACTGGATCTATGTGGCCACTAGTCATGCTCTTATGTACCTGTTGCAAATGGCTGATACTAATTAGAAATGTAACTAATTTTGTTCTTGGTCTCCAGAGGAAAAAGAAAACAGGTGTGTAAGTGCCTCTTGTCAAACAAGTTCCCTCTGATTTGTTGAATTAATTTAGAAAGTACCCCAACCTGACATATTATAAGGAGTAACAATATCCCCACATGCAAATTAGATGGCATCACATTTGAAGTGAAGGCACCAGAAGAGTTCAGGAACCCACTTTGTAGGAAAGGAATTCCGGCTGACCTCCAAAGAATAGGGCCTCTTGTATTCAATCAGAGCTGGCTATTTCATATTCCATTTATTCAGCAGACACTGTTATCCATGAAAGAGAAAGCAGGGTCAGACAGTCCTTGGAGGATTTGGGGTTAAGGGTCTCTCTCAAGGGCCCATGGTTAAATCACACTGACGACCCGAGGATTTGGGGCAGCGACTTTCCGATCACAGGTATAGCAATATAGCCCAGAGAGCCATGCATATCACAGAGCATGACCCCCCCCCCCCGATAAAATGTGGGCCATCTGGGGGTCCCTGGAGACTGACTTGGGAAACACTGGCTTAGGAGAATCAATTGCTGAACTCAGATAATGTGGACTGGATTCTAAAGAAAGTGGTGTTTTGATGGACTTTCAAGATGCAAAGTTTATTTTACCAAACAGTAGCTTAAAGGTTCAACCAAATACGGCAAATAAGGTAACAACCCACAGCTGCGAAAAAGACCCAGAGCTTCAGTCTTCTGAAGATCCGTAGGTCATGGTGATTGGAAGAGAAAAAAGGAAAGACATTTAATGAAATTGAAAGCTCGCAAACAATTTGCCATTAATTCCACAATCAGTGATTCATTTTACATTTAGCGAGACTCTTGACGTTTGAACTCCTTCCAACGAATCTGAGCACTCAGCCCACCACTCAAATGGAGAGGGTGAATCTTTTGAAAGGCAGAAGAATCCATGCAAGTGTAACGATATCACTTAAGTCAGAAACTTCATGTCATAAGAAGTCCAGAGATGAGGTACTATTAAACGCAAAAAACAAAAAGAAAAATATGATTTTGGAATGTATTCTTTAAAGTCCCCAGTTTAGCAAGTCTAAAGAATAATTGGTGGAGAAAGATTTGGAGGAAGTGGTCGTGTGATATGTAATTTGATGATAGAATGAAGTTTATCTCCCTGAACAATTACAAGCCAAAACTGATGTTTACAGCGCTGGAATGTAAAATGGGCACTGCCATGATAAAGGGTGTTTCTGAGTGTACATTAAGTGGCAGAGTCATCCAGGCAGAAGCTACTCTACTTAAAGATAAACAACAAAAAATGGGCATTACTCTGAGAGGCTGGGTGGAGGAATGGGCTTCCCCAGCGATGATAGCAAGCAAATTTTAACACTGTTACCCTATTCTACACACATAGAAGTCTGAACAAAGATACACAGTTAAAGAGGCATATATATGAATGATTCTACAGCAAACCTAGCTTGCAAATTACACATGCAGGAATAGGTGAGTGTGGGTGTGAGTTTAAAAGTAAAATAAGTGACACTTTGTTGATTCTCCTTTTAACTACCCCATCTTGCTCTCCATAACATACATGTAAGAGGGACCGAGCTTGGCAGTGAAGGGCAGCCACCTGCAGTGGCCCCCATGGAGCTGGGAGGTTAAGGGCCTTGCAAAAGGGCCCGCATGCTTGCGAGTATTCTGCCGAAGCCCAGTTCAAACCAGCAACCAGACGTCACCCGCTAAGCCACGTGCAGCCTAAAACGCGCTCTGTGGTGGCCCCAGGGGTCCGGGTAGCAGCCTTGTCACAGGGTGGGACTTTAAACAGCCAGCATGGCACCCGGAAAGCCCAAAGGGGCACATGGTGTGGACACTCCCCCTCTTACAGGTCACCCATGGAGGGGTGGTCAGTGATGGTGGGAGTGAGGGGCAGCTGATCCTGGCAGAAATAAAAATGTTCTAGCTCAGAGAATGCGAAAAAGTGACAAAGTGATGGCACCGGCCCACTGAGACCAGTCAGCCATGTGCACACAGAGATAGTCTAATCTTGTTGCAGGAGCTGTAACAAAAAAAACTGCAAATTCATAGCCTCGGGAAGCAAAGGCGATACTCAGGGACACAAATATATAAATAAGTAGAACTACTCAGGCAGCCGACATACACACACATAAGCACATATCTTTGCTCCTTAGTCGTTTAATCATGTATTTGTTCCTTATGGTGACCTTGAGACGGCCCTTGGAGCGAGACGTCGCAGTGCACGAGCTTCTCGGTTTTATGGCAAGACCATCTATCACTGCAAAGACATCCCAGCTTCTTTTTCTCAGACTTGAAGATGAATTGCACCCCCAGCTTGTCCCCGGTCCTCACAAAACCAGTATTTTGGACAACACCCCCCCCTGTCAATACACCATTACTACATGCTGTGCCTGCCTCACCTGGAAGCAGATGTACCACAGTCTGAAAGCAGGAACTCCTTATGAACAAGGAGAAGGGTGAAGATTGCCAGATGAGCGCAGCTGCAATGACCCACTCCACCTTTGTCTGACGTTGCTTCAATAATCCCCATCTTAGCAGTGTCTTCCAAAGTGTTGAGGATTAATCTCATTTACACAAGCCATCAGGACTGGTGGGGGGGCACCAGCCTCAGCGAACACCAACGTGATGGAGTTGTCTCCGAAATAATTACCCCATGACTGATTGGTGGGCATGGCAATTCAAGGATCGCGTTGCTTCCCACATGCCATGTGCCAGCAGTCATTCACAGGGATGATGGGAAATAATTTCTGAGTCGCTTCCAAGGCCTCGCTGTGCCACTATTGCAGATGAAATGCTACATTTTGCTGTGGAATCCCAACATCACAGCCCCCATTGCAATCATTACAACAGTTTTTTTTTGTGAGTTACTTTTACCTGACTTCATTGATTTCTTTTTCCATCTAGAAGACAATATTTTATTTCAAAGATGTTTTATATGTTTAGAATTATTGGCGCATTGCTCAAGATATGGTCAGTCAACATTTGGATGAGTGGTTTGATAACATGTCCCACGGAGGCGAAGATAAGTAGAGCCATTCATAGACAACTAAAATTATCATCAATCTTACTGGTAAACATCTCAGACCCAAAGGCTCCATGCTTTATCTATTGACATCATCGGGGCAAAGAAGCCAGTCTCAAAGCCCAATTCTTCAACATTATCTTTGATTATACGATCAGTGGCTGTCAAACAAGCAATTCTAACAAAGGAGGGTGATTTTTTTTTTTTTAGCAGGCTGAATGGCATTGAAGATGGAAAACTTTTTTGATGATGGGTTTTTGGACAGAAATGATCCCAGGATCCATCAATAATCAGTTTCAACTTTCCTTTCCTTAAGAGTATCCTTATTTAAAAGCAAAAAGAACTTTGAAAATGAAGCAATCATCTAGAATTTGTATGCAGCCTGTCCAGATAAAGAATTAAATAAAACAACACAAAGAATCAAATGGATGCTGGATACTATTTATGTGACAGAAACAAGATATAGAAAGTGATGAGAAACAGACAGAGAAACAGAGAATGTTGGTTTTCAACGCAATGTTCCATGAAACCTGTTCAGTCATTTTAGATTGTAATAGCTGGAAATAAACTGTGCAAAAGTACAGGAAGGAACAAATGACTCAACATTCGTCAGGCCCCACACACTGCCTCTGGCCCATTTTCCTTTTTGTTCCATTTTTCTTGGGGATTGACAGCTACAAATGTCCTGGCCACAGCAGACAAGGTGTCTCACCCGCTTGCCAGTGCTTTGGCAAGTCACTACAACAGCAGATGTTAACACTAATCTGGAACCCAATGAAAGGACCAGAGTCTGAAACCAGGTGTTAGACTTTTCATTAGCTTTGCAATTAATTGTAAAGTGATTCCATTATAGACTCCCATGATTGATATGGCTCATTTCGGGTTGTTTTTTGGTCATTCTGCTTCAGCATGAGGATGTTGTCTGAGGTGTTCAAAGGTGCGATAGGTGCCTGGGTAGTTACTGAGAGTAAAGGAAATACCTGACCGGAAATCACCAGCTTCCACATGAATACGGTTTGTGCATTGAGTAATTAAGGTCATTTATACAGTGGGACCGCCGTATCCGCAGTTTCGGTAATCATGGTCTCAATTATCTGTGGTTAACTGCGGTCCAGAAGAAAATTCTGGTTTATAAGTTTCAAACCGTACACCAAGTGAGTACAGGCTTAAGCCAGTGAGTACCCACAATGGGCTAAGATGTTTTTAAGCAAATACATTTTTCTCGTTACAAGTAATGTGTAGGTACATGATACAATATCTTTCATTGTAAAATGTATAACAGTAGCTTATGTTTTTTCACTGAACTTTGAAAGTAAAAAGCATGACTTTCATTACTCCGTCATCCATTGGTATTTTTTCATTGCTATTTCATCGCTTGAGAATTAGGCTAAAACATCAGAATCCCTTGCATTAGAGAGATTACGGTGTTGTGCAGTAATGTTTGATAATGTAAAAAGTACTTTAGTACTGTATTCCTGCATTTATTGTCAGTCCTGAATTGCTGTACATAATTTATCTATTAATCTTAACCATATGTATGTACATCAAAATCACATTATATATGGGGTGCATGGATGGTTTGCTGTTATCTGCGGTTTCTGCTATTTGCGATAGGTCTTAGAACATACCATCTGCCGATATGGGGGAAACCCCTGCAGATTTTAGGGGCTTTGGTAACACCATCTTCAGTCATGAGGCTTACTTAGCCTGTTAGTGTGTCTTGAGGCATAGCAGTTAAAGTAGAGGTATTCAAACCTTTTTGACAAGCCCCCCCTAGGGCTGATATATTTGTCTTAACTCCCTACCCACCCATCCTGACCCTAAATAACCTTTACCTTGCTGCCGAATAGGAAGAATGTGCTTGTTTTATTCCAATCAAATCTAGAGAGATTTTGGACACTGCAAGTCTCTCTATTTTAAATATTTCAAAAAGTTGCAATTTCAATATAGGTGTACCCCACCTGAAACCCCTACACAATTCTCTATTAATTTTATATATTTATGTGTTTGTTTATTTGTTTTCCTCAACTGTGTCCCCCTGCAATTCCTTCATTATCCACCAGGGGGGTGCACCCCACACTTTGAATACCTTTGTGTTTTTGTGATGTTGGCACTGATGACTGAGGGAACAACAGTGTGGGGGTCAGCTGTGAATATGAGCACATACTCCTCAGTCGTGCATTGATACAAACCTTGAGGCAAAACAAAAGAGGAAACAAGCTAAAGTGAAAGCAGGCAATTCTACCAAGCACAATAAATTGGGATGCATCACAGTGGGGACGTCACGGTTGGGTTATACTACCCAAACCTCAGATTATGCTTAAAAATGCACTTTAGTGGGTGGGGGGAGGGTGCAAAAAACACAAGCGGGGGGTCTACTGTGCGATGGAAAAAAAAAGTCATATGGTCAGATGAGTCATCCTGCCCTGCGTTCTCCACGAGCAGACGTGTACATGGGTGACTCCTGCCAAACGGAGGGTGCAGGCTCAAGTGCTCATTCCGGAGACTCAGTTACAGTGCGGGGGGGCTGCACACTGTGGGCCGAAGCCGTGCGAATTACAGCATGCTGTGGTTTCTTCTGTTCTAATGCACACATGGACCTGCAGCTCAATTATTGTAAGATAGTTTTGCATTTATTTATTTACTGAAAATGCAGTTTTCTTTTTCATATCTACATATTTATAGATCTGCAAATATAGAGTCCATACTTAACATTGTTGTTGTGTGTGTACCTGTGTATGTTTATTAAGAGTAGCACAATTTTTAGTATTTTTCGGTCGGTTGATTTTTTTTTCTTTTTCTTTTAAGCCAGTTAGCCAATTTGTAAAATAGACCATTCCAATATATGTTTATGAGAAAGTTCTTCCAGCAAAAAGACAAATGTATTTATTTTCCTCATCTAATTTGTGTTTGAATGTCAAGGTGAAACCTTCAGTGGGTATTAATTAGCTCTCCAGAATGTTAATAAAGTTAGTTCTGGGATTTTTTTTCAACATATGAAGAGAGATAGTGTAAGAAACCAAAGGAGTGGCAGATACCGCAGTCGGTCTACGTCGTGGTCTCAGGCCATAGACCTGCGTCGGTCTGAGGCCTGGTGAGGAAGCCCATTCTTCATTAAAGCATCCCTTCATAACCCATTGTTGAACTCATTATTTCCATCCTTCTTGGGTGTGACCAATCAAAGAATACTGGAGAGGAGTTTGGGGAGCTGAAGTGACTTCTGGGCTCATGGCTTCCACACAAATGGGGCAGTTTGTTTTCTAAACAGTCAGTGGAACTTTCCAGCTGCCTTTAAAATGTTCCATGGCCAGTTGACCAAGGTGTGCCCCGATACTTCAAGCCCTGAATTCGCCACGCTGCTTGCAGAGGCGGATAACTCCTTGCTCCTACAGTAACTGCCGGTAGGCTGAGGTTGGTGTTCCAGGCGTAGAAGAAACACAGCTGGGGCTGGGGGGAGTTAGGGAAAGATGTACATGGAGTCTGGAGGCAGCTATGGAGAACAAGAAGAAAGTGTAGTGCTTTAAAATATTCCCTCTCCAGATACAGACGCTGTGGGGTGATGGCTGAACATGATTCCATAAATAAAATTAGCATTTTGGTATAAATTCTTTGGGGTGGGAGTGCTTCCCATGTCTGCTGAAGAGCCTTGTCATAGATATATACTCTACTCTGAACATGTCGCCTTTTGCGGTGAGTCTCTGAGTCGGAACGCATGAAGCGAGCTGATATGTACAAAATTCCTATGCATATGTATGATTTGCATTGAGCAGGACTACAAAGATGCATGCGACAGAACCACGTAATGCAGAGATGGAATGAAGGATTGGAATGTTATTCTGTTCTGGGAAGAGACTGGTAAGGAGTTTGACAGGATGGTGATTGGGGGGGTGGGCGACTAAGGACAAATGTTATTGCATCAGCACCAAGCTGCAGGATCTGGAATCGGATGTGTCTTGGGCGTAAGGAAAAAATATTGGCCAAAGTTACATGACTGGCTATGAGGCCAAGGTGAGGTGAATCAATGGGCCCAGTGTCTAACTTTGCCCCACCCCCACACATTCAAGTCCCTCCCCCTAGCTCCAGTCTTGACCCCATTCTTACAGTATGTAATATTTGGTGACATTTTCAGACAAGACAAGGTTCTTGGAAAGAAAAAACAAGAAAACATGCACTTTTCCTTAATTATCTGTGATTAATAATTGAGGAATATAAGGTAATGTCCAATTGTAATAGAATTAGATTCCCCTGTTATATCAATAGCTCAGTGTAGGACCTTCTTTAGTGTAAGAGAGTCTTTGTTTGCACAAAAAGCCAGATTAACAGTGGCATCTGCAATGGGCTGCCAGCCTTTATTTCAATGGATATTGACAAGTTGCTGTGAATATGGCAACCTCATTTGTATGGTAAGTGTGACCTCACCACGCTCGCCTCCAAACGACATCTCCTAGACATGTTGGCTGTCGCCCAGCAAAGGCCAGGGGAATGACCCACTTCAGATCAGAGGAGGCTTTCTTATTGCTATGGCAAGGGGCATCTCCAGGATTTGTGAGACAGAACGTTTTGAGTCAGCTGGGGTGTTCTTCTGAGGAGACTACATGTTGGGTTTCTTTGCAGGACAGAAGAAGTGTGGAGCAGACAGGGGATGTGGACGAGGTAATGTGGACTCCAGAGAGACTGAGCCCACCTAAATCCATCCTTCTCACCTGGCTGCTGTGAGGTCGCCCTTCCCTGTGACTAACAGCCCGGCTTTCGCTGTAAGTAGAGATAAGTGTTTGTTCCTCCTCAGTCTTTTTCTTTTTCTACTAATTAGCCACCTTGGCATGATGGGCTTCCAGATGCTTTTTTTCATTTAATCAAGAAAATATATATTCCTGTTCCACATATTCCTTACTGCAGAGGGTCGCCCATTAACACCTTTGCGGGTTGCATCCCACCTTCTCACTATAGGTGTGGAGTTCACTTGCTCTCCTCATGCCATGTAGGCTTTCTACAGTAGTATAAAGACCTGCGTTTGGGCTAATTAGCTTCTCTTGGTGTATTATACATTATATGCATGTGTGCCCAGCAATGGAGTGCTTGAGACAGGCCCCAAGTTTGTATTGGAAGTCACAAGTGATTTTGGTGTATAATCATATTTTTTTTTGAAAATATGAGCTCAAAACCAACAGCACCCCATAAAAATGTGCTTGAACTAACTAAGCTACAGCCATTGGGAGGCGAGCGGATTCCGTAACAGCTTGACCCTCTGTGTCTATCTGCAATGGTGTGATTGACGACATTGTCAGACAAAGCCTCCCTCCTGTCACGGCCACAGTGATTACTGGTCAGGCTCACCCTACGCCAGTAGCAACCTATGAATTGATATGGAAAACCTTATCATTAATAGAAATAGATTTTCAAGCCTTACCTTACTAATGTAATATCACTACATGCTATGATCGCTTTTCAGGTCTTCCATGTTTTGTCTAAATTTATATTTAGTTAATAGTCATTGCTAATTAAAATAGAGCAATTATACCCTTCTATAGTGAAAATATTATACACTATCACCCTAAGGTTAACAATAATGATACATGTACATTGAAATGGAACTTATTTCAATAATATCATATTGAGAGGTGAAAAAACTCCCATAGAATGAGTAGATATTACTTGCAAAGTTGCACACACAATGATCTCCTTGCTGGTACGGGGATGTTTATGTGTTTTTTTTTCCTTTATAAACATTACCAACATGTGCCAGTACACGGTGGTTGTATGCACTTCTCTCATAGCGTGGATCAAGCTGACTGATTCACCGGTAGTTACTGGCAACTATGACATGTCAAATTCAATGAAAATTGTACTTTGCCATCCATAAGTAAAACTCCCACAATTAAACGCGAGTTGGGCTCATACAGATTCATAAGGATGGTGCACGATTACTGAAGGTTCCAGGTGATGTGATTATTGGATTTCCACCTTTTGAGTAAAGGGTATCATTTGGTCGATAAAGAAATATGTTCTCGAAAATATGATCCTTGGAGGTATAATAAAAAGTAATAAAAATGCAGCATAACTACCAAAGTTTGGATGATGGAACCAATACAGGTGCACAGTCGAATTACATTATGGGTGTAACATTAGAGCAAATAAAATTGCATGGATTCTGAGTTAAACAAAATGCTTCCTATTATTTTAAGAATAGAATGTAGCATTTCCTCACTACAAAAGCACCTCAATTCATCAAATTCGGGTAACATTGTTGGATAAAAATAGATTTTTTAGGAATAAACTGACTTCATGCATAAATACAATGTGCAGAAAAGGTCACTGTAGTCAATACTCCTTATAGCAAGATAACAGATGTTGCTTCTTCCCACCACAAACGGCTTCTGTATGGAGGAGAGCTTACTGTGAATGACCTTACAAGATACAGAATGAAATATTAAGTAGCTTCTCATTTTACCTTGCTGACCATGTATAACATCAATCTCATCATTGTATATCTCTTAAATCATTGTTTATTATATATAGTGGTATAAATTGCATATTAAGTGAATGCACTTTTATATAAGCCTGTGATGGGTTGCCGTGAGCAACCCTCTACTGGTTAAGCAGTTATGGAAGATGGATGGATGAGTGTATGAGTCGATGGATGGATGGATGGATGGATGGATGGATGGATGGATGGATTCTGTAAGATAATATGAAAGTTCATTATTGATCGTTGAAATA
>JAODJW010000019.1:17164033-17188069 GCA_026777045.1 Hyperopisus bebe
GATGGATGGATGGATGGATGGATGGATGGATGGATTCTGTAAGATAATATGAAAGTTCATTATTGATCGTTGAAATACTATGAGAGTATTTCATACATAAAAGGCATCAGTTCAATAAAAGGAGCAGAAACAGAGACATTCTAATGAATTTCCAAATTTTCCGATTTTTCTTTCCTTTTAGACTATTTGTTCATTTACAAACACCAGGCGAGGGAGGAGCAGGTCCTTGATCTGAAATGAAACAGATTTCCATAAACTCAAATTAACCCTGTTTGTCATCGAAACAGCACCTGGCAGAAAGTGGATTGAGGTTAGGGGAGTTCACTGCCAATACAGTTTCTCATCTGCGTTACGTTTTTGGATCACCTTTCCTGCACTGTACAAATTGACACACTTTAAACATAATATGAAAAGGATTCCCGAATTGCCTAAATTCAGACCTGTTTTCTTCTCCGGCAAATCATTGTTAGAAAAAAAAAACAAAGTGCACATTCTGTGGTACACACAGTGCATGATGTGTACATTTATTTAACCCTGGACTACATCGGAGCTACTGCTGCATCAAGAAATAGGACCTACAGTAATGGTGCACCTTTGTGGAGACCTTCAACGTGCCGTATGGTGTAGTGTCACTGTAATCGGGCTGTTGTGTTGCTCAGTAGGTTAGGAACCTGAGTCAATGTCAGTAAGCTTGTGGGCTCAAATTTCAAGACCAAAAGAGTAATCATATGACTGATTGGCCCTAGAAGACGACCCTTAACCCGAACTGTTCCAGGGGTGTTGGCTGACCATGCCCTCTCTAACCCCAGTCTTTCCTTACTTGTATGTTGCTTTGGACAAAACGTGTAACAAACAAACAAGCAAATAAAAACATAGAGGATCTTCTATCACATCAGATTGGACAAGGCTCTGAAAGGTAAGGCATCTTTCTGTAGTCTCACTAAAGATGCCTCCCATACTTTGGCTGTGAAATTTCGCAAATCACACCATTAGCTGTGCCAGTGAAACCATATCTTTTGAATGAATTCAATCTCGTTGTTGCTTTCAGTTGCAGAAAACCAGCCCCCGATTATTTAGCCGTGGTCAGAGAGGACCCAAGTTTTAGTGTCATCAAAATCAAATGTGTCACAACATCAGGGCAGAGTTACAGAAAAATCAAACTTTATTACCCGGCTTCTGAAGACCATATACAGTCCAGATAGATTGGCACATCCCAAGCTGCCACGTCAGGTCTTCTGCCTGTCAATCCTCTCCTCTTCAGCTGGCCTGCCACTGAACTCTCAGTGCTGATAGCGTCTCACCTATTTGAGGTGGCTATGATGGACTCAATCCCCAAGTGATATCACAGCTAATGGAATAAAGTAGGTCAGGTGATTAGTATCCAGTATCTAAGACACCAAGCTAAACCAGCAAAGAAAGCAAAAGGCAAGACTAGGAACCACTTTACAAAAGCAGGTCACAGATCCAAACCAGAGGATTAATAGAAAATCAGAAAACCAGACCAGGAACCAGAGTGTCAAGGCTGAGTAGGTGGAACCCAACCTCAAGACATTAACCAAGCCTAGAAATCACTTGAGATTGGGTGGGGCTGCGAGGAGTGACCAGGCCTGTGTGCAGGTAACTAACAAACTGGATTCTATACCGGATATGACAAAAGGCTGCTGGGAGTCTGAGCCAAAGTAATTTACTGGAGTAAATGCATTCTGAAATAGGTAATTAAAGTGTCAAAATGGAGTCTTTTTTAATCTTTTAATTAAGGGCCAGGGCTGACTGAAATAATGGGCATGCATTCGGAGGTGGATGTGTTTGGCAGCCTTTCCATTTCTTAGCACAAGTTAAAGTTTATCAGCATAGAAATTGCAGCAAACAAAGGTCATAAGCAGGACGCCCAACTTTCAGATGTTTGAAGGTACTTTTGGTTGATGGAACCTCCTACATTTCAGCTTTTCATGTTCTGTAAGAGCAAAAGTTTGACCTCTACCCATTGCTAGCCAAATCATTCACTCATCACATAAGATGTGTAGGTGATAATTATCTGAGTTGTGCTTTTCTATAGCACAGATCTACTTTCTCTTACCCTACATCTACAAATTTAGTGTAGCTCGCCTCTGAGGAGAAGTGTAGGTGACTTTCAGACCTACACCGTTCTTAATTTCCCATCCATGGATTCAGCAGAGCTGCCAAGCACCATGTTGGGCGTCTCATGTACAAGCTACATTTCTGGGGATTAAAATGAAAGAAGGAAGGATCGCTGTCAGCCTAACATCAAAGTGGAGGAACTGAAAATGAAGAAAATAGCTGTGCTTTTGTTACCATGTAAAACACAAACTATCATTACACGGCAGAGTGTCAGTGTGTTCATTTTACCCATCTTTTGTGTCTGTGGCAACTTGTTGTGTTGTGTTTTGTTGTATAAATAGCTCGGCTGTCTGATTTGTTGGTACTGATCATAATATTTTATACTAGTGTTCCAGTATCAAGCTGGATGAAAACTCCAGTGGGTTTCAGAGTCATGGCTTCATCTATGTGAAGTACACCCACATGTATGAGGCTATGAGGCACCAAGGAACACCTATGTGTAGATGTGGTACAAAAAATGTGAGGAAAAGATAGGAATACACACAGAATTGCACACTGTTTCACCACACAAATATGTTAAGTAAATATATAAACAAGGAGGAGATGTGTACACTTGTTCACATTTCTGCTGTATGCTTTGAGCGCATTTTGACTGGTTTTGTCTGCACACTGGCCTAGATGCCTAAGTCCTCAACACCGCCACTGTGACTGTTGAGGAGGTCAGCAAGAATACCAGGACACCAAGGGTCCATGCCTGTTTAATAGTTACACAGGGATGGAAGTCCTTAACATATCCAGACAGGCTATAAATGATTACTGTTACATTAAACACACAGGACAAAAAAACCTGAACCCTCTTTCACTGCTGTGTCCAGCGGTAGCAAGATGCGGTAGCAAGAGGCAGAAAGATCTCTTGTGATTTCACAGCTATGGCCCTTTTCGCTGACCTGGCTCACTTTCCCAGAGCTACTTTGTGTTTTCACGAAGCTGGCAGCTGCCATTCTCTTACCAGCCCTCTTCGGAGCAAGACACGCCCATGAAGTCTCAACTATATGTTTTCTAGTTTCCTGAGAATGGAACTAGGCTGCTTACTTCACAGCGCCAAATCTTTAAAATTATTTTGTATAGTGTTTATTTCTTATTTGAAATATTAGAAAGTTTAAAGGTGTGGGCAGTAAGATTTACTATGAACAGAGGTGAGGCCAATCAATAGATTCAAACGCTGGGAGACACTGGGAACATATGCAAAACAGAACACAATAAAATTAGACACAAGCAGGAATAAACAAAGGTACCGAACAACAACCCACGCAAAAATACACCAGTACATAACAGGAATTACCAAAAAAGAAAAAACAAGAATGAAAGAAAAAACACATAGTAAGGCTGGCCAATGAACCCACAACAAAAGGGAAATATAGATGACAGGCATTCATTTAACATATTAAGCCACACGACAGCTGGGGGAACAGTGAAACACACTAGGAGCTGAGGACACAGGATGGCCAGCAACACCTGCTGGCCAAACAGGGAACAGACATTCCAAAGGGGTCAAAACAAGGACCGATCCTGACAGCTTCGCATCATCTATATTCGTGTAAAATGTGGCTGTTTTCAAATGATTTTAGCTGTCAGCCTATTTCTCTCAATTTAAAACTTTCATTATAGACTGCTAAACATATCACACAATTAAAATAAAAAATCTGATCTTTGTTGGTGTAGTTTCCACATGTTAATATGCAACCTTCTGTATGTAAATTGTATTGAACATCAAAATTCCCACAGATTTGATGTCGAAACGTGACGCTTGTGAATGTCATATTTGCAACCACTTCATAACACGTACACCATAGTATTTACAAGGCATTATATTTCCCAGAGATTTGTAATAATTAATGTAGATATTTTTACAGACTTTTCATCATTTGAAACAAGTGTTGTGTTACTTTGCTAAGGTGATAGTATGTATGATAAAGAAACTATGAAACTCATGATTTGAGTGCAATTGCATCAAAAGTGGTCTTCAGGACTGACCTAAGGTACATTCAGTGCTATAAACATAATGCTTTTCTATTAATTTAATTTATGTTTGCAATTTTTGGAATTTACTCAATTTCAACACAGGTAAAATCTTTTTATAAAGAATTTTTGGCACTCTCTGGTAACAGAATGTGCAATTGGCTGGCAAACATTACACTGATGAAAATATACATTTTAAACTGTGTGTGGGAGAGAAATTGAAAAAAGGAAATATCTGGTGTTTTATGAGACTCCTAACAGGAAGCTGAGGCATAGTCATAAAGGCCTATTCTTCTAATGCTGGAATCTGGTCCTCAGTGCCTAATCATATTTGGTACAGATGACATTTTTCAGTCAAACCAAACATATACACTATAACAGTACAGCTTGTTGTCATGCTGTCCAAAGTCTATTAAGTGACTTAACAATACAAATAATAGAGAAACATTAGTAATTGCTTTTTTATGCTGGTATTTTGTTCTCTGCAAAATGGACTAGATGGTTTCTTCTTTTATTTTTCTAGTTTCAAATATTGTAACATTCCTCCAGAAATACCTCAGTCTTCCTGTTAGTAATTTAACCACTTTCCCCTCAGAGGACACGAGTACACTTCAGTTTTATGGCAGGAATTGACCTTAGACAGCAATACTAGCTTAATGGTTCTTACATGCATCTTATTAGGTTCATTTTCCAGGCTGAAAAACCAGGTGTTTGGGCAAAAAAAAAGAAAGATTGATTTTGCAAGGGGGTGACATAGATGTTGAATTTTGATGAGACAAGATGGAGGGCCGAATCTCACATTTCCTTCGGCTTGGTATTCATTCCAAACCTTTGCTATATGTTTGGAAAGGGTGTCCAGTCCATTTCCATACTTTCGCAGCCTCTCAGGTATCAAGCTATTGCTCTTGATAATTGACATTTACACCAGGCCAAAGCCCTTTAAACAAAGCACAGGAAAAGTGACATGACTGACTTTATTTTGAAACACTTGCCATTTGAAGTCCTGAAATGATCCATCACTCTGAAAGCACTCTCAATTAATTTTGCCTGCCATTTCATTTTGAGGGATTTAATCCTTGCTTTTTGTAATTATCTCGGTGTGATATTGATTCCTTTGTGGCTTATGAGTACTATAGAGAGCTTTGCATTTTGGTATTTAATGTCAAATATGATGGTATCACCAAAACCGTGGTTTTAAAATCCACATTATAAATCCAAAATCAGTTCATCCCTGCCTTGAGTAATATACCAATGCTGGACCACCAGAGATTTTTTTTTTTTTAAATATACCCAAATAATGCATATTTTCCCCAGATTCATTTGAAGGAAACCCAGTATACATAGATAATCCGAAAGACTGAGATATGATTTGAATTAAGAAAAAAAAATACAGGAAACTGACTGTTCTTGACCTCTCCATTTTGACAAGGTCTGTACATGTTTCCTGTGCTAACATTCATCTAAGGGAGCATAGCGGCAGACTTTTTCTTAAAAAATGTTTTTGTGCTCTTTCTGTATGAAGGTGACATGTCCATTTTCCTTAGTTTCACACTTTGGAGTGACACAAAAAAGGTAGTGGCAAAGTCACAACAGATAGTTTTAAATCCTTGTCTTAGTTCATATGCTTCCTTGAGCATATTTCATTTGTGGGATTCAAAGTTTTATCGTCACGTGTAGCAAGTACAGTTAAATGCGTGTCGGCCCACAGACTCATAGCAGATGTACAGAGAACGATAAATAACAATAAATAGCAACCATAGTCACTAAATACAATCCTGTAATATGTGCAATATTACAGCATGAGGTGAGATAAAGTGGTGAGTGACTGCAGCAGTATTCAGGTTATGTAACAATGACAGTGTAGCTGTATGAGCATTAAAATTCAATGTAAATCAGTGCCTGTTGAGTAGTCTTATGACATTTGGATAAAAACTGTCCCTGAATTTTGACGTCCCGGGTGTTTATGGCCCTGAACCAATTGCCAGAGGAGAGGAGGGAGAAGAGTACATGACTGGAGTCCTTTGGGGGGTGATCTGCTTTTAAGGGGCTGTGCAGGGCGCAGATGCCCTCAATGGCTGATAGAGGAATGACAGTGATGTTCTTCGCTACATTCAGTACCCTCTACAGTGCTTTTCTGTCCAGTTGTAGTTCCCAGATCTCCACTACATACCTACACAGGTTTGTGAGGACCGTAGGTGACATCAGCACCTTTCTCAGATGCCTTTGGGACTTAAGGTCCATGGGGACGTTCCTGGCAGATTCACCATGTTAATGACTGGCTTTAAGTTACCTAACTGAAATTAATATTGTAGATCTATGGAGTCTACAGTTATTTTTAGAAATACTAGTTGCATTTTATTGGATGGTGGCATGATAATGGGTTTTAATCACTTTAGGATTATATAGTGTTTATCTTTTGATTTAATTATATTGCCTTTCGATTCTGTCAATAATGAAAAATTGTGCCTCCCATCTAAAAAATAAATGTAAGTACACTGGACTTAAGAGAAATTCATTTTGAAAGTGAAATGCCCTTTACCCAGATTATTTTATGTAGTGAATCTGGGCAGTCTCGTGTCCTCTGTTGTTCAGTAAACACACAATTTATTCAAGGATTTATCTTAGCATAAATCCCTACTGAAATACCCACACTTCATTTTGGAACTATACAATCAAATGTCTTCGCCGTCTTATGGGATCACAATTTTTTTTGAAAACCACATGAAAAAGATGACACAATGAGGAGCCTTGTGGGTTGCTACGGTGATGCTGCCAACTAACTGCTCATTGGTCGTTCGGGTGTAGGTGTGCACTATGCTGAATGTCCTTAACCACAGGGAGGCATTGGCCCCTGTCTAGGTGGGCTGCTCAGTGTTTCATCTTCTCGGTTTACAAACTGTAAGAACCGTTACAGACTAAAGCAACTTTTTTTGCATCGTGACACTGGTATTTATACAGTAAGATTACGCTAGCCAGCATGCATGTCCCCAGTGTTGTGTTGTTGATGCTGAATATCAGGCTGTGGTACTTGGATGCCCTCATGTCGATCTCAACATTTGTCAAATACAACAAGGTTTCATCCTATAGTTCCATCGGCCAGTTAGCTGGAGACCCCCGTAGACCCCCTCTCCAGGGATACAGCTTTAGGGAAAGAAAGTCTCGGTACATGGGACGACCCATCACATCACTGTGGCCGCGCCCAAAATGTAGACTGAACGCCAGCCGAGGGCTGAGGTTATGGGAAAGCCGGCCGGCTGTGGAGATGCGGTATGATGCGAGAGCGTTATCCAAGGTCATTGCTCCGGAGGAAGGATAATAGAGAGCTTGGAGGGAAGGTGCGTGCGACAGAGAGATGTCGTGTAGGGGCACTCAGGCTCAGATTCCGGCAGATTCTTTTTTTCTGCACATATGGGTAGCGGGAACCCTATCTAGAGAGGGAAGCTGTGCAATAGGATACGTTTGGGGGAGTTGGTGGAAAATCCATCAAGCTGCGCCCTCCCCCCTATACGCTCACTGAGGGAGGTTTAGCTTAAGCTGTTTTTTTTTCTAAATATTAATAAGTATTTCTAAGTACCACCTTAGTCAGCCTGTGAATTTAAATTAATGGCGTGATCCAGCTCAACCACATGGTCTGAGGTTCACTTCTAGTGCACACAGGGGCTTGGTGAGAAATTTAGCCCCCCTTCCCCCGAGAAAACACCACCTTGGACCCCCTGCTTAAGTGAGCTGATGGTAGGTTTGGGGGCCCCTGGAATCTTCCAGCATATCCATGCCCCTCTGCTGCCCATGAGTATACAGAAATGCAGCAAAAGTTTTTTTTTTTTTAATTATATAATGCGCAACTGCAGCAGTTTACACTGCACGGACACTTACTAAATAGGGAATATGTGATGAATAAAGACAGAGTCCTGACTCCCCATCCTCCTAAGATCAGACAGCAAAGTCATAATTCCTGATATGGAGTCATAAAGGACATTCCCAACGCGGGAAACGTGGCCTCCAGCAGGGGCTGCCGGTACAGATTCCTCACCTCGTTGGCCTGATAGTGGCCACATGGTCCATTAGGGGCTTGTATGCTGGGGGGTTGGCCAGCTCTCATGTTGTAACACAGAGGATCACTGCCAGGTCATTTGTAAATTGCCATGGGGCTTAAATTCTCTTTCTGCACATGTTCTATGCCGTAGCATTTACTGAAAGGTGTAAATGAACCCTCCCCCCCCAACCTATGGGGAGATGTGAGATTCCATAAATAACCCTTGGATTTCATTAAAAACCATAGCTAATGTGGGGCATTTGCAATGTATGTGCACGACTGCAGATTCATCAGTGGTCTGTGGAATTATCTTTATTTTTTCCTGAATAATGAGTCTGCACGACACAAGACTTAATGATGAAGCATCACAATTCTTCCTAGACAGTATTTCCCAACCCAGTCCTCGGGGATCCACAGAAGATCCATGTTTTTGCTCCCTCCCAGCTCCCTGTCACACAGCACACTATTTTTCTCCTCCCAGCTCTGGGTATGAAAACGTGGACTGGCTGTGGGTCCCAGAGGACTGGATTTAGAAGCACTTCCTGAGGGACTGGGAGTCACTGGGGTTATGAGAAAACAGTCCGATGAGTCGTAAGAAACACAGATTGAAATGGTCTTTGTCTTCCCCTGTCTTGCAAAGAGGACCCTGCAGAATGATGGCAATGACCTTTAGCGGAGGTCAATGTCTGTAGATTATACCACTGAGAACTTTATTACTATTTTTTTTATGTAAACTTGAAAAAAAAAATAGGAAAAGGTCTTAGTAACACAGCTGAAGGGACGTTCAGCTCATAATTTGAGATATTTAGCTGTTGATTCTCAGAACTAGACGGTGATGCCAAGCAGGATAAGGCCTCTTCGGATGGTGTTCGTTAGCGGGCAAATTGCAGCATTTTACTGGGGATGTTAATGAGCATATTTCAGCATTGTCCAGTCATTCTATTCACCGAGAGTTTATTTTTGAAGCCTTCGATGAAATAATTATAGCAAAGTTGTGGCTTATCTGCTAATGCTGTGCAAGATACACTGGAAAGAGAGAACGAAGGAAATAAATGACATAAATGAACTGAAGAAAGAAATAAATGATAATAACATGAAATGAAGCCCAGTCAGAGAATTACATTCGTCTTACAAAGAGGAGCAGCTTCATCCTACAGACATAATTCATCTGAGACATGATATACAGTCTTTATTTCTGACCGGCACTAATGATGAGGAAATTATCTGAGTCAATTAGATGTGCCAGGAAACAAAGGTTGCAAGAAGCAGAAAAAAAATTAGAGGAATACTGAGTGCTGCAGATGGAGCTGAAGATCGCCCCAAAATCATACAAATAATGGAAAACCAAAGACAGACAGACAGACAGACAGATAGATGCGAGACTGTTTGTGAGTGAATGTGTGCCCTGCGCTGCACTGGAATCCTGTCCTGCCTGTTTGGTGCCCTCTGCTTCCTGGCATAGACCCCAGGCTTGCTGTATCCTTGTACCCGATAAGCTGTTACGAATGACGGATGGTTGTATTAAAGTTCAGAATTATCTCTACCTTTTTGATGTTGACTAATTATTCCTAAATTATTCCTTCATCTGAGTGGATATAAAAGCAGTGTAGTGCTAAGTATCAAAATTATGGATATTCACATCTAGATGAGAAAAGTTAAAGAAATACTGAAAACTTGTGACGTTCTCCTTGAAGTAACTTGCTCAAGGCCACACATCTGTACCCTAGGCAGCAAACGCAGACTGAATGATAAGTATCTAAAACAGGCCATAGACATCAGGCCAAATACCAATGAAACATGCCCTAGTTAACATAGAAGAGTGCTAATTAATGTACAGACAAGTGTCGAGCAGATTCCCTGAATGGTGCTTTCCTCAGGGTGTATTCCCGAGGACGTGAACATCACGCTTACACCTGTAGATCATCTGCAGTGGTGTGGGCCTGGTTTCTCCTGGAATTATCATTCCAGCTTTTGGGGGGTGGAAAGGAGAGTGGAATGAGGATGGGGGAGGGCAACTCAAGGAAAAAGGCAAGCAGGGATTATGGGGGGGACAAGGGCGGTCCGACAGATAGTAAAACACCATGAAGTACATACCTGACAATAATTCTTCCATTACCCTTCAAAGTTTGTCGTAGTAGAAACAGGTTGTGGTCCAGGAGCGCGTTCACATGGCATCTTCACCAAAAGGTGCCCGCGGGGGTGCAGCTTAAGCGTTTGCCCAGAACTTCTTAGGGATCATAATTTATCTTCCCTGAGAGACTTACTACAGGACAGGTCCAGATCGTAACAACGGGGATGGCAGCATGACCCCCTGTGCCTGCATATGCGTGTAGAAGGTTCTGCGTTGTTTATTTCATGAAAACCATTATGGCGGCACTCGTGTGTGACCGGCTGGCCGAGAGCGGCGATGTTTTTTTTTAGCAGCAATTGTAATTTTCAAGGACGAGGAAGCAGAACTGAATTCAGGCCATGGCGGCGGTGGGGGGTGAAGGCGTGGTGCTAAGCGGAGAGGTGGGGCGTATAACAGTGAGCACGTAGCTGGCAAGTAGAGGTCAATGGTAGGGTATGAATCACAGTGACACCTCGACCTCATGTTCGAATGTAAGTCTTAGATTTGGGGTGCTCATAGTGATCTGGGGCTCCCCCAGCAGGCAAATGACATCAAGCTCGTCACACCCCAAAAAACTAGGAGCCCTTCACTTGAAACTCATTGGGTAAGAAATCCTTACAGGCCAATCTCTTAGCCTGTATGACTGAGCACCCTTGGAAATGTAACCCTTTGGAGATTTTGCTTTTCCTCACTTGTGCCTCATCCAACACCGAAATTGCCATTTCACGCTCCGGTGCCATCAAGAGGCGCCAAGAACAATGACAATGACTCGCCAACTGCCAGTTTCCAAATATTGAACTCATACTGGTTTTCATTACATAATACCCCAGACACATTACAGCATGTCGCGTAATGCTCACGCTAGAGCAGAACCATCAGCGCCTCCAAGTATTCAGTGATCTTAAGGTGTGTGAGGGTTTACAGAACCTTAAAACGTTTGGTCGTTGGAAGAAGAAGTGGAAGGGAAATACTTTGTCAATATCCGGCAAGCCCTGGTCGTTACACCAGAATCCTTCACCTCTTTCATGGCATATATTTACATATTTCTTCACTGGGAAAAATGAAAAATTGCATGTTGATGTGATGGGTTCTTTAGTCGAATATTGTAATTACATAATGACAAAGTCATCAGAGGGAGCAAAAGTCACATGACACAGGTCCTAAGGCCAAGCCTCCATCAAGCTTCCCCCTCATTAACTGCCTTGGCCTTGGATGCAAGCGTGTGATGGTGTCTCGTATCTCCGCTCATTTTATCGTCATGGATTCAGGCATGAGATTCTCAGCCGTGCTCATATTTGGGGCCCCACGCATTTTATTTTTAATATGTTTGCTGAGAATGGGAGACAGGGAAATGCTTAATACAATAAAACATAATGCTCTGCTTGCCCAACAGCAAGGGAAAATAAATGAATTTTAAAGCCATTGATCTTCATGCACAAAAGCAGAAGTTTTCTTAGAAACATCCACACTAATCCACCATCAACATGGGTACACCTCCAGGAAAGCCAGCAAAAATTGCCCTCCCCAGAATCAAAGTGGATAGAAATCTTAATTTGCCCACATTATGGCTTGGTATGAAATTGATAAAACCTGGACAAATAAAAAAATCCATTGGGCTGACCTCATCCAGGATCATCCACAGCATGCCAGAGACGTTAATGAAAAATATTGCCTACAGTACATGATGGGTCTAAAAATAAGCATTTCCAACATATGTGTAATTAATATAGCTTGTTGGATTCAGACTCGGGTTTCACCGTGCCATTCCAAAACAGTGAAGACGTCACCAACCTGCCATCCATGCTGACGTTCACACGCTCTCCGCATGGTGACTGAGGTCACCCCCAACACCCCACCAAGCTGAGCGCAGCGACCTGTACCACAGCCCCCAACACCCCACCAAGAGCCACTTTGGCCATATGCACTCCAGCAGAATCCAAACGGACCACCATCCATCCAGAAATATTTATCTAGCTATTAAAAAGTGTTCAGCCGTCTTTGTTACCAATTGACCTGGATTGGAGAATCGCTGATGGTTTGGTCTTCATTGCAGTTTAAACCCAATTTGATCTGTATTAGAGTTAAAACCAGATTTATCCTTGTTACCTCAGAGGGATGTCGCTTGGTTGAAGGGAGATCACCAAAACTTGCATGTCATACCTGTATTCACTAGTTTGGAGGGGTATGTTTAATTATAGATCTGCCTTCTTCCCAAAGACAACAAGATCAATAGCACCCCTTTGTTGCTGGACAGTCAATTAAAACTCTCATTTACCATGTCAGACTAACCAAGAATGGCAAAAGTTTGTCTTGTAACCAATAATCAAGGTAACGGGGGAGGGGGGGGGACAAATCATTTTATAATAAAAAAAAAAGATTTTTGCATCCGGGGGTGTTTATTTCACATGAGTCATTGTAAAGAACAACTCTTATTGATTAAGGCTTTAACTTTACTCTGTCCATTCTGCTCCTAAATGGTCCAGTAAATTGTGTTTTCAGCCACTTGCCAACCAGAGATAAGAAATGGAAAGATGTAAATAATGTAAAACCTGGATGTAAAATAGCCATAAAATGTCCTCCATCACCGCATATCCAGTACGGCGGCACGACAAGCCTGGGGAACATCACAGGCAGCATGAGCCACAGGGGGCGGGCAGCCTGGATGGGGTCTCAGGGCGACGTTGGAGACATTAATTCAACTAAACTGCATGTTCTTGGGCTGAAGGAAGAAAGTGGAGAAGGCTTCTTGGAGACCACCCACTCAAAGCTGAGAAGAAGGAGAGCCCATGCAGGCAGATCTGGGGACAGGAGTCGATGCCACAGAGCTGGAGGATGTGGGCACTTGCTGACCCAATCAAGCACTATGGGTGATTCAGAGCCTCCAGTGTGCAAACTCTACGTACAGGGTGGGAATCGATCACACAGCCCTGGAAGTGTGAGGTCACCAAGCCGGCCATTATGCACTGGAAGTGTGAGGTCACCAAGCTGGCCATTACGCAGTGGATGTGTGAGGTCACTGTGCCGGCCATTACATAGTGGATGTGTGAGGTCACCGTGCTGGCCATTACGCAGTGGATGTGTGAGGTCACCGTGCCGGCCATTACGTAGTGGATGTGTGAGGTCACTGTGCCAGCCATTACGTAGTGGATGTGTGAGGTCACTGTGCTGGCCATTACGCAGTGGATGTGTGAGGTCACTGTGCCGGCCATTACGTAGTGGATGTGTGAGGTCACCGTGCTGGCCATTTCGCAGTGAATGTGTGGATAAGAAGTGCCAACAAATATGAGTCAACCTACGTGTATCGAGTAACCTACAAGTGTTGTGAAAGTCACTTTCGATAAAAGCAACACTAGAGGAATGAATGTGCGTTAATGACAGGAAATCGAACCCTTTTCATAATGTTCCCTCCACCCCCTCCAGCTTATAATGTTCATCAAAACAAAACCCTGACAAAAATTGCACGTTTCACAAAATTGCTTACCAGCTGCTTTTAACATTTGTGATGACATGTTTTCCCATACCAGCAATTTCATGAAACTTTCCAGATGAGAAAACAACTTGGAACCAAAGTACTAACTAGATAATGACCTACAGACTGACACCACAAAGATGTTTACTCAGCTAACACATAATATAAACTAATCAAAGCTGTTAATTAGTTAGCATCTGTTACAATACACAAACACGCTATGAAGCTAATTTTAAACAGCATTCCAAAACGCATATTCAGTATTTTGGTTTTTTTTTTCCAACAATACATCACTGCTTTGTCCTAAGCCCAGGAATAAGTCACCTTGCGACAGTCTGCTTTAGCAGTTTGAATGACTAGGCTGAGAGAGATCTTGCACAGTTTATAAAACCCCATCTCCAGAATCCCGCGTTCTGCTGGGGAAATTGCTGGTGACAATTCAATTCGCACTTATGGCTTCCATGGCTGTGTTGATCCACCCTTTGAAAAATGGACACTAAACTGGAACAAACAGGGTTTTTGTGGATTATCCCTGGTGTGCACCACAGAGAATGCAACATCGTGGATAATCCGTCTGACAATTGTGCAGAAATAATGTGATTGTGGCCAAAAAAAAAAAGTGTTAATGACCAGCCAGATCGCTTTTTGTGACAACTCAGCAGAACAGGCACCTTAGTACCAACCGGCAGCTGGGGGGGAAGGGGGGTCGTATTCTACATGATTTGTTCATTTTATGCAAAAGAAAAGCAGGTCACAACCATGAGGCACGAAGGTCTGATGAAATGAAGCAGAGAAGCTGCAGATAGGGTTTTTGGTTTGTGTCAGAACGCTATTGAAACACACTTAACTGTGTTTCTTACTTCCCAGCTATTGCTTAGCACATTATCGCATAACAGGTCACCCTCATTGCTACCAGTAACATTTTCTATAAATGTCTACAGGAATATATGAACACATTCATGACATGTTATAGTGCATTATATATATATATATATATATCAAAATGGTTACACCTTACTTAAGGCACCCATGTATAATGCATCATAGATACCTTCATAATGCATTATAATGACTTATACTGACCATAATAATGCATTATAAAGTTATCTATAGTGCATTATAGATGAGAGCTTCATAGAGCATTCATAATGCATAAAAACATGGCTATAATGTGTTATGTGTTTTTATGAATAATTATAGTCGTGTTTATAATACTTTATGACTGCATTATAATGCATTAGGAGGGTATCTATTATCCATGATGACGACTGCTTTAAATGTTAACATATTTAGGGCATAACACATTAAGCTCTCATCTATAATGCACTATAGATACCATTATAATGTAGTACAGTGCATCCGTAATATTTATACCAACCATTACAATGCATTATGAAGGTATCTATAATGTGTTAAAGATGGGAACTTTAAGTAAAGTGTTATCATAAGAAATAAGAAATTTACTAACAAGAAGAGGCCAGTCGGCCCTCTCGTTGTTGCCTCTTCTTTGTCTTATTTGTCACCTTTTTTGAGGTGCGGGGGTAGAGCTGGATTCCCTTTGTTTTTGCTGACAACAGTTTCTAAAATGATTCTCTAATGTGGTGTGAAATGTGTTATTTTTTAATATTGAATTCTGGTTTGCAGTTGGGAGGGTGGGGGCAGGTCAGTGCAATGAGATCCATCCATTCATCTTTGGGCCACTTATCCTGGGGGGGGGCAGGGGTGGAGGCTAGAGTATTTCTTAGGCAGTACAGGTCACAAGGCAGTAGTACCTTTACATGACATTCACATACACAACTGGCATTTCATAGGTGCCAATTAGCCTGATTACAGAAAGAAACCTGGGCAACACAGAAAGAACTTCCAACTTTACACATACAGTACATAAAGCAAAGGTGGGATTCATTCGGGTAGGTATGAGCTGACAGCTCTACCCACCATGGTGCCTAAAAGGAATGAGATTCATGGTTAATTTAAAGCAATTAAGTCTGCAGAGTTATGTGTGTGAAATGTTCCTATTGCTAGAAGATAAGTGTCAAGCTGGGCAACCTCACCACATTCCTGTTGCCTACCGATAGAAAGTTCTGAACAGCCACTCCACAGCAAGCCATGGTAACACCAAACCTTCCATAATAGAACCTGAAAACATGACCCAGCCAGGCTCATAGCATCATCTCCAAAAATCACACCATCGCTTTGTTGGGTAAAGATGACGAAGCAAAACACTGGTGTATTCTTTCCATGGAGCGAATTATCCTTCTCAGGCAATTCCTTTGGTTGTAAATGTGAAGCCTATCTTGGCAGAATTTTGTCTTCCTATTCACAGTGGCCGCATAGCTCATCCCTGTCTACAAGAATAACTCTCCGAAGAGTTAGATAACAGTCGATAAGGAACCCAAAGCGGCTCGAGCCTCCTGTGTATGCAATCACTGACGTCTGTTCGACATCAGCTAGGGAAGTGCAAAAGATTCATCGGCCTGGGTTTTTAGACAGCAATAATACTATGAATAAGCTAGACTCTGCAGAGAAGTTAAACCACTTTCCTGCTTATCTTTCTGACATGTATCTGCCTGCAGAGTGTTATTAGAGTGCTTTGCAACAGATGGCCGTGGATTCAGTCAAAGAAGTGCCTGGAAGTGCCTTTTTGTTTTGGCATGGCCACCGCTGCTAAGATGATCCAGACTCGCTTTGTGATGTCATGGGGAGTCAGCTGTAGATATGGGGTCACTTTCCTGAACTTACTTTTCTGGTTTAACACAGGGAGGGGGGGGTGGTGGTCATGACAGACCAGAGCTCAGGCAGACAGCAGAATCCACAAGCTGATGTACACAAATGGGTCTAAAATAGGTCAGTCTGTGCCGGCGATTAAGTAAGAAACTTTTAGCAAGAGATGGTCAGCACACGTCCTGCAGAACCAAAATACAAGTCCCCCCTCCCCCTCGCCACTGGGTCTGAGCCTCAATTTAGAGACAAACCCAAGAAGAACTTGCCTGGAGAAGCAGGACAAACTGCAGTCATCTTGACCACCTGCAGAAGTACCAAGTCCTCTTAGGGAATTTGAATTAATTACTCCTGAAACCTCGTCAGGTCGGTTGGCTCGACAGTGTACCGGCTGCGGGGTGCTTCTTTGTTAATCGCTTGTTTTTGTATCATCAGAGTTTGGCCCCAAATGCTGTAATATACCATTAATTAGGGTCTGCCCTCACTGCCCGAGAGAGGAAGGATACAGAGCGATGACAGTCCTAACAAAGGAGTCATTAGTAGTCCGTAATTAGTTTCAACGGTTCGCACGCATGCAAAACAGGGCCTTTCCGTGTCATTTGACAGAGACGGCCGGACAGCGAGCGACTCCGCCCGTCGCAAGGGCATCTGCGAGAGTCACTCCAGCATCCTCCCTACCCTTGGTATCCATCCACCTTAACAGGAAGTAGGGGGAGGGGAGACCATCACCAGCCGAGGCAGCGGGGTAATGCGACGAGGCAGAGGCAGCTGGAGCGTGGGGTGCCATGGATTGCCCTCGGAAGCTGTCAGGGAGCGGGGAAAGGTGGCGGAGATGATGCTGAGTGGTGGAGGCGATGACAGCAGGAATAGCGACAGAATGCTGCAATCAACAGGAAGAGGAAGAGGCACACCCCCAGCAAACCCCCAAAAATGCAAGCCCAGGCCCAGATCCTCATTCCGGCACCTGAAGGTTGTTCTGTTGGGGAACAAATAAGACATCTGGGTGTTTGTCTCATCATGAAGCAGGCTGCACACTCCATAGCTAGGTGCTCGCTGAAAGCCAGAAATAAAAGCCTTTACAGCGCTTCTGCAGAGTGCAGCTATGGGAATTCGTTTCCTTGTTGTCAATGATGTTATATGATTTTCTGGATGTCTTCCACCCTAACAACCACATCTGACTTATGTTCGCCTGGAAAGACAATCCACTATCATTTGGAGAAGTGGTATGCTGTCGCACCTATTGCTGATTGGTAATCAGGAAATTGGCCTCTGAGCCACTAGCAAGTAGCTCTCAATATCATTTAAGACAGAGCAGTGAGCATTGGATCAGAGCTGTAGTCTAATTTTGGGGGTCGGTTCAGTTTGCTAGTGTTCCTTCTTGGATTGTGCTAGTGTTGCCGGCAGAGTCACTGTTCTGATTCCGGCTATGCACGTGAAAGCCAGTAAATGTGTTTTTACCTGAACACTCATACTATCCAGGGGACTGCCTTTTACTGTGTGTGCTTCCTGTCAGGGGTACCCATAAGGAGGGTGAAAGGGGAAGACTTTCAGAGGTCTGGGGGGTGGGGGGGCAGGAGAAATGAGTGTGTGAACATGAGTAATGGTACCTTTGGTTTGCCGGGAGTGGGGGGAGGGCATTTGGTGGAATTTTTCAGGGCCTCAGTCCTGTCCTTATGCGGCCCTCCTTCCTGCTCTGACCTCCAGCAGCATCTCCTTCCCGTATTGCATAAGCACTTATGAATATTAAATGATCTAGTGGATGGATGGGTGTAACTTTACCATTGTAAATGGAGTGATCCTCCTAGGCCATCATGGCTACAAACAATTCAGGGTAAAGACATGTGATCAAACTAGCCTGTGGACACACTTGATTTGACATCACTTGCTTAAGTCATGTGTCATATGTGTCACAGTGCTTTGGCTGTCTGAATGCTAGTGTGTGGGTTAGGCCTGCCATCAGAAGGTTGTCGGTTCAAATACCGTCATAGGTATTTGGTCATTGACCCAAAAACATTCTGGGGGGGGGCAGATAAATGCGTGACTCTGACCCCAGGATTCAGTCTCACCTGTACATGTGTACCGTCTCAAAAGGCAAGATGGGATATGTGAAAACTACAGAATTACTCTGTACCTGTACTCATACAAATGGCAAATAAAGCATCATTACATTACACTGCTAGCTTATGAAGACGTTCTCATGCTTTGGATGCAAACGTCGCTCCTCTGTTTTTGGTATCCATATGGAAGTGGCCGCTACACGCTTTCAGAATGATAATTATAGCATGCTGCTGTTTGTGCTCTGTGTGCTATCACATTGTGTGAACACCCAGTCATGCAGATAGCTGCAGACAATTCAGAGAATTTGCTTTAGCCTTGAAAAGACCCCATTCCAGTGAATCCAAGGCTGCTGTTTGTCTCTTTGTTTTTTTACATGCATTATCTACAATGTTCCTCCAAACCAATCCAGATGGTTTGTATTTTCGCTGTCTTTGAGGCAGGGGCCAAAACGGCCCACCTACCCATCTGCTGAAAAATAAAGTGGTGAGATGCGATTCCAGCTCCATTAAGTGCATGGCACGGAAAGCGCAGGCCCTGTAAGATCTTTTATAGCAAGGCCAGAGTGTCGTGAAGCTGTTGTTTCTGCAGTAATTCCAGGGCCGCCTGTGTGGGAATGAATTGCAGCACGACAGGAGGGTAGGAGTTGGATTAAATAAAACTACTGTTGGTTTGGGTGGGGAGGGGGGTGGCTGGGGGGTAAATTCATGAGAGTTTCAGGATCCTCATGTAGCACCTCTGCTAAAACAAAGGCATCTGACAGGTGATGGAGAATGAGAAAGTCAGACTGAAACAGTAGCTTGACTGCACAGGAAGGAGAAAACACTTAACACAGAGGCGGAAACTGTCAGATCAGGTCATTATGAAATAGTGGTTGCTGATTAATTCCTCTGGGGGGGTGTTCTTCTCTTCTCCCTGTTATTATTACCTCATGCTGGAACTCCCCAATCCAAGGGGCTGAAGTTGCATGGTGGAGGAAAGTCAGTCACCATATCAGAGACATTAAGGTTTATAGCCTCAGAAAGGTTATGCTACTCTGAAACCAGTTACTACCAGTTACTCTAGTCCTCTCTTGAGTCCCTAAGCTGAATAAATTCTGTCCACAATTACTGAGCTGTGCAAGATCTCCTTGGTGGCATCGACAGAAAGAGCCACTGCATAATTAGCCATAATTCGGCAGTGCTGGAGGTATTAAATCCGAGATTTCTGAAGGCAGGATGGGTGCCAACTACAGAAATGAAAATCACATTACTTCTTAATGCCACATGGCCGTTCCAGGGGACGACGCCCACAGAGGAGGCGGGCTGGGATGTCAGCCGCACGCATCCATGACAGAAATAAATAAAATAGTATTTTCTGCAGATCCGGCTGACCGTGATAGACCAGGCGTTCTATTATTACCAGTGCTGTGATTCTGCAGTATCGCTCATCCTCATTCCATTAGCTCCTGGCCCCCGCCTCATCTCGTCCAATCAGAGGCCATTTGATTACCACCAGCAGCTTGCCTGTTACGCTGTAGGTGGCAAAGGAAATGAACTCGACTGATGGCAGCACCGAAAAAAGAAAGGACAGAAATAAACTTAAAGTTGAGGGAGAGGCAGATGGTGAGGAAGAGAGAGGGGAAGAACCATGAACATGGAGTGAGAAAGAGTGAACACACGTGTATGTTTAGTCATTCCAGAAGGTTTCTTGTGGACCTCATAGTCTCTATGAAGTTCAGAGTGTCTGAGCTGGTATCTGAACGGCAGCAATGTCCAGTCAGATGCCTGTCACAGGAATACAATCGCCTTTCAGCACATATTGGCTTTTCATGCAGGATGTGGTCTCTTATTTAAAGTTTTTTTTCTTTTTTTACTTTCAAGTGATGGGTTGTTGTCAGACAGCCTAAGTAAGCTCATCGTGAGAGCGTTTCAATTTCAGGGCACAGATTAGTGGCTGAAATCTTCCAGAGAATCTGTGTGAATTTCAGAGGGAATCCAGAGAGGGGAAAAAATAAAAAGACACCTTCTAAGTCTGGAAGAAAAATATTTAGAAACATTGCAGTAATCGCCATGTTGTCTAAACATGCAATTAGATGGGACTTGTGCGGAGAGAGAATTCACATCTGTTAGAGCCTTTATCCACTGAGGTGAGATCTTACACTGCCTGCATTGCCTACTTTTCTTACATTGCTGTTAAAAAATACATGCATAGCTGTCTCCATGGAAGCCTGTCACTCAAACTCACACACTTCACAGCAACAAAGACTGGTGGCATAGCCTGGGTGGATCTAAGAACCTCTTTTCTCAGTTTTTAACGGGTACGAAAAAAGAAAAAGAAAAGAAAAACAAAATTCCTAAAAAATAGAAAGGTCTGCTTGTCTCGCGTTCATGGGAAAATGGAAATTGCCGTCATGTAGCCCATAGTGCCACCAGGTCTTCTAAACAGGGTACTACCGCTGTCATCCTCCAAGGAAGTTCTTTAGACGGGCTACTTGTGAAAACAAACACAAGTGAGACGCAGCTCACAGCACCCAGGAGCTGCCGATGTCTCTTATCCTGGTAATTTAGTCCGACTGATTACCAAACGATGGTTCCGATTCAAATGATTCACGTCGCATACGTTTCTTAATAAGCGCTTTTGTGCTCTTAAAAGGTGTTAAATGTCAGATTATGCTGGATGACGACTACGAGCCCGTACACCTCCTCAGCGGGAACGCAGTGCGGTCGTTTCCCCACATTTTCATTTCGTTTTCGTTTCTGAAATCTCACTCCCTTACTCTCTCGGCATATTTACGTGGTTACGGAGATTGGAACCGGGCACCTTTTGCAAATGCTTTTCGTTTCTGTAGCCCGAGTGTACAGCACTCAGATCACTTTTCCTTGTACACCACTCACTTCTATATGCTTTTCCTTTGAAAAAGACATACCGATGTGTTTCATGTAACGTGAATGACACGCATCGGTGCCAATAAAGCAAATACTAATAATACTTATACAAACGATATCGGCATTAGTCAAGGACATCGAAGCTGCCTAGTTCAATATATGAATAGACAGAAATTCGTAAGAAACAATTGCCATAAAATCATCAATATATTAATGCGTTTTATTCCAAATACTGCCAGATATCGCCGATAACCTTAATAATATGTTATCAGATAGCTGTCTCGGGAACAGCCACTGCGGCGTTTATGAACGGCACGACTTTAATTTCCCATGGTATATTAAACAGTTCATATAAATGAGGGGATATAATCAACAATATATTTTATATTTCGTGTTCTCCGCACACACATATGTGTGTGTGTGTGTGTGTGTGAGTGTGCGTGTGTGTGTGAATATGCACCCGTTTCGATAGCCGCCGTTAACCAATGCACAGCACCGAGAAAGAGCGCGGACCCCCCCTGCACTCGGGAGCGCTGTGAGGTGCGTCCTCTGCTCCATCCCTCCCTCTCTCCACTCATCCAGGGAGGAAGGGAAAAAAACTGCAGTCACACTATAACCTTGAGAGCAGCGGCTCGCTGTGCTGGACCACGTTAAACCGAGCGAGCCGTGCAGTCTGGGCGTGGGTGCGAATGTCCCCGGCGAGCGAGGCTACAGTCACCCCTCCGAGCAGCCAGGTAGCCGGCGCTGGCGGAGCGTCTCCCCGATTCTCAAAGGAAACCTGGGTGTCGGGATCTTGTGAAAAGATGCGGGGCTACGCGGATTCGTGTGTCCGTTCGCGTTGAAGCACCCGGACGTGTCGGCATCTGAATCGGGGGAGAAAGCTGCTTACTTTCGTGGGCGATCGGTCCAAACGATGGACTTGAGATAGTGGATCTCCGCTTTTGTGTTTCTTCGCTGGGAACTGCAGTCGGGCGAGTTACGAGAGGATGTTTGGGAGCAGCTGGAGGTGAGTAAAACGCTCTGGGCTCGCCTGCGGCTTATCTTTCGGGAGAGAAAAAAAAACTATTATAAAGACGGCGATGAGAATTAGGATGGGTCACAATAACAAACATACTGGCATGGGATCAGACGGATACCAAATTGATATAACTCAGCAGTCTGATCAAGACTTCCGAAGGACAGTTTAGTACACACACGAAACACAGACAAATTCGACGGAAATACAAATACTTAAATACAAAGATCAACAATATTTAATCCGAATTAAGGAGTATGCTACAGTATGATCCTGATCACAGACTTCATATTTGTCGTGATACCGATTTTGTAATGCAAAAGTCTTTCAGGAGGGATAGACCAGTCTTTCTATCTCAGTTTAGATATGGAGGACGGCGGTGTTAAAAATTATCGGATCTGCGATGGATTTGAATTCCGAAAGCAGAAGGTAAATCAGCTGAAAGAGAAAGGGACGGTGCATGGACCGGTCTGCGAGCGCGTACGGTGCGCGGGACTGCGCGTCTTCTTCAGGGAAATTACCGTAAGGCAAACACCATGGGTCATCATGCAATCAAATAATACATAATAATACATGTATAATAATAATAATAATAATAATAATAATAATAATAATGTGCATTATTCATTAGTATTGGTGTATTAGTCATGTGTGTTGTGTACAAAATCCTTATATTTTGGCATGTGAAGCTTTGCACCTATCTGTTTAATGTCAGATCTAGTGAAATCCTATTACGAACGACCTCAGTTGGAAGTGAGCGCATTTCCGAGCAGGAGGATCGGACGTGGTCTTTGGGGGCTTTCACCTCGCTGAGACTTTGGGATGCCGGTGCTCGGTGGTGCGGGAGACGCCGGTCGGCGATCGCGCCCAGCCGCTTCGGGCAGCGCTGCGCTCCGCACGGGCAACACGCCCGATGTGATATTTACTTCGTTAAGTGAGACACTGTGGGGTCCGCCGGTAAACGTTTGATGTGTGATCCGTAACTTGTCTCATTGCCAACAGTCTTTTAGTTGTCATCTTAATAGTCTTTGCATTTACTGTATAACTTGTGTGATTCTTTCCATTGTCCTCGCCCATGTGTTTTCTGTCCGCCTACCATTATCATCTGATAATTTTAAGTGAATGAGCGGAACAAAATCCTGTTGTTTTCCTATTATATGTGTTTTGAGGTATTTTTGTAACATTGATAAGCACTCATATGTAGCCTATACATCTAAAGATTATTTCAGAGTAAATTCTACAGGCGTCGGTTAAGTGGGGCATTCTCAGCATCGATTTAGCACTGTATCTGATCTGGTTGATAGCACTGAGTAAACAGCCGTGAATTATGTACTTTATTCAGCGCTACAACATGCTGGCTGAAAATGTCTCTTTACAGGCATTTCGGATACGTGAAAAGGGAAAATCTGCAAGGCGTGGCTTGTTTGTGCTCGCAAACACCGGTCTCCTTCCTGGAGAATTTCCCAGTAGGTTTTTCAGTGATTGAACTGCTAAGGACTTGAACGCAACACCAATAAACCATGTAGCTTATTTATTTCGTTCTCTCTCTCTCTCTCTCTCTCTCTCTCTCTCTCTCTCTCTCTCTCTCTCTCGAAAAATGGTTTGTGGCTTAGTCTTTACTGACGAAATGGCTTATTTATCTTTCTCCAAAAATGTGTGTGTGTGTGT
>JAODJW010000019.1:17193012-17208014 GCA_026777045.1 Hyperopisus bebe
CCCCCCACCCACCCGCCCCATAGGACTATGCTAAAGCATGTATGGTAGGAGTTAGTGAGGAACATCCAGAATATTCTGCAAAAGATTGGAGATCTCAGTGGTTTACTGTGTTCCACTTCTGCCTAACGCTACACACGTAACAGCAAACACACCACCGTGAAACAGAAACGGGAGGGGGGCTATGGTTTGAATGAAAAGTAATGTAGGGACAGCATCCATTAGGGAAGGACGGGGGGTATTTATAGACTGAGAGGTTCTGCTTGTAATAATGGATCGGGCTCTGTTGATGTGCTCTTTGATGAAAATGACTTAAATCTAATTTAGTAAAACCTATTCTGCTTTCCCGAAATGTTGGGCTGTTAAGCCCGAAAGTTGCTGTGGTTGTGGCACGCCGCTGATGGTACTGGGGTTAGTTCATGTTTGTTATGTACAGTGCCCTTGTAAAAATTCATACAGGTTAATGGCACGGCAATTATTACCGTGTACCATGCCACCAGATCAAGGCAATAATACAGTGTGTATAAATAGAGGCTTTGCCCAGAAATACTCAGAGACGATCGATAAGTTTAGCGGCTTGAGCTGAAGTTCACTGAGCAGTCCCCGGGCATTTAGATGAGGTCAGGCTAATGTATTATTATGTATGTATTTATTTATTTATTTCTAAGTGACTATCTGCCCCTATTTGCTATTCATATTCAGCAACAGCAGCTGTGAATCCCCACCCTGGTCCCCACATTGTACTGTGAAGGACTATCATAGCTCCAGTGTGCTCTAATGAGAACAGGACAAGGTGTGTGTGTGTGTGTGTGTGTGTGTATGCATGTGTGTGTGCGTGCATGTGTGTGTGTGCGTGTGTGTGTGTGATTGCTCAGCATAGGGCCTTGAGAGACCCTCGGCGAATGAAACGTGATCGAGTGTCCGGTGATGCAGAACAAGGCTGGTGGGGTACTGGTGTGCTGCACGCTGGATAAATGCGTCTGAGATGAGCGGTGTGTCCGTGATGGACTGAAATTGGGCTTTTTATGCTAGGGGAGACTGACACTAGCATCTCCTTAATAGTGGCCCCAACCCCATTAATGTTTATCACCCAGTGGCTGCCAAAATGGTGGAGCTTAGTCAAATAATTAAACAATAATCAAAACAAAACGTTTGTAGTACAAGCCAGTAGGTTATGCGAGCTTTATCAGGTTTGTAATGAATAAAACCCAATATTAAAGCAGACTAATCACTTTAGAGTGCATTAAGGACATTCAGGCTGATTCATCTGTGGCCTGGACCCCATAATGGTCCCATGGTTCTTGAAGTACTTCTCGGACTACTGCGGCATTTCTCATGTACTTATAATCCCCCAGCAGGCCTGCTCGGCCGTCCCTGCAACAACCAGCCCATAAAACCAAGGTGCATGGTCCTGCTTTGCGGTTCAGTTTGGAAACAGTTTGTGTTTAAACGGTTGGCTTGTGGTCCCCCTGTTCTGACATGATCGTTGTTCATCTTCTTGCAGTTTCTGGTCAGGAATACAGTATTGGTGAGGAAATCAGGGGGTGTAGTGGGGAGGGGGTGGCGTGTGGATGGGTCTCCATATGGATCCTGTAATTACGGGGTATTTACGGACCCCCACGCTCATCGTGTGGGGTCCAGAGAAATATCGTCCTCCCCCAGCCCTCCTCTACCAAGCATGTGTGTGGATGATGGTTTTAGTTCAGGGATCTCCAGCCTTATTTACAGTTAAAGTTGTCACCCGTGCGGGGGGGGGGGGGGTTTGGGAGGGGTTGGTAACAGTAAAATCAATCCAATTTTTAATAAGTGTTATGCAAGCTTGCTAGCACCTCAAAGTTGACGTGCTGGCGGCCACTGCTTTAGAAAATTCCCAGAGCGATGGCTGTAGCCACAATTAATCCCCGCAAAAAGCTATTTACACAGCTGCAGTTCTGCTGTCAGGGGAACGAGGCGGGAAGCGGGATGCCGCGAGAGCGTCTGGAGAATGGGGCTCGTTTTCAGCGCTTACAGAGGTAGCGTGATTTGAAATGGTCTTTTAGGCGCCGTAAGGAGGGGATTCTGTGGGGGCGCTATCGGTGTTCTGGCCACCTGATCCCACAGGAGTGGATATAAGTTGGGGGGGGGGGGGGGTGTCAGTGGGGGCGGACCCAAAGACACTTGGGAAGAGAACAAAGCAGCCATTAGGATCGCGGGAAGGAAGACTGACTGCACAGAACCCGAGAGTGGCAGAGCAGAGGAGGTCAGAAGGAAAACCCTGCGACCTTCAAGATTAAAGGCAGCATGGAGATGGAGAAGCGGGTGGAAAGAAAGAAAAAGCAAAGGGAACGAAAGAGGAACCTGGAGCGGGAAGGGTCGTGCAGGAAGGACAGGGCGGACGCCTGCCACGGCTCGCTTGGAGAAAGGGGGGAAAAAAGAGAAATGAGGAGGTGCAGTGATGGATGCGTGTGCACAGTCCATTTGCAAAGAGAGAACATAAAAGCATTAATATTGACTAAGGGAGTAATGCATTTGGGAGGAAGACCTCTGACAGACTGCAGGGAAGCTGCCTTTAGCTGGCTAAACAATTAATAACCATTCATGCCATGTGAGCGTGGATGTATACATGTATGCATATGTGTTTGTGCACCGTACGTCTGGTTTCAGCATCAGTACAGACCTAATCAGCCCCAAACCTCCCCCCCAGCTCCTTTAACACACATAATACGCCTGTAATACTGGTAAAGACACGCCTCTACCTTCCTGTGCACAGTTTGCAGGCTGCAATCAAAATGTCACCATTTTGTTTGAGGGCCGCCAACAGAGACGAACCGAGGATCCGTGCACATTGTAATGCAAACAGCTTGTGATGGGAAGCTTTGTTTATTGGGCGGCGAACAAGCCAGAATTGGAAGCTCGTGGCCCAGCACTTTTCAGATGTGAATTTGTGATTTTATTTAAAAACAGCTCCACCCTGTATTGCAGGACCTCTTATCACCAACATCCGGGTTTGGGTTGCACATGGATCGCTCCGAAATGAATCATTAATATAGCTGAGCTCGTAGCTCGTCTCGAACCTCCTAGTCATCTGCTGTCCTCTTCACTACCCTGTTCACAGATGTTTACATGTCATTTTAAAATAATAATGATAGTGATGAAAGGACACGGCCCACTTTTAAGAAATATTAGCTTGGAGCCTGTGTGGGCTTTCATAGCATAGCATTGGTGACTGAAGAGTACGGCTACATTTTGTGGTGGGGGTGCTCTGTCAAGGGCTTCGTCAAACCTGTGTGAATGTAAGCAGGACATTCCGTCAGCTCTCTGTTTAATAGGGTCTCATAACCGTTACTTCGGTGTATCGCGTTTGAGGGAGAGGGCGTGCCTTCTCTCCTGCATTCCGTCCCGCATTCTGTCCTGGAAGCGCTCCATTGTGATGTCATAGGCGCACGCCCGTCCCCTGGTTACCGGTGATGCTTAAGGGCCGACGCGGCGAGGTGTCGGTGCTGTCAGGCGAAGCGGAGAGCACGTCGACTCATCCATCTCTCGGCTGGTCTTCTGGGGTGTGTCAGGCACCGACATGGAAAGTGATTGATTCTGATGGGGCCCTGGGAAGGGAACGAGTTTTCTTTGCCCCCCCCCATGTTTAGAGACTTGGGTGTTCATAGCAGCAAAGAGGAAGAGGGGGCGCATGGGAGGGGCACCTTAGCAGTCCATTTTAGGTGAGGAAATGGCTGTCCCCCCAGGTTACCTACGTAACTCTGTAAAACTCTGCTTTTATGCTTTGCGGTTTTACTTAAGATGACAAGTACGGGCCTTTGTAAATGGGCGAAGCCCGTGTTATGAGTGAAAGAAGCCTTGGTATTAATCTTCCCTAATACAATTTCCCCCAGCCTGAGCCCTTGGCAGATATGCAAATGTCACATAAATAATTCTGCCTTTTTTTTGGTCGCTTTTTAAGCTGCCTCCAGAACGGCCACTCTAAGGAACGAGCTGCTCGCTCGATGCCCCCACAGGCGCCTCTCACGGTGATTGGGTGCCCAGGAAATCGGCCGGTCTGCCCTCTTCTGGATGTCGTGGACCAGGCCACTGGTGTCATGCTTTTGGGGGGGATGCTGCTCTTCCATGCCAGGAGACCTGTGCTCGGCCTCTTTTGTTTCATATACAGCCCATTCATCCTTGTGTCCAATGATGCCTAGGATAGGCTCCACCCCCATCTTCCAAAGCCATGAGCATGATGGATGGATGGATGGATGGATGGATGATTTTGCTTACCTGGGCAGGTGAGGCCGGGAACCTAGCATACCTCGGAAAAGCATTTGACCTTGAGCATAAATTATGGGTGGGGGGGGTTATATTTCCCCCAATAATCAAAGCAGGCTAATACAACACCCCAATAATCATGTCCCCTTGAAGCAGGTGAGCCGATGGATGGAAAAGGAGGGAGCAAAGAAAAGCGATTTGCGTCTATTGTGACCGATTCCACCTCTCCCATGGCTGTTGTTTCATGTTCAGTTGATAGTCTGTATCAATACCTTCTTTCAGTGAGCTGATCTCAATAATTAAGGCCCCTTTCCCAAGAACCTCTCTAAATGGGTGGATTAGGCCTCCTATCTCAAAGATAGAACCTTTTCTGGACTAGGATTACCAAGTAAGTCAGAGATATTCACCCTCAAACAACGTGGGGCACGAAATTGAACACAGAGCCGGTGTCTTTTTCAATGTTCAATGTTCAACACCTTCTGTTCTTATATAATTTGTCTTGTTGATGCAATTACTAGTCACTGTGTGAAGTGTTTCTTGATAACAATATTTGGTAAATCGGTAGCCATAAAACAAACCAGGCACTGCAGTATATAGAACAGAGCGAGTTGTCAAGCTTTCTGTCTGATTGTCACTGTCGCATGGTACCCAGAACACAGCAGAAAGATGGTCACACTAAATAATTGATTGGTGCCAGGTTTGTCAGCATTAAACTTTATTTTCAAATGAATCAAGAATTTCTCAGACCTGTAGCTGTAGATTTCAGTCATTTTTCAGCCTTGGCCTCAATCTACATGCACTCCAGTTTGGTCATGTCCCAACCCACCCACCTGCCTGGCCAATAGCGCCATGGATCTCAAGTCAGTCCCTCCCCCTCAGTCCCTGATTGGCCTTATCGACACCCTCACATTGACAGGAGAATTGTTTTAACCCCTCTCACAGACACAGTGCCCACGATAAACCTGAAGTGCTCTGAGAGTATCATCTCCTGGGCCATGGTCCTCATGCTTCATCACTGAACAGTTGAAGCACACTTCTGAAATCGCCTTGTTTTTATAGCCTTTTGCTGCCATTGTTTCGTTCCTCAGGTGGACTCGGGTTAGAGAGCAGAACGAGAGTGTGGGTTACCTAACAGTATGCTTTTATAATAAAGTTTTTCTACTCGCTGATTGCCGGTGCAGGCTCAAAGATGCTCTCTGTGCTATCCTTCGGAGTTACAATATAAAGGGCCCCAGGTGATTAGCAGAGTGGACCCCCCTTAGGTAAATTTTCTTAAACATTCCCCATTATGATGTGCAAACAACGCATTACAGTTTACAAGAAAAATATTATTGGAAGTCACTTGCCACAAGGAACCACAAAAAGAAGCATGACTGTTTGTGAGTAATCCTTTCCCTTAATCCTTAGTAGGTACACAGGTACTTTACTCTATAAATACACATACTTTGTGAAATTTAAATTATGTATGTTGGAAATGCTGAGGGAACACAGAGGCGGTCTCATGCCTAGAAACCATTCTTGCTCCAGCTTAAGCAGGGTCAAGCTTCAGCGCTGCTGTGATTGTGGTTTATTAAAACCAGTGTGTGATTGAACATTTTTCCATCTTAGCTGTGCAGCACGAATGAAAAACCACGATTCACATTAATGTTTGTGTGTGTGCACCCACAGACTGGAAGAGGATAGAATGTCTTTATTGTCCTCCTGTGAGACACATAGACACATAAAGCTCAGAATGAAACCTGGGCTCAGAGCACAGCTCAGGCATTCCTGTGGCGCCTGCGGAGCAACTGAGGTTAAGGGCGCTGCTCAAAGTCCCAACCGTGACACGATTAGTCTGTCGGCCATGGGATTTGAATTGCTGACCTTCTGGACGCTGGTGTAGAGTCCCAACCCACAGAGCCACACAAAATGTGGCAGCAAACAGAGTTTCCGTGTCATCACCGCCCCCATCACTGTTTCTGTCAGCAGGAATGAATGCAGCTGGGTAGTTTTGGGAGTACCCCCCCCACCCCCCCCCCCCATTGAGGCATCATGCATGGTTCCTATTAGCAGTCCCTCCCAGCCATGGAATACTTAGATCAAGTAATGATGTTTTATTGATTTTATGATTATGCGGGTGTCACTGGATTGGTGGGGTTACGTGTAAGATCCATAAATAAGACCATAAAATGCACGTATGTTTGTGTGTGTGTGTGTGTCTGCGTGTGTCTGTGTGGTACCTCTATTGTGTTTCGTAAGAAGAGCTGAAGCCTAATTTCTCATTCGTTTCTGTTGAAATTGAACTAGGGGAAACAAATAACCTCACAGAGGGCTGAGGTACCATTTACAGAAATGGGGGGGGGGGTAGTGGTTACCACTATTGCCTCACACTTCTGGGACTGGGGTTTGAGTCTCCACCATGGGTCTGTGTGTGTGGAGATTGCATGTTCTCCCCATGTTGTCATGGGGTTTCTTCTGCGTACCCTGGTTTCATGCGAGTGTTCCCTGCGATGGGTGGGCACCCCACCCTGGATTGTTCCCTGCCTTGTGCCAATAGATTCCTAGAATCGGACAAGTGGGGACAGACAATGGATGGATGGATGGAGCCCCGGTAAGAGAGGATGGACTTGAGGGCTTCTGCTGACCCCCTGAGTGTGAATGAGGAGTAAGGGCCTCCTTCCAGCCCACACCCCTGGCCCCCAACCCCGTCCCACCTGCAGGGACATTTCCCCCATCATTGGGTACTAATTGCAGCTGGAGGCCACCTGCATGCCGACGGCAGTGGTGCCACAGTGGGGACGGGCTGTTCTGTGCTGCTTGCGTGGGTGGGGACATGAATGCCAGCTGCTATTAAACCAATGCTGCACCAATGCTGCACCAATGCTCCCTGTGCTGTGAGCCCCGTCAGGCTGGCGCTGTGACTTTAAGAGGAGCTGGGCGTCTCCTTCCTGCCTCGTGTTTAGTGTGATCCCCGAAAATGAGATGTGATTGTATGGCATTATTCATACACAGAGGACACAATCTTGATCCCGAGCAGATAAGTCAATTAAAGGAAATGGTTTAAGGGACATTTATATTTGTGTAGTTAATTTTGTGACTGATATATTGCTTTTGTATCCAGTTTTAATGTAATATTTTGCTGTATCAACCTGATGTATAACCTCATCTATTTTACTGGCCAAAATGTGGATTTTTTCTGCATGTCTGTGGTGTGGTTTTTTCCTTTTAAATCAAAAGTCAAAACATACTTATTTAGGCTGATGTATGTAAAAAAAAAAAAATCATACAACACAGCCGATTTAATAAACGTACATTTCTTTAGTTAAATATGTATTTATTCCAAAGTTTAACTCAAATGAATTTGAAGTTTAATTATATTGGGGGACTATAGCACTGGATGGACTATAGTAAAAGACAACTTCAGTGTACAGATGAGAAGCATTGAGTATATAGAAGTATCGTGTATCTATCCCAGATACTGAAATCCACCTTTAAAGGGAAAGTGAAGGTAAAGGAAAAGTCTGCTATGATTGGTGGTAGCAGATTATCCAATAATATGGAATCCATGGATTATCCAGCGACACAGACCCCAGCTGCTGATTCCTGGGGTCTCAGGAGGCATCATACCAAGGTAACTTTGAGCCTAATCAGAAGACACAGCGGTAAAACCCTGTAAGGCTCTCTGAGCAAAGACTCAGCTCATGGTGCTGACAGAGGGGCTGATGTGCGATTCCTGAATGAGACAGATGTGTACGGCCGGCGTCAGGCTATGAAAGAGGCAGAGCAACGCGAAGCTTAGACCGGCTTGACTCTTTCTAACCTGTTAAGCAGCATTTACAGTGAGTGGAATGAGTCCGAGCATCAGACATTGTTTCAGCCTTGTTCAGCAAAAACTTCCGTGCTGCTGTCAGAAAAGTGTACGGTACGGTAATGTGAATATTTGACAGGGAATACCTTCCCATTTAACATCAGTACTTTCCTCTCTGTCAAGTCATGTCGCCACAGCACAAGAAATAAACTATTACAGATAAGCATCCTTTTTCAAATGGTATAAAAATAACAGCTGCTCATACCTATTGCAATTATACATTATAATCAGCTGCTTATGTAGCAGGTCAAATCATTCATAAACATTTTCGATGGCTGTTGTCCTCAGACAGCTGGTGAATGTTTACTGAAAATTAAAACCTCCGTCCTAATGATGCTTCAAGAAGATCAGCACGGCCTGCAGGTTAAGAGCGTAAATCGGCTGTCTGAAAGCCTAGGTCAACAGCATAGGAAGCATGTTAATCATATTTACTTCAAAGCCAAGAAGAAAATTGATGTCTGCATATTTTATGAGAATACAACTTCAACAGGCCATTGATATGAAACATGTCTCTCCATTCGACTTAGATGTGACGTACAATGCTCATTTTGAACTGAAATCTTGCCTGGCTAAATATTGAGGATAGACCTCTGTTTGTGTCTGAGTGGAAGACCGTACAGTCTAGAGATGAATGCTATCTCCCGTTTTCCTTGACGACGAGTTAAAAATGTTATGCATCATTAGGAATAATGACAGCTGTAGGTTCCGGGCACCAGAAAATCAATCTCTTTCCTCCCTGGGTTTAGCTGTCATCTAAAACAGTTTCCTGTTCAGGTACAGTAACCCGTGACAACAGACTGCGTGAGTCCGACCCCACGTACATACAATAAGATAATAGCCACATTTATACTGGCTGTTTAGTCATGTGAATATTTAAAACCACTGCCAGTGGTTGAGTTGTACAAGAATGTTAACCAACTTCTGCTATTAGATAAGTAGTAAGTCTCATTCATTAATTAAAAAAAAAAAAATCTGTTACCCAGGGAGACCTAAATGCCAACGTCGGCAGGTAATAATCAAGCTGGGTAACGCTGTGCATAATTAAGTAGCGTTAACATTGTTAGAGCACAGGTAAATGCTGCTTTCAGTTCCAGGGGTTCCATTTATCTAATGAAAGCAATATAGAGTTTTAGCCAACAGCAAAGAGTGGAGGGGGGACGGGGGCACACTTGAGATTAGTGATTATTGGAATGTAAATTGTTTCCAGCCTGTTTTGCATGCAGTCCTGGGATGATTTCATTGGTTTTCATTTGCAACATGTGCATCTGCTGCAATTCCATCCCATAATCACTGCAGGAATGTGCTGAGGAAACCACTGTTGCCCTGGCAATATATAAAATCATCCAACACACTTGTAGCCTGACTGAAATATAAAGCGCAGTGACCTTTAAATCAATTATTCCTGTCCCACCCCCGCTGGTGTGCAGCTCTGATGTTGTTTGCCTCTGGGGAGGAGATGACAGGGTTCTGTGCCCTTGGGAATCGGGTCCCGGTGGGCAGGCGGAACACAGCTTTGGATGCTCCTGAGCTGTGTGTCCCGGCCCGTTCCCAACAGCCGGGAGACTGGGAGACTGGCTCAAGCCCAGAGACCCAGTATTACCTCTTTCGGGGTTTATCTGACTGTGCCACAGAGGAATTCAGGTCCACTGTCTCTCACCAGATCAAAGTTAATGAGCATTTTGCCAAAACATATTTGTGTTGGGGGAGTGGGGAGCCAGTGCTGGATGGGATTATATGTACTGGATCACTGCACCTGTCTCCCATTCCTATGGAGAGAAAGCCAGGCAAGTATGTGTGTGTGTGTGTGTGTGTGTGTGTTTGTGTGTTGTGGGGACACAATTCCACACTGTGATAAAAAACATGTGTGTGGTGTTTTTCCCAGCATCCTGGGCGGAGTGGTGGATCTGAGGCAAGGCATCCAGGCCGGTAATTGAAAGGTTGCTGGTTTGAACCCTGTGAATGGCAGGAGTGACCTTGAGCAAAGCCCTTAACCTGCTGTCCTAGCCTCTCACAGAGTATCCGCTCAGCTCCGGTAAAATATTTGTCATATACTAACATAACACTTTCACTACATATTACTTCTATAACTGTGGGGTCTATAAACGTCAGTTATCACTTAGAGAGATAATACTTCTACAGACATCAGTGGGAGTGATGCAGAAATATCTTTCCTCAGTGCTAATCAGCATGTTGCTAAAAATGCTGAGCTGTGAAAGTTCTGCCCTAGTTTTCTTGTCAAAAATCTTGAATTAAGTAGCAAAGAAAGAGATTAATTATGCTCACTTTGTGATTCCTTTGCATGTCACACAGTTCCTCCTGGTATGGTATTTTTCTGTTTTGTTTAGAAATAATGTTCAAATAATATTAGGTACGCCTCGCTACCAGGCAGGTCCCAGTCTTACCCACAGAACCACTTCAATGGTTGACTAGCTGAGTGCTGAAAGATGCCTTTCTGCACACCACTGCTGTACTGAACCGTTATCTTTGCACTTGTGACCTTCCTGTTAGCATTAGCTTCAAGGAATCTGGCCATGAAACTCATCCCCTCCGCCATTAACAATGAGAACTGCCTCTGTCTTATCACATCGTTCTCTGTAAATTGTAGACCATGGATACTCAACAGGCAAACTGCTCTGCATTTAGACCGAAACATGATAAATCAATCCTGACCAAACACGGACTCCACGCTCGGCAAATTTTAATCGCCACCCCTCCCCCTACCATCTCAGAAAACACTCACATCTCACATCATAGCCTTTCTATAATGTCTATATCCAGTATATATTCAGTTGCAGCCACATGATTGGCTGCTGGTAAGGAGCAGGCTGTTTGTGTTAATGGGCTGGCGGGGCTAAAAATGTGGCCCATGAGGGTATAATAAAAATATCACGACCATAATAGGTCAGATGTCTTTCATTTCATTTCAAAAACATCAAGTGAAGATGTGGTGGGATGCAGGACCTGGTAGGAGGTCCCGGGGTGCAGGGACCCCTAAAGGGCTGTGTTTGTCGAGGGAAAAAAAGTACAAAGCTACATAAAAGAGAGAAGAAAACTTAAGATTTCCGGTGAGTGGTGGAGGTGACAGTCGTAATAGGTTAGTCATTCTCCAGCGGGCTGCCGGGAGAGATGGGTAACGACGCTTTTTTAACGGAGCGTGCTCAGCCTGTGCTGCCCATCTGTGTGTGTTTTCCGGCATTTGGACCGTTTCGGCGGCTTCTGCCTCCCTCCCGCAGTGGCGTCGCTTTCTGAGTGCCGACTGGGTTCTTCAAGCGTGGTGTGACCATTCCTCCCATGTCACGGATCTCTAGTCGCTGTTAGTGCGTGTTGCTCTCCAGGTGGGTTGTTTACCACTCCTGTGAGGGCCACAAAAGTCAGTGTTTTTTTTTTTTTAAAGTGATCTCTTCAGAATGAGGACAAGGTAATATCGGTACTCTGTTCATGATGTCTGAGCTAGACGAGTCTACAACTCTGCATGGTGTCCAGACTTCCTAGTCAGATGTTCCTCATTATGGCTTTGACCATAAACCTAACACAGTTGTACTTTTGCATCTTTAAAACCATGACGTTCAATCAGTCCCCTTGCGATTTGTGAAACTAGTAGTTCAACATGGAAACTTTACCATCTATTTATGAATGAATAAAAATGAGAGTGTCGCTTTCTCCTTTTATATCGTACAGTCATATTAGCATTAGCGAAGAAAAGTGCCAGATAAATAACAAAGAATAGAGAAGAAAGAGAAGGGGAGACAAAAGATGGAGAAAGTGAAAAAGCAAATCGTGGCGAGAGGGGAGATGCCTGCAGAGGGAACAGAGATGCTCCTTAGAAAGCGTAGAAAACAGAAGAAATTACTAAAGCCAGAACACACCATGCCAGACAGGCCATTCAATCACAGCGGTAATGAGGCTAGCAGCTGCAGACAGCAGCCCGAAGGACTGGAGGACAGGGAACAGGGCGAAGCGTGTCACTCACCTGCTGCCCACCAAATAAAAGGCACGTCCCACTTGATAATTACTGCCATCATTTTTTTGTGCTTGATACAAATCAATGGGGAACAGAAAAAAGCAGACTGAAAGTCCAATCTCCCCAGGTAATCTTTTTTTCCTCCCCCAGCACCACCATCCTGAATGTTCCTAAATTAATCGTGGTGTAGTTATAAGATAGCACGTCAATTTTCCACTCCTACTGGTCTTTATAAGTGTCCACAAGTTAAAATATATGGAATTCTACTTTTAGTTTAGTAAGTCAAATGTAAGCACCGTGCATTGGGAATGACATACACAGTGTTAGTAATTTTCACTCAGATGCATAAAAGAGAAAAAATTGCTTGCATGCTAGCTGAAAAATAGTAAGTTAGCATAATGCTTACAGTTTTATTTCAGAAAAGCTAACTGTACTTGTTTGACTCCATCACTGAATAAATGCCTGCATCATCTGCTATTTCTTGGTAAATTGTGAATAATTAAAGCCAAGCTGTAGTTAAATCTGTAACAGAAGGATTAAAAATATATATTACAAATGTGTCTATATTCGTCTTCTCAAAATCTGACGCTGAAACCAAAAATCGAAAAGGATATTTCATCCAAAAATGAACCCTGATAACAGTCTGACAGCATGAATGAAACAAATTTACACTGAACACACATTATGATCTTTTGATGCTTAGTGGTTACGTGGGCACTTTGTCCAGCCTCAAGTTCAGGAAGTAAACAGGATGGGGATTAAGCTTATTCCAAGGGTTCCTTACATAAGAAAACAAGCCACAAGCTAGACGTTCACAAAAATAAAGACCGCTGAACCTCAGCTTGAGCTTAATGGCTTACTCTGCTCCGGGGGACCGGAGACACAGGGTTTAAATAGACCACCTCCATGTGGGGATAATCGTTACTTAATTAACTGATGATTCCATCCTTGATGTTGCTCATGACATTAATATACTAACCTAGAAAAAAGTGTGCTTTTTTACCCTGTCTGATGGAGTTATAATAAAATCATCGATTGAATTATCAGTTCAAAAAACAGTTATTACTGTGCGTGCCCTCGCAGATAAACCTTTGGTCTTTCAACACCAAAAATTCACGCAAACACAGGGAAATATACACAGACTCTACACATGCAGAGCCGTCATTCTGTGAAACTTTAATTCATGAAGAGTGGGAGACAAAATCAGCGTTGTCCAGTGATCTGGGCATCTGGTGCCAACAATTGGCTGGAGTGTAAAAAGTGCTGAAGGCTTCTAACAAAACCTACTGTGTCCTTCATTAAGACACACGGCCTTTGAGAATCTGTGGTGTAGCAACGTGCCGCTAATTCCAATTGTGCGGGGTGAGCTGACCAGTGAAGACGACGTGCAGTGAGGGTATAATGAGGGAAACACAGAGCGAGAAGAACATTCTCCACGCTGAGGCAGGTCTCCCTGGGAAATTATGAAATAGAGGGTGGAGAAGATATGGACTACAAAGGCCCCTGGATCAGCCTTCAGCCCCGGGACAAAGGCTCCATTAGGCAACCATCTCTCAAGCCCGGTGAGGCTCTCAGAAGGAATGGCAGGCTTCTCTGCGCTCAACGCATGGATGGATGTTCTCTACACAGATCACATGGACTGTCAATGCTGCTGGTGAGATCCAAACGAATAGAAATGAAGCCAACCCTTGAAGCTCTGCTGACAGTTTACTTCTCTTCTATACCAGATGAAGACCATGTCAGGCGTGGACAGTCAACACCTACAGCCCTTGGAGAATTGCAAACTGTTATGGTTTTAACATTTTCTTGGTGCAATTACTGTGTAATATTCTAATGATGGGCACATTTAGCCCTTCTCCAGTCTTGAGTATTCCTCTGTTTTGCTGGTAGCATGTATGAAGTTGTGATTCCACGTGGATGAAGATCTAAGTGAATCACAGAATAGGGTTTTTGCAGCCAAATGGAATCAATAAAATTGTTGTTCACAATGAATACGGGGGCATTTTTGGATTCACGGATGTCAGCTGATGGTCACTGGACAGCTTCCAGTGGCAGAAACGCGGCTTTCAAATTCCATCCAAGCAGGACACCTGTCCCTGTGGTGGGGAAAAGAAAGGGTTTTTGTAAAATTTTTCGTAATTCTAAATATTAGCAATACTACGTATATTTCTGTTTTTGAATACTAAGCCATAATGCATAATGATGCGTAGATATACTGTATTGAATATCTTATCAAAGAAAATGTTTAAAAGGTCTTTATCTGAGTAATTATTTGCTAAAAAAAAACATGATTTAACACTGGAATACATGCAAATTAACAGCAACAATAAAAAAATCAACAAGAATTTATTCTATTTTTCAAAAAGTTAGTGATATCTTGACAGACAGCTAGATGGACACTGCTTCAGTTCCCAAACCCCTCCTTGGAGGCACCTCAGCTGTTCAATTTCATTAAATTTCACTGCCAGCTCTCTTAATTAATTAATTAGTTAAAAAACTTAATGAGGTATTAATTAGCTAAACATGATATACTAGTGGTTGACTCAAAAAAATACTTGTGCTTATTGGTTGATTACTGCAAATACTGGGATGACATAGCATCCTAGCCTTAGAATTTGTATTAGCTAAAAATTTCATCATTTAAAATAAGACTTGCACTGTTTAGGGTATGGTTTCACAAAAAACATAACCAAAAATATATGATAAAATGAGTCTGTCAGGACTGCAGTCTTCATTAGGTATGTCTGGTCCGTAGCACGCAGATCCACAATGAAAGAAAAGGAACATGCCACTATTTATTTATTTGTTGGGGAATAGCCCCCCTCCCCCCCATTTCTGATGACTCTACCAACACCCCCCCATTGACCGGAAGAGGGCACATGAATCGCCTTTCAGCAGCAGTCGAGTCTGAAAAGGGATGCAGGGTGTCTTGTTTAGAGGATGCTGACACCAGCCTAGTAG
>JAODJW010000019.1:17208114-17236153 GCA_026777045.1 Hyperopisus bebe
AACTGCTAAAAAAACACATTTAGGTGTAATTTTTTGGCCCGGGAACCAATTAATTGATTTTCCATTATTTCTTATGGAATAATTACCTCTTTGCCACTTGTTTACCATTCACCTCATTTGAATACTGTCCTCTTTCCAAATTCCCCAGCTGGTGCCGCTCTGTACAGCAAGAACTTTATCAGTATCGTCGATAAACTTTTTACCGAAACAACTTGCACTTCTTGCCCATTTGTGCTGACAGATGGTTTTTTTTTTTTTTTGTTTCCTTGAGAAATCCGTTCCTGAGATGTGACGATGACGGAGCCTCTTTCCGAGCTGCGAGAACCTGAAGCGTTGCTCAGCCCGCTCCTAGTGAGACCAGATGCGGTTGCTTACAAAGGAGACTTTCATGCAGGCGAGGTAGCAGGAAGACAGAGCAGCCTCTGTCGGGGGATTAGCCACAGATAGCTAATCTTGTGCTGGCTCAGGGTGTCAACGGAGAGAAGCAGAGCAGCTGGGAGAAGAATAGAGGGGATTTGCCTGGAGATCACCAGGACTGTAATTAACAGGCTTGGCATTGATCAATTACAACACAGGTGAAGCACAAATAATGTCCTTAGGTAATTCAGTGCATTTCATTTTCAACTCTCTGATTGCATTAGTAGTTGCCTATTTACATAATTGCTATTCAATACAGGGCATTCTAACAGTTCTGCATTTAAGTATATTTATGTACTAAAAAATCCGGAATGTTTGTTTTTTTTTTCCTGTCATGTTCAAACACTCGTTAGAGTTGGTAGCCATGTTAGCAGAGGTGCCCGTGTAGCTCATTCTAAAAGCGTCACATCTGGAGCTTGGGTGAAGTCAGGTAGATACCAGCTCTGACATGTCCCACACCCATGGAGCCAAACCATAATCACAGATTTTCACTGGTGCTTGGGTAGGTTAACGAGGAGAGGTCCCAACATCCGGGAGCAGGACAGTGGCAGTTGGGCAATCGGAAACAGGCAATCACTCATCGGCAAGCGGAGGCTGATAGAGTGTGTAGTTACAGTATTTACAATCCTGGGGGTGCAGTCTACAGTGGTACAGACACCAGCAGATGCAAATGCAGCCAGACTCGTGGAGGGGGGTGGGGGGCAAGCACAGAAGGTTAAACAGGCCTGACGTTCTGCCTGGTGCCGGTTCAAGGTTTTATGATGTATTTCTTGCCCTGCTTAAAATGTACAGCAATTTAGACGTGTTAATGAAAGTCAACGGCCTGAACATTATGCATGCGCTGTTAATTCCCAATCCAGCAGGCAAGAATAAATGAGTGTTCCACGTGAGAATTAACCCATTGTAAACACTTTGGGTGCTAAATGATTTGCACAATGGAAACTCTGATACAGTTACTCCATGTGTTAACATAATAAAGAGTTCAAACTCATTTGAATTTATGATCAGTTAGTAATGCCTTGTACCTATTCTGGCTCAAAACTAATGCCAGTTTCACACCCACATAGATGACTGGAATCAAGCTAATGTCTTTAGCTTCTGCTGTAACTTTTATTTTCTGCAGTGCCAAAATCTGTCTATTTGTACAGTTGCCACAGGGCAGAGGAGCATACACTTGTCATATTGTACTTTGTGATTGTACCAAGTCTTAGAAACATCATGATTGTTGAGGTCCAATATAAGGGTTGAGCTGCGAAGTAGTTTCATCTTTGTGAGGTGCCAGGGCATGTTATCAGTCATCTGAAGTGTTTGGAGTCATTTTTAAGCTTTAGAAAAATATTTCAACCATTAAATTCAAATGGAGAACGTCAACAATCCATCTCTTCCACTGCACTGAAATAGTTTATATTCTGAGTTCCTCCTGAACACTGTTGGCCTTGATAAGCCGCTAAAAATGAGCTCCCACACAGACTGTGTGGCTGCTGGTGGGCTGCCAGTCATTTGAGACCCTCCACAGGGGTCTCTCTGGGCCTGGGAGAGTGAGATGGTACACCCTGTAATGGCACTTTGGGCCGCAGGTGGGTTCAAGTGCGGTGAACAGTGCAGCTACTGTCTGGCCTCATCTCCAGCTGCTGCCGATTCTGTTCCACCCGACTCTGGACCAGAGATGGAGCTGTTCTCATTTGCTCCGATCCCCTTGGACACCACTCCCTCTCAGGCATGTCTGGGTGCAGACTTGCTGTCCTTTCATGCAAGACGGTTTCAAATGATACACAGAGTACTGAGCTGTGTAGCAACTGCAGTGGGCACAGTGCTTGACCTGCTAATTAACTAGGGATTCAAATGAAAGCAGAATAAAACCTCACTGCAGTAACTCAAACCAAACTTAATTGGCAACTGCAGTAACTTACCTACCTCAGGAGGTAATAAACAGACTGATTCCTCATAATATAATCCCATATCGGATTCATAATTAGCCCTTCTTTTATGGAAAATATGTGTTTACAGATGCAGTCGCTTTTTATTTTAGGACATTATCAGCTGCCTTGGTGATGCCATTCATAGTGAAATAATAGGAAAGGACATAAATTTGATGTTATATGCTGTATCGAACAGTTGCTGGCCTAATAAATATACAAATAAATCCTTAGCAGGATGTGCCTGTGCATGAAAACTACAAAGTGTAATGGAAAATCAATTGTTCATTACCCTGTTAATGGACAGGAAAGAGGATAAGATCACTGATGGGGAAAAACCTGTTTGTTTTCCCTCTTTTGTCCCTCTTCGCAGACTATGAATAGTTTGTTTTTTTGTTGTTGTTGTTTGTTTTTGATATATACGTAGGACAATTTACCCCGCTTTGACAAGCTCATGGGAAAGAGTGAAAATGAAAAGAATTTACACAAAACCATACATTCCCCAAATGTTCCCAATCCTGGCAGCCTGGACACAACATGGCTCTGTGAACAATGCATGTAATTATGCTGCGACCAGCATTAAACAGTGAGAATCAGCTGATTGACCATGATTAGTGGGCAGCAAGTGCAGGCATAATAGCATTTGGGCATGTGACTCTGACATAATTCAGGCATCGTCATGCTTTTGTAATTATTTTCTGCACAGTAACACTCTAGAATGTCATCTTCAGGTCTGACTCTAAAATGCATTTGTTTCCCCTGGAATGCACAATAATCTTGTCCTCTGTTAAACCAGTCTCTAAAAGTCACCCTGTCGTCCCATCGGGACGTCACTCCTCCTGTCTTTGAGCCTTTTCGGATTTTTCATCGGAGTCGCCCATCCGGGCATCGCTCCTCTCGTCTTTGGGCCTTTTCGGATTTCACATCAGAGTCGCCCATCCGGGCATCTCTCCTTCCATCTTTGGGCCTTTTCGGATTTCGCATTGGAGTCGCCCATCCGGGCATCACCCTCCAGCTCTTTCCTAATTGGCGAAAGTGGGAATTTCATCCAGCGTAGAGTTTTTTCCTGGAAATATATAGTCAAGGTCAGATACAGATGAGATGGATAAGAGGTCCTTAAGTGGAATTTGTTCTTATACCTCAGTGTGGCTTTGTGCTGAAAGCACCAAAATAAAATTAGCATAGAGCGAAGGTAACCCTTCCTGTACCTCCTTCAGTCATCCTCCATACTCCAGAACTCCATTTTATGAAATGTCTCCCCAGTACAATGTCATCAGCCATACTAGGATTTATGTGCCGTTCAGCACATCATTTACAGTTCAGTACGTGTCAATATGAAAACATTATGCTAATTTTGGCTGTGAATTGGTTACCGCTAAATGCTTGTTATATTTGTCCCAATAAATTACACCAACACTGGAGAGAGAGTAGTTGCTAAGACTAAGACTGTCTGTCGGCTGTTATATTGTTACCAACTACACCCTCTCCAGTGTTGGTGTACGACTAAGACTGTCCGTCGGCTGTTATACTGAACTCAGATATGTTGCTGGAAACACGTACGAAGTGCTATTTCATTTGATATGAAATGTGTGTATGACCGGAGAAAAGCAGAAACACCCTTGGAAAATTAATCTCTGTATGGCATTACCATTTCACCAGGAAATTTACACTAGGCTAAAAAATAATTATGGTTATATAGGGATGTTTATCTCTACAGATTTGTGACTAGTAGAGAAGGATTTAGTTGGAATTTAGTTCATTATGATTGTTATAATGTTATATTTTTGATTGAGCATGGCATTTGACACAGTTCCAGGCATGGAATGTGTGTCTGTGACAAATAAGTGTCACCAACGTTGTGAATGTCATGATCAGCACCGCAATCTATAGGAGAGTGTTGTTTGTCGTGTCTTACGATGTCTGTTTGCCTGCTGCAGCGCCCTTTTCTATTTGGTTAGTTTAATGAAGTTTATTAGAATATTCCTGATTCATACAGGGAACATTGAGGGTTCGATTGCCATAACCTTAACTGGAAAATAGCTGGATTTTGTGATGCTGATTTTCAAGTACCAAGACCAAAAATTCCAAAGATGGAGGTGAATTAAGTTTCCTCATATTTCTACAAATGCAACCTAATTTTCCCCACGGGCAGATGAGGGGATTGAGTTACTCCTCCTTGTTTACAGTGGTAACTGGTGACAAAACATTTCACCAAAATTTTTGTAGTGAACAAAAGAAAGTTTAGCTGATTTTTACTAAATGCGCTCCTTTTGCTGTCACTTGTGTTCCCACAGGTAACAGGTAGGATGGTGGCCGGGGAGGCGAGTGGACACAGCTACCTGGTAGCCTGCTGGCAGCCCATCCTGATCCTTATGCTGGGCACGGTGCTGTCAGGCTCTGCCACAGGCTGCCCATCCCGCTGCGAATGCAGTGCCCAGGAGCGCTCAGTGGTGTGCCATCGCAAGAAGCTGATGTCCGTCCCCGAGGGCATCCCATCTGAAACTCGACTGTTGGACCTCAGCAAGAATCGCATCAAAACCATCAACCCTGAGGAATTTGCCAGTTTCCCGCTGCTGGAGGAGCTGGAGCTGAACGAGAACACCATCTCGGCAATAGAGCCCGGCGCCTTTAATAATCTGTACAGCTTGCGGACGTTGGGCCTGCGCAGCAACAAGCTGAAGCTCATCCCGCTTGGGGTCTTCACGGGGCTCAGCAATCTCACCCATCTGGATATCAGCGAGAATAAGATTGTCATTCTGCTAGACTACATGTTCCAAGACCTGTACAACCTAAGGTCCCTGGAGGTGGGTGATAACGACCTGGTCTTCATCTCTCACCGAGCTTTCCATGGCCTCAACAGCCTGGAGCATCTGACACTGGAGAAGTGCAACTTGACCTCTGTGCCCACTGAGGCATTTACCCACCTCCACAGCCTGATTTCCCTCAAGATGAGGCACCTCAACATCAACATCATCAGGGACTATTCCTTCAAGCGACTCTACCGGCTGAAGCTTCTGGAGATAGCCAATTGGCCCTTTCTGGATACCATGACATCCAACTGCCTGTATGGACTCAACCTCACCTCCTTGACCATTAGTCATGGAAACCTGACTACCATTCCCTATGTGGCTCTCCGGCACCTTGTGTATCTGCGCTTTCTGAATCTGTCCTACAACCCTATTCAAACTATAGAGGGGAACAAACTCCATGAGTTGCTGAGGCTCCAGGAGTTTCACCTAGTGGGTGGCAGGTTAGCTACCATCGAGCCCTACTCATTCCGGGGTCTCAACTACCTTAGAATCCTCAATGTGTCCAGCAACTACCTGACTACTTTAGAGGAGTCAGTCTTTCACTCTGTAGGCAACCTGGAAACCTTAGCCTTGTACGATAACCCCCTCGCCTGTGACTGTCGCCTCCTGTGGGTTTTTCGTCGCCGCTGGAGACTCAACTTTAACCGGCAGCAGCCAACGTGCGCCTCGCCGGAATTTGTCCAGGGCAAAGAGTTCAAGGACTTCCCTGACGTCCTACAGCCCAACTACTTCACCTGCCGTAAATCAAGGATCCGGGATCGCAAAGCCCAGCAGAAATTTGTGGATGAAGGGACTACTGTTCATTTTGTCTGTCAGGCGGACGGTGACCCAGCACCTGTCATTATGTGGCTGTCTCCGCGGAAGCAATTCATAACCACTAAAACCATTGGGCGGCTGACCGTGTTCCCCGATGGGACCCTTGAGGTTCGGTATGCCCAGATCCAAGATAATGGCACGTACGTGTGCATCGCGAGCAACGCCGGGGGCAATGACACCGTGCTGGCTCACCTGCATGTGCACAGCTACTCCCCTGACTGGCCTCACCAGCCCAACAAGACGTTTGCTTTCATCTCCAACCAGCCAAACGACAGCAGTGCCAATGGGACAAGGCCCACGGTCCCCTTTCCCTTCGACATCAAAACCCTGATCATTGCAACCACCATGGGTTTCATTTCTTTCCTGGGAGTCGTGCTCTTCTGCCTGGTGCTCCTCTTCCTTTGGAGCCGTGGTAAGGGTAACACCAAGCACAACATTGAGATAGAGTACGTGCCCCGCAAGTCGGACGCCGGTATGAGCAACACTGTCACAGACGCCCCACGGAAGTTCAACATGAAGATGATATGATGGACCTTCAAGAGTGGGTCATCAGTATCACCAAAAAATAACAAATAAAGCAAAGAATAAAGGAACCTACAACACAAAAAAAGAAAAGGAAAATTGTGAAATCCCCCGATCCCGCCGGATCCTGGAACGCTGTCACCGAATGTCACAATCGTTACTGAGCTGGGGGTGGGTTCCCAAAGCTTTCATTACAATGTGTGTTGTATCCCAGGGGAAAAAAATGACAATACAGCAGCTACTTCAGCTCGATGGTACCTTCTGGTGGGCCTGCAGGGGCCACATCTTTGAAAGCAGACTCTGCAACGGACTGTCCCTCCTGTGGATTTTTACCGGGGAAAAAAAACTAAATTAACCATTCTAAATGTGCGTATCATTAGCCGGAATGTGAAAGGCAGATCATCTTCCATCCTGTCTTTTGCCTTTTTTTTGATTTTCTTTTTATAATATCTGAAAGCCTATACATGCTGTATGGTTTAATGAAACACTGTACATATCCAATTCATGGGTTGATGAGCACATTATTATGGGTTCTGATGTTACATGCTAATGTCACTAGCATGTTTTTACTGCTTTATACAGTATACAGTGGAAAGTCCAGAATTTCACACTCTGCAGTAACAAAAAATATGATATGAAAATAGTTCAGTGCATTAATTCATTATAAGATTTGACAATCACATCACCACTATGGTTTGTTTTGTGACATTCATTGTTTAAAAAAGGCCATCTATACATTTTGACTTGATCTGTTTCCCGCCAAAGTGATTGTTCTAATTGTCTTAAAAACCTTGCCAGTTAAACACTCAGTCAGTAGTCTGAGTGAATTGGCATTCAATCGTGATGTTGTGATCTGAGTGCAGATCTTATATCATATTGTGTAACTCAAACCACTTAATTAACTGCTTGTTGTATAGAGTCTGTCCTAGTGGACAACAGCTGTGTTACGCGGGAGATTTGCCTGACCCTTCCACGCTTCTCTTCATTACACCACCTTGATATTATGCAGCAGGGACCCTGGGACTTACATCCTGGATGCTGAGGTCATGCAATAACAAGCTGAGTACGACATACAGTCAAGTCTGTAGTCTTTGGTCAGCGTCAGCAGCCGTGCATCTGTTTCTATGAAGAACCCCTAAAGAACCAGGTTTATACGATCAAGCAAATTCTCAAAAACAAATACAGGGTCCATCAGCGATATCCATCAACTACCAATTATTTTTAGAATGAGCAAATGCAAAAATGGGAAGAATTGTCAGAAGATTAGTCAGAGTAACACTGGTACATGTTACACCATTGCCAAAAAATTTAATGCATATGATAAAAATCATGAAGTCCACTTCTTATGTTGCTTGGCAACGTCAAAGAATACCTCAAATATCCTGTAATTGCCAACAGACATTTTTTTTTTCTTTTTCTAATAGCTCCTGTAACTAATCTTACTAGGTACCATATCAAAACATTAGCTGATTTTCTGATATTTGCAAAACTACAATATGTCTATCACGCCTTCTGTTCCTCTACAATTTTTACACTAAACGTAATGTGTTCATCAACCCTTAACACTCCCCATACTGTTACTAGGAAAAATACAGGTTTGAAAGAAACTAGTAGAATGAACTTTTTTTAAAAAAATATATATTAATTTTTCCCTACATGAAAAAGCCCTGAAAGTTAGTAGACTTTTGTTTCGTTACCGCGGCGACAGGCTAAGAGGCGGTCTGCACTCTCACAAACATTCGCAGCCACGTGAAACCAAGCCGGTGCCTTTTCCGGCACACTCCGTGGACGGCTGGGGTCCTCGGGATGAAGGCAGTGGGCTGGGTTATTCACAGCAGGTGACATTAAACCCCTTTGGGGAGCAAATGGGTTGGAAGCAGGTCTCAAAATGGAAGCGGGGAGCGTCACAGCTGGTCTCACCCTCAGCAGGCGTGTTATTTTGTCCCAGAACCATTGGATATGACTTATTCTGCTCTGTACTGATTAAAAATATTCCTGTTACATGTGTGGTTACTGTCCCCCTGTCCCCCAATCCTGCTGATTCTGAGACTGATTGAAGTGTTTTTTTTTTCTTTTTTTAAATGTTAACCCAGGACTATGCTAAATGTGTAGTCCTAACCAAATTTTTATTAAAACATATTTCAAAAGCAACAGCAAAAATACATCTGGATTGTTCTGTGCAATTAAGGTAAAATGCAGATGATTTTATGGATGTTAAAATGTGATAGAATATGATACATTGTATGAAACAATTCATGGAGTTTCTTTTTCTTAACAGAAGACTCCATAGTTGCATCCTGTTGTGAGTGGGAAGGTGTGCAATTAGTACTGATTGACATTTATGTGGGTCAGAGTTTAGTTATTTTCAGTCATCATTACTGCCTCAGACAAAATAATTTTGCTCTTCTCAAACCTCATAAAAAGCAAAGAGACAAAAGAATCTCCTCCTGGTCTATAATGAAGATGCTTTGAGTATCAGCTCTAAATGGTACATTGGGCTGCTGATAGGTCACCAGGAAAAAGGCCACGTGCTAAACACTGCCATGTCCTCCCATGTGGCATGTGTGTTATATTCCATTCCCCGGCCAGGGCTCTGGGGGGTGAAGCATGGCTGGTGTTCCTACTCCAGAAATGGAAAAAGACACTTGGGATCCCAGGATGTGCTCAGGGCAGTATCTTCTGAGAGGGTAGTGACTAAATAACACCCCCCTTCAAATACCGTAAATGGGCATTCACCTATATAAGCAGTTGGAAAATGGATAGATGGATGGATGGACGGATAGATGGATGGATGGGAGTTGACTATTTTGTGTGACATTTATCAAAGCTTCCCCCCCCAACAGAAGTCATATATTGTTAACAAATCAAAATTTAAACCCACTCAAGTTGACACTTATGTCAATATTTTACCAAAAAAAGTTTCCAGCACCCAATCACAGTCACTCCTCCAACCAGCAGAATGATGTCACCATCAGAGTGGAAAAACACACACCCAATGCAGCTTAATGAGTAAAAACAAGCCCGAATAGCTTATGACTCTCCATCTTCGTTTGAATTAATAATGATGCAGGCTATCACTATTTTCCTGTTCAGGCACTCAGCTTGTGTTCCTGTTTTCAACTTAATGTGTGCGATGAGTGAGAAACAGTTTAGGAATAATCAGTCTCCTAACCATCAGCATAAATTAAGGAGGATTTCCCAAGAGTTCCCTCAGCACACCAAACTGGCAGCACTAAGAATAGGAAAGCGTTTTATTTTTGTAAATGGATACTTCTTAAATAGTTAATGTATTATTTTAAAATATAAAATGCAAGGCGGTATGTAACTTGATAGAAATCAACTTATTTCACTAGTCTGAATGACATTGATGCCCTTGTTTAATAGTTTCTATTCCATTTTCTGCTATGATATCTTTGGCACATTATGTGTGGTGAGCGATGACAGCAGGTCCCAGAATCAAAAGCAGCTACATTTTATCTGTACACTTGAAAGTGGACCAGCTGAGATGAAGGGGAAGGGGACTCCGTGGGATCTCTGCCGCTTCCTTCGCATGTCGGAGAAGCCGTGCTTTTCAAGGTTGGAATGACGAGGTGGAATCTGGAACTCCAGCCCACTCCAGCACCAGAGAGCCAAATACATCCCACATCCACGCCACCGCGCTTTATTTTTAGGCAGAGGGTTTGCTGGACGGCCTTAGTCTTGAAATGGGAGGAATGGAGCATGACGACGTGTGAGACACCAGAGAAAAATGGAAGCCATTTTATTACAAAGCCACATTACTATATGAAAGCTGTTTCTGAGAACCTTACTAATTATGCATCTCCCCAGATCTGTAGGATCCAAACTTAGAGATCCATCATTGTTCTGCAATTTCTGCTTCAGTTCCAACATTCAGTCTTAGCTACGGTTCTGCCACATGTCTACACTCCCTGAGTAACTACAGTACTATTTTAGTACGATGGTTCTCACCAGAATACTGGTGCTTTTGTCCCAGTAGTAAATTCTGTGACCTACTACTAGGATTCTCCAAAGGCACTTCATCTATGGCTCAGTCTTGTCTTGTAGGTCAGGTTCAGATGGTGTGTGTGTGACACATCACTGTCACAGTAAAGCACATTTAAACCATTTTCTCACATCACTGGAAACATGGAGATCATTTATAACATATGCACTGTGAATATTCTGGGCTATATTTGTGATTTTCTTAACCAATAGGTAGAATTAATGATTTTCATCTATTTCTCTGAGTTTCCTCCTACTGTGAAAAGACATACAGGTGAATTGTGTGTTCTGCATTGCCTAATGTGTATGAATGTGTGCCCTACAATGGATGGGCATCCCATCCAGTGTCTTCCCTTGCCACGTACCCTATGCTGCCTGGGAAAGACTCCAGACACCCTCATTGACCTTTAATGGATAAGCACGCATGGATGGATTAACAATGTTTTCTGGTCTATTTTTGTGACATTTTGGTGGGTAGCATTAAGGATTTTACTGGCCCAGATTTTCCTACCTCATAAAGAAGTTGACAGAGGTCAGGGCCGTTGAAGTGTTTCTGAAACTCTTTCCTATTAAATCACATTAATGAGTCTCCAAACTCTTCAGCATATGTTCAGTTCAGTTTTGTGATCCATTGCCGGGACTGGCCATCCCCCAGCAACTGCTGAACAGCTGGTGATAGCCCACGCCTGATTTGCATGTTTACATTGTACGGCTCTTGTTGAGCTCTGTGGGGAAGACTTGAGTGAACGGTAAACAAAAGACCCTCAGAACCAAAGCGGGTCCTCATGGAAATCAGGTGCAAGATGATCATTGAAAAATAGCACAATATCATAACTTATGAAAATATTTTAAATGATTCTTTACATTCATAAGATAATAGATAAGTGCCTTAACTCACCATATTTCTCCAAGATGGATGGGAGAATCCATCAAACATACAGAGAGAGCATTCACATGAGTAGCTGGACCCTGTCATTTGGCTAATCTGGGGTTAGCTGCATTTGCCTGTCCAGATTAAATTTACAGGTAAACTTCAGTAAATGCTTCACATAAGTATGTACCTTTTGACATCTACTGATGCCCCTCATTCTAGCATGATTCTAAGGAATAAGACCGGGGGCCAGTTTGGGCTATCAGCTTGATGATTTAGCTTGTTTATTATTATTATTATTATTATTATTATTATTATTATTATTATTATTATGTTTGTTGCTGAGCAAACAACCAACATACAATGACAAATTGTACTCCTGTTGAGAAGAAGCGGTGAAGAATCCTGCAGGACCTCTCAGCTGGGTCCGTCAGGCTCCCAGCAAGGTGGGAAACATCTGGCGATCACTTTGAACACACACGAGCATATTTTTACTGAGCACTCCTGGACAAAAACAGAAAAAGAACTCTCAAGAGATTCATACAGCTTCATAAGTCATTATATACCCATGATTTATAACAGGAGTTCAAATACATTTACTACGTCATTTATGCATTTATAACCAGATGCAATTAGAACATACTAAAATGCATACTGTATACACAAGTCCATTAATATAAATCTTTAATGTGTAAAATATCCTCACCCTTGCTACGTCTGAATGGCCCAGCTCATGTTCATTTCCTGGCACCTGAGAGGCCCAACAAACATTTAATGCTATTGAGTTTGGCTTTATTCTGCCGTTTCCACAGAATGGGGCCATTAGGATGATGAACGTATAGTGTGGAGGATGTTACATCTTCATACATCCAAGCAACATATGAGCAAACATCAGAGTAATATAGAGTATGCACACTAAAAAAAAAGAGTGAGTAAAAACAGGAGTATTAGCATCTGCCCCAGCCTATACTGGCCTCCTAAATTACTGACAGCACTACAATATGTTCCTCTGCATCAGAGCACGTTTCCTGTCCTTCGTAATCCGGCAGTATTCCAGATATTTCCACACATTCCCGCAGTTTCTACAGTTATACCTCATAAATCTCCCTCATGGGAAACATAAATCTTAATTTAAGAAAAGAAAATAATTGAATTTTACAATAAGATTTAATTAAAGGCATAATTTCTACATAAATTCCTATCCTTGTGACCGTATCTCAGCCAAGAGGATTATTTTCTAATTAACAATTGCGGGCCGTAGAAAATGACAACATACAACACTAACGATAATTATTCTCCCTGATTACCATTACAATAATATCTTTTGGATGCTGCAAAGAATGCAAGTTAAAACTGGCAGAGCAGCACAGCAGCTAAGCATTGTTTTTATAAGTCATGTTACGTTTAAGGTTAGGGGTCACATTGTGGTTAACTCCTAACTATAATGGTCACTTTAACTCTACCTCTATCCCCAGTTGTAAATATGCTAACATTTTCTATGAATGTTTAGAAGACTCTATGAACACATTCACAGTACTTTATAATGCACTCAAAAAGCAGTATAAAATGGCTATAAATATGTATAAAAAGGCATAACACATTGTAGCCATTTTATTATGCATTATGGATGCTTTATGAGGCTTTCATCTGAAATGTACTATAGATACCTTCATGATGCAGTACATAGCATCCTCAGTTCTTATACCGACCATTATAATGCATTATGGAGGTATCTATAGTGCATGAAAGATGAGAGCTTCATTGGCGCTTATAAAATATTATAATTTCTTATGACTGTCAGTAGAAGATGATGCAATGCTTTATTAATTCTTATATAAGATATACATCTTACCTTGATTGAAACACTGAACCTAACCCTAAAGCCTACCCTGACCCTAATTCTAGCCCACATCCTTCTAACCTTAATTGTTACTATTGATTTACGGTATTTGAAGGGGGGTGTTATTTAGTCACTACCCTCTCAGAAGATACTGCCCTGAGCACATCCTGGGATCCCAAGTGTCTTTTTCCATTTCTGGAGTAGGAACACCAGCCATGCTTCACCCCCCAGATGACTTAATTATTACCCTAATCATAATCCTATCCCTAACCCCAACCTTAATTCTAACCTGAACTGTAACCTGAATCCCAAGCCTAAATAAAGGAAAGAGGGGTGCATTCCACAAATAATAACAAACCACAACAGCGGAGACGAGGGACTGCAAAAACTGAGCATCTCTTCTAACTCTGCTAAGACCGAAAATCGGGGCTGCATGTGTATAGCCTACGAGGACACCCAATGATGAAATTTACATCACTCAGTGCACGGCACACAGAAAAGTGAAGTATGAATTGGCCATTGAATTTCGAATGTAATTTCTGAAACTCAACGGAGCTGAGAACTCAATTAAGCGCTTAACCTGTCCAGGCAACTCTGAAAATTTAGTTTTGACTCTCAGACGTGGCCACGAAATGCTCTCTCATCATCCTCCTCTGTAGTTAGGCCCCACACTCCAGAGAGTATTGACTATAATATTATATCCTGCTGATTGTCTACGTAGATTTCTCTGCTGTAGACAGCATGGTGGGCTCCAGGCTGTGTTTTGTGGTCTTCGTCTTTCAGAGACCGGCAATCGATGCCCAGAAGGATCAGCTGGGAGCTGAAATTGGTTGCCGGCGTGTTTAAACACGCCACACAAACAGGCCAAAGCGTCATGCCTGCAAGCCTGTGACCGCTGGCTTTTGCAGGGTTACCGTGAGAATGGTTGCCGGGGCAACCGCAGGCACAGAGGGCTGTTGTTTTTTTCGGTGTAACCCTGGGTGCGCGGCACCACACTGGCTTGGTGGCCGCTCATCACTCAGGTGACTGAAGGTCGAGTTCCCCCCCCCCCCACCTCACCTGGCTAGCCACACGAGTCGGAGAAAGGTGCTCTTGTCGCCTAGCACCGGTTTCCTTTCCTCCAACCTCCAGAACTTGCACGCATTCTCTTCGCTGCCACATAATGATCGCTCTTCTGCTAGTTAATTTCAAGACAAGCATAAGGTTACTCTGTTGGTAAAATACAAACCCCAACACATAATACCCTGCTCTATTTCCTGTTGTTTTATGTGGAACCTGAATATGTCAAGCTGAAATAATAGAGTACTCAATTGTTTCACCTTGAGGTAGATTGCTGTTCTCAAAATTATTTGGCTTGGACCCCTCTCGTCTCAAGGACAACTGTCTGACGATATAGAGTAAATTAGTCACAGCAGCTGCTAAAAGCAGATAGGAGATGGCTGGTATGATCCATTGAAAACAGGAAGAATGCACGCGATCTTGTTCGTCAGCATTGTTCTTTCTTAAACATTTCTCCAGGTGTTTTTTGTCTTCTTTCTCCTTTTATGTATTTAGTTTGGACCTCATCACTGCAAACTTTTCCAATCTTGAGGTCCCATATCTTCCCACCCCAGCTTCACCAAAAACATGAAGAATAGCTAATGTTATTGTTTTGTTTTTTTCTTACACAATCTATTGCTATTTTGGGTCATTTGCTCGGTATCACATTGATTCAGATAAAGCAGTGATTTTAAAGTAAAATATCTGAATGCATCCATTTATCTTCCAAAAGTGGTAGAGAGTCACATTGCACGTGAGGCAGGGGACCTCCTGGCTGCATTCCAGGCTATCGCAGGGCAAAACACTAGGGGCAATTTATAGCCATCAAAATCACGTTTTTGTATTGGGGGGGGACCCTCTCAACCACAGGAAGGATATAAAACAAATACAAACTCATTTAATACATAAATTGTGAATCAGTATCAAAAAGACAATATTCATATTTTCTGTAAATAGAATATTTCCTTTCATTACAATGGACATGAATTTAAAACGGAGAAATGAATTAGTAATAATTCTTATGCACTTCTTTGGCAAGTGAGAAGTTTTGTTTGTTTCTCTTGTTATACCAGTAACACTTTAGCAAATAAACCTCTTAAAATATTGTTATTTTTTCCAGATCTAATTACTCAAGGCCTGAAAAATGAGTCTAGCTGCAGAATTTATTACATTTATACATAATGGTCTTTGGAGGGACTGAATAAAACCCCAAAACAAAGAAATTGCAGCACAGATGGCAAAAAACCCTTGTTGTTGTTTTGATGTGTGACTGAACACTTTTGAAAATCCTCACAGAGAGAGAAAACACTGTTAAAGCTTTACTTTGTTAATTACAGAGAGTGGTTTTATTTTTCGTTTAAACTTATTGATAAATAAGGATGTGAAACACCCCCTTTAATTACTTATGTAAATTCACAGGAATTTTAAAATGTGGTTTAATGTAATTTTGTTTGTGCAATGCAACCTTAATTGGAGTGTGATTTTGAAAAAGGATATTATGGAAATGTGTTCATTTTTTACAAAAATCAATTTGACACACAAAATCAAAGCAAAATTTAAAAAGAATAAGAAATGGAATGAATGGCAAACACAATAAATAAATGCACTTTTTGGAAATTTACAATATCAGCATGCCATCGTAATTAGTGTGGGATTGTAAATGCATTTTATATGTGTGCTAAATTTGTTTAACTTGGGCCATATTAACCAGACTGGTAGGAATGTGAAACACTGAGACCAAACCAAGGTCTAGGTTGATGAGGAGATTTGGTGTGAGCTGTCAGGTTTAAGAGGACGAAAGTAAGAAGACGTGTGAGAGCAGATGGTAGCAACTTGTGTGGAACTAATAAAGCACTGACACTTTAAGTGTTGTGCCTCATCATTACCACCTCCAAAGAACTAGGACTCTTCAAGAAAACATCTGCAGAATCAGAGTCCAGTACGAGGGATCATAAATGTAAGCAGACCTGGTTTCCTGCAGATGTACCAGTGGAATTCCGATCTCCCCATGGTTCATTTCCATCATTCCGCACAGAAAAAAAAAACTACTTTTCATCTGTGTAAAAATAGGATCTAAAGGGGGTGTGGAAAAATGTCCCAGGCATGTCTCTGTCACCTCATGGTGCACGACTAAGCTGCACTATTGTAATCCTTACTGGGGTCTTGAATAACTAATTTGAAATATGAATGAGACATTATTTTGAGGCAAAATCACAAAGGCATGATTAAGACTCTCGCTTCTGTAAGCTGGGACCTAACACTGCGACTTTGATGCAACTGCAGCTTGGCTAAATGTGCCAAAACGAGTCCGTTTCAATTGAACTGAATGATTCGCATGATTAATTCACATCATTCAGAAAGAATGAGGACATCCTGTTGAAAATTACTCTTACATAACAGGATCTAGTGATTCTTTTCACACTACAAAACGCGGCAATTAACATACAGCTTATTGTCTGTTAGCAAGTCATTTTTCCCATTCCACAGATAAAATAGAAATCAAAACATAGCAGAAAAATTCATGAAATACAGAAGAATGTTCAGGCTTAATCTCCTTGGTAATTTTAGTGTGCTCTGGGATGCTCTGAAATGAATTCCAAGTCAGCTAGGAATCAGAAATACATTGCAAGGATCAATCATTCCTTATTAGTACTTAAAGTTCGTCAACCTTGCCTAAACATGCTTAGAACACTTAAATTAGCCTACAATTGGGCAAAATCATTAACACAAAGTCTAATTTAGTAAAAAAGTGTTGAACATCTCATGTATTTACTGAATAATTTACTGAAAGTGAAAAACATTTATCCATCATAAAGTGGAAATATCATAACATGGTCCATCATAACCCAGGAAGCATCTGTATAGGGAAAATAGTCAAGGGATATGGATCAGATTTATTAACCTTCTAGAAGCTTTCAGACCACCTTTGACTGGCATTTATCTCCTAAGGGATTTCCTCTCCTCTTCTGTGCTGCCACTATTTTCTATTACACTTTTTATGAAAATAACCACAATTACAAATTTTATCCTTCAGAGGATAATGGCTTTTTCACTGGATCTGCAAACAAGACGAATGTAGCCACATGCTGATCTGTCACAGGGGTCAACCCGACGTTGGGTTCTGAGGCACAGAGGAATTCCTCCCTGATATGGTCACTCTCCGTCACAATCCACATGTAGCAGCGTGGCCTCCTTGCCCTTCTGCAAATGATGTTGTATCCCTGAAACTGGGTTCCTGGACAAATTGCTGTGATTTGGTTCTGCTGCAAGGTCATTGAAGACAAATAAGCAATTATGCAACTGAATTTGTGCATTATGTATGATTATCGGCCATTGTTATTCATCTTAATAAGTCATGCCCTTGTATATTCTTAATTGCAGTTGTTTATTATGCAGCATATTTTCACTGCTACTGTTTTTGGCCCCTAATATGCAGAATTGTACACACATGTGCACTGGTGGCCTAAATTGTGAAAACACCTAGCATTTTGGGCATTACACTTTAAAAATTACTACACAAATATCGTAAGCAATGTTTATAAACAATGAAAGAATGTTACAAATATCATATATTGGAAGATTTAAAAAGTAACTGGCGTAACTGGAATTGATGTTCTGCAATCTCAAAAAATTAGAAGTGTTTCCACAATTTTGACCACTAGTGTAGATAACACACTTCTGAAATTTTGACACTGCGATAGATATAGGCGATAGTGTTGATTTTCTGTTTGATCTAATTTGATCCAATACCAAGGTTTGTACCGTTGATATTGACCCCAACACCAATATTCCCAACCCTGCCGATCTTCTCATCCCTCCTCAATGGTACATGACAAAGAACACAATTGTTTATCTAATACTGGATCATGGTGAGTCTGGAGGCTATGCCAAGCAGCGCAGGGCACACACTCACATACAACTATTCACAAAGGGAAATTTAGGGATACCAGTTAATTAAGTTGATGTTTTTGGACTTATAGAAGCACAGAAAGAACATTGGTTATGCATTAGCAGCTGGGGTAGGATTGGAATATATACATGTTTTTATTGAACAGAAATTTGAGAAAATTCTTGAGTTTCAGTTACAGGTATTAATACTTTCTTCTGTGGTATTATCCGGATGAGACTCTGTGGATTATAAGCGTCCCAAAATTGCTGTGAAATTAAATGAATAATTTCATTTATGTGGAGAATTACTGCAGAAGTGTTGAAATGAGTGTCAGTCACACAGTGCCCTTAGCATTTGAAGACCGGGATCAAAAGGAACTTTATAAAAAAAAAAACAAAAGAAAAGGTAATAGATTTAACAAAGATGCTTCATGTAATCGTGTCACCTCAGTTAGGTATTAGAGGAAGTTGACATTCAGTTGAGCGCAGTAACACCATTGTTCTACAACTTACCGTTTTATCCTTATCCTTATGGTCCCAAATTTAAGTGAGAAAGCTTGCTTACAGCACTATAACTACCATCCCTGCAAGAACTGTGCACCATATTAAATAGACCATTAGGTTAGAAAATCGTTTACACGTATGCACTGGTGCTTCCACATGAGAGATTACAAACTGCTGATATGGGGCTGTGTTCCTGTCATAAGCATTAACCGGGTGCACAGAGATCTCCAGGAAAGCCGTCGCCGACCTGATGGACCAGGGTATATTTTTAGGCTGTCTGCATGGTGACAGACCAATGGCACATTTTCAAATCTACCTGGATCTCCTTATGCAGCCCATCACAAATGGAGGGGTCCAAAGCGCAGGTTTGTGCTATTGGATGGAGAGCACTTTATGGAGGCAGACAGAGGAGACGTGGCAAACATCTCAGATGAACTATCAGGAGAATAACAGATAAAGATTCATGAAATAAAGAAGGAAAAGAAAAAATCCTGGAATATGCTGATATCATGGTGTCAGGCTAATGGAGCACAATGAATCTGGCCTTTACCAAATAGTTTATAAGGAAAAATGTAAGAAAGGCAGTAGAGAAGGTCTTCTTTCTCAAGAGAGATGCTTTTCAAAACCACAAAAGTAATTCTTCATATGCAAATACACTGAATTATTCCCCTCTTTCCTGAACGCTGACGGTTTCACTAGGGGGTATGCACCTCCCCCTGTGCTAGGTATGCAGAGTCTGATTTCTCAATTAAATACAATTAAACCAGATGAAGTAAATTACTTCCGGCATGCTGCAGAAAAAGAGCCTGACTGCCCAGGTCTGACCTTGAATAAATGTAATATAAAATTAATATTTGAAAGGTAAATGTATGTGCCCAGGACTATGTGATCAAATTAGCAAGTTTACTTTTCTCTGTGTCGTTTTTATCTGTAAGGTTAATGAGAAACAACACTCCTGCAATTATAAATGGGAATGAATATAAATGTGCACTAATTCTGAAAGTGGGGTCTAACAGAACTCCTTTTGCCCACATAGATGTGTAATATTTGCACAAACATTGAAATTTCTTATTGCAAACGACATCATTTTTGATACATATCAGATAGAAAAATATAACATTAAGTAAAATCAAAGATATGTTGGCAAGAAATCTACAATCAGTTCACTTATAGTTAAACCCCCTCAACATTCCTGTATATTTGATATGCATATGTCTAAGTATGGTGGTAACACTTTGCTTGAAGCGTTCATCCATAATGCATTATAGATACCTTCATAATGCATTATAATGCTCAGTATGAGAGTTAATTACGCACTACAACACCACAATCATAAAGCATTATAATGTTGATTATAATACTTCATAAGCTCCAGTGAAGCTCTTGTCTAAAATGCACTATAGATCCATTATAATGGTAAGTATAAGAATTAAGGATGCTTTGTACTGCATTTTGAAGGTATCGATAGTGCATTATAGAGGGGAGCCTCATAAAGCATTCATAATGCATAAAAATATGATTATATTATGCTGATGTCTTTTTTTATAAATATTTATAGCCATGTTTTTAATGTTTTATGAATGCATGTAAATGTGTTAAGAATGTGTTCATAGATTCTTGTAGAAATGGCATTCATAGAAAGTGTTACCAGTGCAGTTATTAATCGTAACTATTCTGGGTAGCTTTCACTATCTCCACCAGCCACCTACTAACCAAAGACATACAACCGGCCATGAAGATGTTATCTCCTTAAAACAACAGCGATAAGCACAGCCTAATAACAGACTTGGCTCAATCTGGAAAAAATTGAGACGCTTCACTCCAATAAACGTTGAATCATTTTAAAGCATAAAACACTGTGCAAATTGCAACTGCGGGCGACTAATTACAAATTTCAAACACATCCATCAAGCACAACAGCAACCCACTACATCCTGTGAAAGGAAAGAAAAACAGTCAGTGCCAAGCCGCAGCAATCGCTGGAGGTAAAAGCCATCCGGTAATTACCATATTTAGATTAACCTAAACCAACTGCAAAATGTCACCCACATACCTATGGCAGACCTACAGAAAACCCATTATAATGCTAAAAAAACAGACTATCCAAGAAAGCAGTGGTACTTCCTTTGGGAACTCACAACAGAAACTAGGAAAAAATCAATCCATCCATCATCCATCTATCCATCATCCATCCATTTTCTGTATCTGATTATCCTATTCAGGGTCGCGGGGGTCCAGAACTGATCCCGGAGGCTAATGGCACAAGACAGGGATCAACCCAGGATGGGGCGCCAACCCATCGCAGGGCACACTCACACACCAGTCACTCACACATGCACACCTACGGGCAATTTGGCAACACTAGGAATCTAGACCAGCTTAATACATACAGACATACATCTGTTTTATATAGAATCAATCTGTAAATTCACTAATAACATGTGGTCTTCAATAATTCCATTCCCCTCATAGCATAGGGTTTTTTCCTAAGTACCAACCATCTGTTTGTCTGTTTTACTGAACACATAATATCGTGCTCTCTCCCATTCCTCTGCAATTCACAACAGTTCATCAAAACACTGATTATAGACATCAAAAAATTGATTATAGACTAAGAAATGTCCATACCTAATTTTATCATTAGTGTGTGTGCCTTTTAGCTATTGAAGCACATGATCTGTTCACTGCCCTTGTGCACTGCTTGTCCTGTCCCTGGTTCTGGAAAAAGGTGCAGTGATGTTTTTGACCACAGCATCAGATATTTTGTAGCAGGTGTAGCTGCAGGTTCTGACCCATACGAAGAACTGTTGGCTAGCTACTGCAAAGTTTTCTACAGATTTTCCAATAAATTATTGTAATAATATAATCTCCAGGTCTGCAGTGGGCAGAGTGGTGGCTCTGAGTCTAGCATTTTGTGCCAGCAATCAGAAGGTTGCTGGTTCAAATCCTGTGAATACCTGGAGTGATTCTACTCTGCTCGGCCCTTGAGCAAGGCCCTGCAATTGCTTTGTCCTGGGTATGATGTTAATATACATCCAGCCCTATAAGGAGGTCCTCCAACTTACAGAGGAAAAACTTGGGGGTTGGTGGCATTCATTTGGACTAGTGTGGTGCTGAGGTATCACCTGCCACATGGCTGCACTCAGGATCTCGTCCCTGAGGTGGTTTGTTGTGTGGTGGGTGTGGCAATGCGCTGTAATCAGAGCATGCTCCTTACCTCTCAGGTCTGCAGATCATCTATCAATAATTAAAAGTGTATGTCCCTGGTTACCCCATGCCTGAGTAACGCCTTGGAGAGCCGCATTTGTGGTCTGGCTTTTCAAATTAAACTCTTGTTACTCTCCTTATCATCTGGAGCCCTTCCTGTGACAGAGGTACATGCTAATTAGCTCACAATTAATAAACATTGCTGCCCTGCCAGATTGGCTTCCATATTAAGTGTTTTTTCTTTCTCTAGGATCCCCATCATATGAGTTACTAAAACATTAAAGAGAGAGGGCCTTTATATATATATACTTGTTAAGTGAGTTTTTTGGTGGGAATGGAGCAAAGCTTCAGTCAAATGATATTATGGGTGTGTTTTAGCTTGTTAGGATTTCATACTGAAAAGCATCCAGGCACTTTCCAGCAGCGTGTGTGACATGTGTGTCACGTTTCCTTTGTCTCATTCTAGCCATGACACATTACCACAATTATAGCATGGCTGGTTGTAAATATGTAAATTGTTTGTCATTATTGATGCTTTACGTTGTACTTTCCATAATTATTTTCAGTCCGATCTCATTTTTATGTCATGCTGGGAAAATATTTGCAGCGGACCATTTAAGTCGAGGTACATACAGGCTATTCTGCAGCACCAAGACACCAAATGAGAAAATATAGAACATGCTCACAGGCAAGCATGGGAAAAGCAATGAATTCAGGGCCTTATCAATTTTTTAGTTTGCAGTCATTTCAGCATGGACACTTCAGGTAGACTTAGTAAGTGTGTCCTCAAGGTGAGAACCCTTCAAAAAAGTGGTAGTTTCTCCGAGCCACTGTGACAATCTAGCTATCTCCTGTGCCCTCTCTTAGAGAAATGAGGAGTTGCTAATATTCAGTAGCAAAGGCTGACCGGCCACAATTGTGCATCATATCACATTTTAATCACTCTCTGCATGAAAAGCAGCCAGTGAGACCATGTTGTGTGTGTCAATAATTTAGAAGTGGTAACGTGTAAGCGCACACTGGAGTTAATCTTTAATTCATGGTGAGACAACACCAGATTAACCTTGATGTGTCCCAAGAAGTCAGGCACAGATTTGTACAGAAATCGATTTAGAGGCACCACTTTGTCTAAAAACTACGACCTGATTGCTTTTAGTAAGGTTACACACTAATAAATGCTACCAAATTTATGTTTCAAAAAATGTGCAATTAAATCTTGTACACTAAGAGGCTATACACACACTGTGAGGCTTCTACCCATTATGTATAATATTTGAAAGCTCAGAAACTGTATTTAACCAGATGACATGTATGATACCATACAACTGATCATGACGTAATACTAAGACAGAAGTTATAATGGTCCTGAAATTCTTGCTAGCGATGCTCCCCTCCCAGAACACTAAATGGACTATTCAGGTTCCTTGTAGTGTAAACCTGTGAAGTGTTAATAATCATATACTTAAGCCCTCAGGACTCCCACTTCAGTGTAATGTTCCATCTCTCTTCTTTGAGGGTTTCATTCAAGATCAGGGGTGGCCAATCTTATCCGCAAAGGGCCGCTGTGTATGCAGGCTTTTGGGATAACCTTAAGATCAGCTGTTCAAACCCAGGTCTGAGGACTCTTCAACCAATCAGTCCTCTAATTAGTCATTTAATTAGGGAGTTGCAGCGAAACCCGCACACACAGCGGCCCTTCCTGGATAAAATTGGATTCTCTAGTGGCTTGATTTCTCTTATTGTGCATCTGGATTGCAGTCGTTCTACCTGGCACCCAACTCTGATCACTAGTTCTGATCTAGTGATTTGGTATTTTTGGAAAAAATTTCTAAATTGTTTCTCGTCACAGTGACAGTAGAATTATAGGACGCATGACATAATTCATCACAGACAATCCACCCAGCTCCATGCTTCATAAAACTTCTTTTCTATCATGTTTATTCTGTTAGGAGTCTCACTTATTTTATTCCTCCTGTTTAATAACACTAGACTTCCTGAGCCTGTTTTTCTGGCTGGTGTATTTGCATGCTAATATAAGGTGTATATTTCATGACTGTTCACACTGTCCTGCCTTTTTGATTTAAGTATGTATTAGAATTGTAGATGGTTAGGGAAAGTGATGTAAATATCACAGGACTATGGTTTTAACACACTGAGCATGTTTACAGGTGGCAGACAACTACAAAAGCCTTCCTTGGAAGTCGATGGTGAGATTGGAAGATCACTGATTTTTCAGTCTCTCTCTCCATTACTAAAACCATCAGTGTGGGGATATTAAAAATCTGAACTCTATGCACTTGGTTGGTTCTATCTTCAAGGTATACGCTATCAAGTTGGATGATTGAGATGAATATAGAATCATCTGGTGGTATGAATCTGATGGGACTGGTGTGTGATGCTGTGGGTCAGTACATTGGTCCTTAAAGCCTAGAGCGAGTCAACATCAGGGCTGCCAACTCTCACATATCTGGCGTGACCCTCACACTTTCTGACCCTTACGTTCATGTAAGAATTATTAAACACTGAACATTTTTTTCAGTTCATATTCTAAACCTAAAACCCATTAAACACATGGGTGAGTGCTTTCTGAATTTGTAGCATGTGGACACTAATCAGCTACCATAGACATTGCAACACTGCCCCCTGTGGCACAGAGCACTTCAGTTTTGAAAATCGGAACACATTAAGAAAACATAACACATTCAAAAATAAATTTTTTGTTTTGCTGTTTTTGTGTCATCTTTATGTTTTCGGGTTATGGTTTTGTGTTAATGTTGACATGCACTGGGCTTTTATGTCCACTGTAGGTTAGGGTTCTGTGTCTGATTGATACGTCACTGATCTGATTTCTGTGGTCAGCAGAATAGTCACAACACCACTGTTCCTTGAGCAAGACCCCACAAAGGCTAGCCCTGCATGGGCCCTCCAAGATTCTCCCTGTGTAAGCCCTGAAGAAGAGCATGATGGGATATCAGAAAACTAAAGAATTCAAAACTACTCATACAAATGGCAAACAGAACCATAAATTGCCTGGTGATAAAAATGGTAACTTGTGGTGGAACTTATGAGTAAAATGAGTATTAAACTCCCAATAAGCAAGTGTGGAATGGCATATCTGCTTACTGCCAATGGATGTGTACATATAGTGATGTATATTTGCGTCATTGTTCAACATGTTGGCTATGACCATAAAAACCATGGACTAGTCTACGGTGTGTCTCCACTGAATTAACTATCATGTGACATAGTCTCACCTGGTCAGTTTCTCATGGTCAGTCAATTGATTTGTAATTCTCCGGGAATTAAAAAAATGCACTGTTTTTTTTTTTTTTTTATTGTTTGCAAAACCTACTGCAAATATGAAAAGGCTTAAGCCTAAGAGCTTAATCGCAAGCAGAAAGTAAACTTAATGAGTCTGTTTGTACATTGTCATATTAATGGATTTAGGCCAATTTAACAACTTAAACTTTACTCCTTGTGTTACACCGACGATAACAATTATGCCACAATAGATGACACATTACAAGCAAATTGGCAAAAAAAAAAATGCAAGACAACACTGTTTCCAATAATTTATTCATTCCAGACACAGATCAAATTGGTCCTCAAGAAATAAACATGTTTTTTATTCACTTAATTCATTTAATATATTTTCAAAGCTTATTAATACACTGTGGTCTCTTAAATAATTTCCTTGGTATTGTTTACCCAAGATGCTGTCCTCTACTCACTGGGCACACTGAGTGTAGCTTTGAATGTGTCACGTTTTCCAGGGTCTGGATTGACAGGAGGAGTCATTCAAAGGGATGAAGGAGGTAAACCCCCCCCCCCCCCCACCACCCCAGTGTTACAGATCATTTGCAGAGATGTACATGAACCGGCGGGGGCAGCAGCCTATCACCAGCTTGGGGCAAACGGTGACCACACGCTGTCTTTATACACGCCGAATCTGTCATACCAACGTGTCACTTCATTGCTTTTATGGGTTTTTTTTTTTCATTTTTAGTTTATTTTGCTATAGAGCATAATCTAGCTGCAAATACAGATGCTGAGAACTTTCGGCTGGCCACTACACACTTTTCTACAGATTTTCCAATAATTTATTTCTACCTCCAGGCCTGCAGAGAAAAGTAAGTGACTGAGGCTTTTTTCCGCTGACATAATTTCACACTCCATGAGCATTAGTGGCTGGTAAACTATCTAAATGTTGGTCATTTTATTATCAAAATGAGTTTTTTATTGGCCAGGTAAGGTGACACTTACAGAAAGTTTAGCTAGGCATTTGCTCAAGAACTACACAAACAAAATAATACATTTTAAATAAAGGGAAACATAGGGCTTCAAAAGTGTGATTCTTGAATGATTGTGCAGTGAACAGTGTTTAACAAGATCAGCAACATGCACAGTACAGATGCTTCCTGGGTTATGATGGTCTATGTTATGATATTTTAGCTCCCATGGTTAAATGTTTTTCACTTTCAGTACATTACTCAAATTTCATGAGATATTCAACACTTTATTATAAAATAGGCTTTGCTAATTATTTTGACCAACTGTAGGCTAATGCAAGTGTTCTACACATGTTTAAGGTAGGCTAGGCTATGATGTTTGTTAGGTTAGACGTACTCTTTAAAATGCATTTACCCCTTACGATAGGTTTATCGAAACATAACACTATTATAACCTGGGGAGACACTGTATTAAGTGCATGACATAATGAGCAATGAATTGCAATTTCACATTGTGATTGAAGCAAAGAGTCCCTGGCGTGTCTCAAGGTATAACACATTACTGTTCAGTCACTCAGTTGCAGCATTTATTTGTATGTTACTGCGTGGGAGATTCCTGCATGCTGTCAGTGAGCAGGGCGATGTGGGAGGATACTCTCTCTGTGCCTTGAAGCTCTTCTTTTAACAGCCTGGTATCTCACCCCTGAAGGTAGGGGCTGAAAGACGGGGAAGGCAGGATGAGTCGTGTCGGTGACAATCTTGTCCGCTCTCTTCCTGCATCTGTTGTAGCCGGGCTGCTGCAATGGAGGCAGGCTGCAGCTGATGATCGCCTCTGCTGAGCTGATGATGTGCTGGAATTTCATCTTTTCCTTTGCGGTGCACGATACAAACCAGGCAGCCAGAGAGGACGTGAGCATAGACTCCGTGATCGCCATGCAAATCTGCACCATTAGTGTTTGTGGCAGCTTGAAATTTGTTACTTGGAGGAAGAACATCTTCCATTGGGCATTCATGATGGTGAAGTCAGTGTTGGCCCTTCATTTTACGGTTTTGGGGGATGATGGTCCCAAGGAATATCAGTGTCCCCACTTGGGTTACTGCTGTTTCACTTATGACACAGGGAGGTGGTTCAGTATGACTACATGGCTTCCCGTAGAAAAGTTTACAGCACAGAATTTCTGTTCCTGTATTTCAATAACATATTTTCTTGTCATAAATATTTCCCTAACAATATGTCTGGGTGAAATGGACTAATATTTCAGTTGCATGAGATTTCAGATTCATTTATATATATAATATAGGTCAAGGGAAAACACTGCTGAGGTCTTGCAGTAATTTCATCTCAACATGACTGGAGATTCTTCATGCAGATATGAAAGAGACTTCAATACTCTGCGGAGATCTATTTTTATTTATTTATTTATTTATTTTTTGGATTCAGCTCAGCCTTTTGTGATATTTTCAGATCTGAACAATGAGAATCAAAGCAGTTTCATCTTTGTGTTGCAGTGGTCTCATTTTTGTCTTGGATAAATGGGACAGGAAAAGCAAAATTCTCAGCTAAGAATATTATTTTCTTTGGGATGCCAAAAAGGAATTCTTGTTGCATCAGGGCAATGTTGAAAACCACATGATCATTTAAAATGCTATTCACACTAAATGGAAATACCTTCATTACTTACATGTTATAAAAAATATGCAGAGCGCCACTACTAAGGTTTCAGCATAGAGACTTTCTTATGCTAAAAGGGACCTGATGCAATGATGTTTTAAATCAGGGGTGGCCAGTCTTATCCCGAAAGGGCAGTTGGGTATGCTGGTTTTCGCTGCAACTCCCTAATTAGATTAGTAATTAGAGGACTGATTGGCTGAAGAGTCCTCACATCTGGGTTTGAACAGCTGACCTACAGGTTATCCTAAAAGCCTGAATATACAATGGCCCTCAGCTTTAAATGCATTAAATCTTCAACAAAAGTCAC
>JAODJW010000019.1:17246113-17256115 GCA_026777045.1 Hyperopisus bebe
AAAAACCTTTAAACATAATATCAAAATTACTTTTAAAATATTAACATGATTATTTCCCCCTTTTTTCACCAAATGAGTTAGGGGAGCTTCCCTTGTATTAAGCTTTTCAAATGGGGTTATGCGAGAAACAGAAACAACAATTCAAAAAGGAAAGATAAGATCTACAGTATGATTATGATAATCAGTTGGGCCAATAACAGCGCAGCAAAGCTGAAGGATTTAAGAAATTCGGCAAACGGGAAACCCAAGATTATTGCTTGCATCTTCCACATGAATGTTAAAATCTCCTGTATTTAAAATCACAGCAGTGATGAAAAACTGTAAAGAACAGCATGCTGAGAGCACCTAGAAGCAGAAGGTCTGATACCACAACCAGTAAGACAACAGATCTGATATCACATTCAATAATAGTGTTTTTCACTGCAAATTTGCTTCAATACCAATTGAAGTTTTTGTAGCAAATATCAACACTGATTTGTTGGTGAATAATCACTGTTTATATGGCATGGCATGGTTCTGAGACATGATTGGCTATGGTTAAATAAGATATGCACTCAATGGCTGCTTTATTAGGTTACACCCATTTATTTATCCAAACAGCCTGTTCTTCTAAAGAACTAATCAGGTGATTGCAATTGAATATTTACAGCAGGCAGACTGGGGCATGAAGGTGATTTGCTGGGTGTGTAAGTAGAGGTTCTAATGTCATGAATGAAAGAGGGTTTAACTCCCTTAGACTCTCTGATTTTCACAAAGGACTGGTGTCCTGTCCAGGGTGTCACCTGCCTCATACCATGAGTTTCCGGAGACAGGTTGCAGGACCTCTGTGGCCTTGCAGGGATGGATGGATTCTGTTATTCAAAAAATTGATATGAGGTCTAACCCCACAAAGAAGGCTTAGAGACTCGGACAGAAGCAGAAATAAAGGACGGTGGAGATGGTGGGCTTCATCACCATCATCAGCAGCACATTTCTAAGGATGCGGTCACTGGCTGTGCAATGCCTGAATCTGTAGCTGACGTGCTGTTGTGACGTGGAGAAGGTGAGGTGTTACTTTCCATTTGAGGCAGTCAGCTTCTTTTTAAAAAAAAATAATAATAAGGCCATTTTCAAGAAATCAAGGGGCGTGTGGCATTATGATGCCGTTTTTAACAATGCCAGGCGGCAGCTAATCTTAGTCCTTTGGTGATTATCTGCCAAGTGCTGAAAGGCGTCTCCCACTGTGAGAAACTTCTTGCCCATTTAGCCATCATTTGTCTCTCAGCAGATGAATTGTATCACTTTCAAGGGAACCTGGAGAGAGACACCACTCTGCACAGAGAGAGCCTACAGCAACGAGTTAGAATGCAAGACCCCGGAGGGGGGGGGGGCGAAAATTATGGTACAATGTTGCCGAGCGCAGAATAATCACATCAGCACCATGGTCTCCCACCGAGGTGAGATTGTGAGGTGACATGGAGTCTGCCGCCAACGGCATGAGATAGGTCCAACCTGGGCTTCTCCTCCATAACATAGTCATTATGGAGAGACTTCCTTTCTCACTGTTGGGAAAAGGGGCACAATTCTGCCCTTTTATGATGCTTGTTTGCTGTCAAATGTCCATCCAGTTACAAAGTAAGATCTGGTTTATATTGGAAATGTCCAGATGAGGGAATATTTCAAATAATGATTAAAAAAGTCACTTCATCTTACTCTCTCTCTTTCCATCTCTAGTGCTAACACACCCATCTCAGGCGAGAGGTGCAGGATGGGTAGACAATCCGAGCCACGGAGCAGAGCAGGAGGCCCCCCCCCCAGAATGAACAGCACTCTACTTCATCAAGAGGCTCATTTTAAGCCCTGAGGATTCATTCTAGTCTTTTTTTTTTAATATTCTACCATCAAGCTTTGATCTAATAGATTTCTGTCCGATGATGAAAAATAGAGAGATTTCCAACCTTTGCCAGATTTCAAAAAGCAGCCTTTAATATCGGGCTCAAAATCTTTGTGTTTCACCCATATAACAGCCTAGATTCACTCCGCTCAGCGCAGTGCTGAGTGGGAACACACAGACATCTCAGCAGAGCAGGTCATAGGGGTTATAGAAAATGGAACAGTGGGTCACTGTGACCATGTGTTGTTCCCTCACTCCTATTATAATGGAAGCATTTTGTTTTTCAGAATACTGATCTTCAGTTTGTGGCTCAAGAAAGACAAATCAGCAACCAGTAAATCATTAGCTGTGACTGAAACAAGTACCCTTCGTAATGAAAGAAGGGGACAATGTGACAAATTATCAATTATCTCTCCTCCTGCTCATTGCAGCATGTATGACAAACCGTCAGAACTTCATTTGTATGTAGTTTAAATTAACGCTATGATCAAGTGCACGGTGCATTCTGCAGTTTACGCCAATCAATGCCTATCGTGCAAATCTGACTGGATGGGCCAATATGAAGAACAGAGATTCACACACTGGCCATTTTATTAGGCACCCCCATGTGGTAACAGGTTGGATCCTCCTTTGTCTACAGAACCACTGTCAAGAATTGATTAGTTGTACATATGGAAATATTTTTCTGCACACCACTGTTGTACTGAGCTGTTATTTTTGAATTTGTGTCCTTCACTTAGTTTCAACAAGTCTGGCCATTATCCTCTGACCCCTCATTAGCAGGTGTTTTCAGCAAGTCCTGCCAATCACTATATATTTTTATTTCATCATTCATTGTAAATTCTAGACTCTGTATTACATGAAAATCCCAGGAGGGGGCTGTTTCTGAGGTGCTGGAGCCATCATATCTAGCAGCAATAATAATAACATGTTTGAAATTAATTAGGTTAGGTGGTGTAGAATTCCCAGTGCTTAACCAAACAGTAAGAGTACCTCTTGACCCTGTCTGCATGCTGTATGTATTCAGTCACAGTCACATGATTTCCTGTTTGGAGGAGCAGGCTGTTGGTGGTTGGTGGTGATGAGTAGACATTCCTAAAAAAGTGGATGCAGAGTGTGTATTCCCAAGGCCATATTATCTGCCTTGAGGAGGAAGTGCAGTGATTATCAGTTTTCTTTGTAAGGAGGGGGGGTCTCCCAAAAAAAGCTTTGCCTAGGGCCCTGAAAAGGTAGAGCCAGCCTTGTATATTAGAACAATGCAATACAGTTAAATACAACAATATATGGACGGCCCAACTACATATCGTACAATACGTTTTACGTTTAATATTTGAGAAGCAATTACATGTTTTGTTGTATAACTGGTCATTCCATCATTGTATTTTCCAATGTATTTGTAATACATTTTATGCCACACACAAAAATCATTAATTAAGCTTTTTTCAATTTTACTTTTAATAGAGTAACACTTGACTTGAGGGGACACAAAAAATGTTATTTATGTATTAATTAACCTCAAACTAAGTGTTGGCTACAAACTGATGTCATGTTTATTTATCCATAATAAATTGATGCTCATCTTTTATATTAAGCAAGTACTATATTTGTTACTATATCTGGTAATTCTGTATTGAACTACTAAAAGAACTACTAAGGAACTATTGAAGAAACAAGTAATGAATAACAAGTGAAATACTGATCTCAAGTTTGTTCATCATTAAAGAATCTGTCATCTTAAGTAGTGACTGTATTTGTTCATGATTTGTACTTCAGTAGTACCTGAAAAGGCTTACCTTTAATAGTTATCACAGTCATTGTGGTGGTGAAGGAGAGCCCCGAATTGGGGCATGGATCCTATCAGAAAGTGTCACCCAAGATCACTGGAGTTGGGTCCATAGTCGTTTACCAGGGATGGCAAAGATCATACTGAAGACAGCCATCATCCACACTGTCTGCAAAAGAAGGATGACAGCCTCAACATGCGACTTTCTTACTTCTGACTCCAGTCAGCCTTTTATACTGGAAGTCATGGGAGAAAATTTATTACATTTGCCATCAGTAGGCACCAGCTGTGTAAAATTAAGTTGACCTTTCCTGCTAGGTCATATAATTTAATAAACATTCACTTTTGCCACAAATAATTGTGATACACAGATAAAAAACTGCACACTTTTACATGTACGCAGAGCTACACCATGAAACCATGCAGTAGCACTTTTGGGAGAACTGCAACATGTTAACTAAACTTTTTATACAGCAAAAAGAAAAAAGGGGGGAAAAAACCCGTGAGAGGTCCTCAGCAATGGCCCTAGCGGCTGGAATTGTGCCTGCTCAAAAGTTCTTTAGGACCAACAAAACAATGAACTTAATGGCCTTTGTCCACCACCAACAGGTAGGACTGTCTCCAAGTTCTTTCTTAATTATCAGTATTTGCAGTTAACGATTCAATCCACCATTATGCAGATGAGTAATGACAGTACACAAAACCACTTTCTAAACTGGATCCAGCTGTTTTCAGTTAAGAAAAGGTACACAAGCGTTTGCAAGTGAGACAGCAGACCAGTCACAGATAACTGCTCTGTGTGCCACTACAGTAGCTGACCTCTACTGTCCCTCATAATATCAAAGACAATGCTGGTCATCTGATGCTGTCATTACTGCCAGCTCACCTTCTGTCCCTTACCGTCACCCTTACGCTCAGTTTCTCACACCGTATTTCTTTATTCAATACATTGTTCACCTTACCCTACTCCACAGATAATTAGGTGCTTGAATTTAAGGACTATTTCAAATAATCTTGCCTTACTAGTGTTTGATCAATATGATTAATATTGACTAATGTTATTGTTCTGTATTCAGAATCTCTTCTGCTAAGGAATTTCCATTATCACTTGCTTTTTTCCTTCATTTTTTCCTTATTGAATCTAATTTAATCCCCCGAACACTTAACTGATTCTATTTTCTGATATCAACATTAACAAAGCTATGCTATTTGGTCTCACTTACCTAATGCACTTTTACTAATTATGTTCTGTTGGCCTATTTATTTTTAAATTGAAAAATTCACACTTAAATTCCCATTCAAGACATTTTATCAATGGAAGATGTGCTGACAGTTCATTTTCTGCATGCATTCAGTCAATTACAAACCATTTTGTTTCAGAAAAGGATTTAATAAGGTTACAGTAATACTTTGCATTTAACTTCTGACTCGGCTTTGTAACCAATTTACACAAATGCTTAAGCATTGTCAAGCAGGACACATTTATCGTTGCTTGAATTAATAACTGCTTTGGAGCATAGATCTTGATCATGATGCTCACTTAATGTTGAACACACAGAAGTACAGCAGGTAAATGATTCTCTGAAAACCCTTTGTAGTGGTGATAAGTAGGTGATAGACTGCCCACTCAACTGACGTGGAACGGTTCCATTTGGCCCCAAATTCTTAGCCATTCCTCCTGTGTCCAGCCATTTTTCCTGCCCCTCTGAGACACTTCACAACTATCTCATTGTATCTCCCTTCAGTCACACAGCAGTCATTTCAAAATCCAGTCTCTATAATCACTGTCATACAGCCAGAGGCGTAGCTAAAAATTCTTGGCCTTCTGACAAAATGTCACCTCGGGCCCTTCGCTTAAGACATTTAATCTGAAAAAAATACAGGTCCCATGATAGATTGAGTTTATCAAGTGGGGCGAGGATGTGGGCGATCCCTTTCGGTGGGGTGGGGGGGAGCAGTAGGTTTTGTAGCCCCTATTAACTGCTGCCCCCCTAATTCTGCCAGCAGAGACACTGTAAAGCAGAGTGACCGTCACCTTACACAGACACTGTACAGACACCGTCCACTGCAGAGCACTGAGTGACCGTCACCTTACACGGACACTGTACAGACACCGTCCACTGCAGAGCACTGAGTGACCGTCACCTTACACGGACACTGTACAGACACCGTCCACTGCAGAGCACTGAGTGACCGTCACCTTACACGGACACTGTACAGACACCGGCCATTGCAGAGCACTGAGTGACCATCACGTTACAGCACACACAATGTCCACTATAGCAGAGATTCTCAGCCCATGGGTTGGGATCCAAATTTGAATCACGGCTCTTTCTGAAATTGTAGCAAGGCAGAGTTAGAAATGTTAGCATTTTAAAACTAGTAAGCTTCTATGCTGATCCACAATCAGATTTCCCAGCCCCTATCCTAGAATTAACCTATATCAACGGGTCTTGGGTCTGCAAATGCTTAGTGCAAAACTACTGAAAATTCAACCAATCCAAGAAGTCAAACTACAGATGTATAATTTAAAATTCATTGGTCCATCCAATCAGATTTTCACGATAGGCATTGATTGGTGTAAACTGCAGAATGCACCATGCACTTGATCATAGCGTTAATTTAAACCTATACTTGATATAGGGTCACAACTGAGCTGGCCATGTAAAATTGTGTCGTGGCGCAAAAAAGGTTGAGAACCACTGCACTAGAGTGCTGGGTGATCATAATTCTCAGCTTGAATAGGTACATTAGCATTCTGAATATCTCTCTTTACTACATTTAACATGAGGCATTTCACAAGGAATTTGGTGCACAGTACAGTTTGGTTCGCTAATTAATCTCAGCCATCTTGTCGTAGGTGGACTCAGTTGTCTGTCCATATGGACATCCAGCCAATGCAGCTGGGGAATTTTTAAGTACTGAATATTTCTTGAGGACAGCTGCTGGCATTTTTCAGTTTGCTGTGTTGTGGGAGTTCACAAGTCATCTAAATGAACATGCATGTATGACGCCTTATTTTTGAAACATTTTCTATACACTTCACATTTTCTTAAATGTTTTTGGTAATGTGTTCTAGTGTTGCGGGATTCTGGAAATTTGTTGTGTCTGCTTAACTAAAACTTGAAAGCATATGAAATATAATATAATATAATAAAAGTTAACTACACAGATGTCCCTCCATATTTTGCAGTTGGTTGCAGTTATTAATGATGTGGTTTGGATTTCCAGATCATGTCAAAAAATTTAGACTGACGTTTTGACATTGACGTCACCTGACAAACCTTTTGGAGCTTTTCAAAAAGGTGTTTAACTCAGCCTGTAGTGTAAATGAAATGTCCATTGCATAATAAGTTTCCAAATAGCTATACTGGAAAAAAAACTGAATTAATCAGTGGTTGCACATGCATTTATATAGCTTGTCAGACAATTTGGGTGACAACTAATTTTTCTAATTAATTATGATTAATATAAGTGAAATTCTGCATAAATAGTCAAATGTCAAGGGCACAGGTTTGTGTTTAACATTAGTAGGGATTAAATCAGCCACAACCCAAAACCCACACACTACTCCAGCAAAACTGGTAGGGACATGTCCCTAGCATCCATACTCAAATCTAGCCAAATGTCATTAAATGTTACCATAATGGCTGTAATAAAAGGCTGGTGTCACGCCCTGCATTCCTGCCCTCTCATTCTCTCCCTAGTGTGGCTCTATCCAGCCACGCCTGATGATCATTTGTCTTGCCTCTCATTTCAGCCCTTGTGTGAATCATTCCAGCTGCCCCTCGTCTGCTCCCTCATTAGTCCAGTATAAGAGTCCCTCCCAGTTCTGTGCTCCCCAGTCTGGTCATTGATGTTACCCTGCTGTGTGCTCCAGTGCTTTCCCCTGTTGCTACTTGTGCCTTCTATTTGACGCCGCGCGGTCTGCCTCCTTCGTTGGCAGAATGTGACAGCTGGATACAAAAGAATATTCAGTAACACTTCACTTAAGGCCATGTTTTGCTCATTTTAAAGCATTGATAATGCATTATAATGCATTCATAAAGCATCATTAACATGGCTATAAATATTTATAAACAGGCATGACACATTATAACCCTGTTTATTATGCTTTATGACTGCCTTATGAAGCTCTCATCTATAATGCACTGTAGATACCTTTATAATGCAGTACAGAACGTCCTTAATGATTATACAGACCGTTTTAATGCATTATAAAGCTATCTATAGTGCATTTTAGATGAGCTTCATAAAGCTGTCATAATATGTTATACACATGACTATAATGTGCTATGCCTTTTGATAAATATTGATAGTCATGTTTATAATGCGTTATGATTAAAAATGCATTTTTATTTGTTTTAAAATGTGGTTAGAAATTACTAAAACCATGGCATTCAGTAAAGTGTTACTGAATATTCTACAAAATAACACAATAATCTACTTTTGACAAATGGATAATATAGGCCTCTGTAAATACCCCAGCAACTAAGTCCCTCAAATGTGTTGAGCAGCCTGGTCACAGAGAGTAACTATGCTTAGACATGGAAGGCAGAAAGTACTGACTGAAAAGTGTTCAGAATCCCTCAGGAGGGTGTTAAAGATTCATTACTCTATGGATGACCTTAAAAACACTCTGCACATGCACAAAGAGGACATTTAGTATTGTAAGACTATCACTAGCTCTATACTCAGTTGGACTTAATGAGAATCTTAACAGTACGTTTTAGCTAAGACTGTAACCACATTGTTAATTAAGCATTTCTTTTATGTCAATGCCATATTAACAGCTAGACAAGGGACCCCTTTTAGCACAAACTGTGTCTTAACTCAGAGACCCACTGAGCCAGTTCAGTAAATTGTTACAGAGTACGGTATACATATTCATTTTGTGTTGCACTTTATCTGAGTACAAAATAACACAGGCAGTACAATAATACAGGACACAGATCACCCACTTTTCTAAATCAGCCAGAGACCTATTACCAATAAATAATCAGTCACCTTCCAATTTTGTGCATTTATGCGCATTAACAGTAACCAGTGAAGAGGCAATTTGGCAAGTGCAATATAGCCATAGCGAGGACCCGCCAGGAAATCGACACGCTGCAGTGCCCTCATGCCAGCAGGGAATGAACACACAGAGTACTTCTCCCAGATCAATAACACAAGTGTCATGTGACCCTACAGCAGATGAAATAGGCCCCCGGTCTCAATAACTCATTATATCGACTTCTGCTACGGTAAAAGATAATTCTGTCATCAGCAGCACAGCAAGATTAATTAGCTTCAAATATAACATGTTCTAAAGTGACTGGACTGTCAAAATGTTACAGTTCATTTAAAATTATCAATACCTAAGAGGAAATTGGGCAATTAGGCCATTCCTATATTTCACATATAGGATATAATATTTTCTATCGGTTTGCAGTGGCCATGTCTGCAAACACATATATGCATACTTATGCAAACATACAGACACATACAGTACCACACACACACACAGGTTTGTCATTTTATCTTTGTGGGGACTCCATTTATTCCTATGAGGAAAACTCTAATCCCAGCATGATTACCTTAACCCCTACCCAGCCCTAACTTTAACCATAAGACCCCACATAAAATACGAGACTTTTGGCATTTTTAGTGTTTTAATTGCAGTCACAGATTTTTATAAAAATGAATTTCCCTACACCATCAAAATAACAAGTTTGTATCACATTGTGGGGACATTTGGTCACCTCAATGTAATATATACATAACATATACACACACACACCGTTTGTGGGATTGTTTGAATGTAAATTATTAATTCATCTGATTTTATGGTACATTATGAATGTCTAAAATCTGAGAAGTAATTTACATTAAAATTGGAAAATTAAGTAATTTTAGAGACTGCCACAATATGTTCATTGATCTTCATGCTATACCGTTTACATATATTCCAGCAGTGGTGTCCATGTCTAATGAAAAGTGGCCGCTCCTAGTTGTTCAGAGCAGAAGGTATCTTTCTGTGTGGCACACTGCCGCTTTTGAAGCAGTCATCCAGATAAATCCGACGGACATACAGAAAAAATGATGTGTGGATCAAGTCGGTTTTGAACCCTACAAATCAAAGGGAAGTATGAAAAATGTGCAATTTAATATATTGTTTCCTGAATGGCTATGTTGAAAATATTGGACGGTCCGGCAGTTAATTTAATTAGCCACAAAAATGCTTATGTAGAATTAGTCAGAATATGAAAACCGTTAATATGCATTCGATTTGATTTGACTGTCTTTGCAGTCTGCAGGGCCCCCGTGTTCCCATAATACGTTTCTCACTCAGTTGAAGTGTTGA
>JAODJW010000019.1:17256215-17286619 GCA_026777045.1 Hyperopisus bebe
TGACTCCAATCAACTGTTGCTATTGATAGCAACAAAAATGATTTACCACCCGTTGGGACTTAACTTCAACCAGGATCACTAGATCTTCGCTCATAAGTGATGTTTCATGTGGGCTGGTTATAGCAGACTGTGATCTGTAACCTGTGATGGTTAATGGACAGTGGGTAGAGAGCAGTCAGGTAACTGCTATCATCCCAATTGTCTCTATTGATTGTCTCCACTCGTCCCTCGTTCCCATCGTTTGGTACCCACCAAGCTGTTGGCCCCATGCCAAGAAAGTCAGAGAGAGGTAATCTGTGAAATGCTATAATCTGTGCTCTCCAGTGCCCAACACACATTCCTGCCTATGAACAACATGCATGGCTCAGTTCATAAGACTATACCATCAGTCACTGGGTTAAGGATTTTTTTTGAATTTACTATTATCTATCCATTCATCCATCCATTTTCCATAATCTCTTACCCAATGCAGGGACCATACAGTATGTCTGTGGAGCATGTTATAAAATGGGGAGAAACATGGAAACACACACACAGACACACACACACACAAATCTGTACTCATATCTTTGTGAGGACCGTCCATTCATTTCTATTGGCAAAATCCTTATCCCAACATTGAAGACTTTAACACAGACATTTAGTCCCCACAACATAATGTATACCTGGATTATGCACACACACCCACTCACACACACACACACACACACACACACATACACACACCACGCAAGTGAGAGAACTGCACTGTTATTGTTGTTGCTGCTGCTATTATGCCACGCTCCGCTTCTCGACCTCACGGATGACCTCACTTAACCTTCTGCCTATGAGGTCAGCTGACACACATGTGACAGAATTGTTAAGCCGGGTCATGCTGAGCGGCACCGTAATGGAGAGCAATTGGAGGCAATTACTAAGGCAGCTTTTCGGGTTAGTTGGTGCACTTTCTGTGAAGAGCACGTCCAGTGATCAATGCAGTGCAGAGGGTCGCATGCTGCTTGTTCAGTCTTTAAAGAATGAGGTTGATAAATGACAGATAATGGTGATAAAGCAACTTTTTTAATGGAAGATTATATTCAGTGATAAGGCCAGTGGAATGGTTTATAGAAAACACTTAAAATACAATAAATCCGTAAATCAAACTGAATGCACTACATTTGAATTGGCCCCGATGATGACACTGCCCTAACATTCTGCAGTGAGTAACTGGGGGGTCATTTTGCTGATGATTGGTGGGCCGAGACAAAGGTACAGAGGACTCCTGTGCTTTTCCCAGATTACAGGGCCCCTCCTACCCGTCCTCTCAGTTCCAGTCACCATGGCCGTATAGTAGGTTTACTTTCGGGTTTTTTATTTTTATTTTTATTTATTTATTTATTTATTTTTTTTGAGGTAGACTATTGACCGGATATTTTGTGGCCAAATTTTAAAACAGTTTGGCCAATAATGACTCCATGAGGAGTAATAGGGGAGGTCAACAGAGACAGCGGTGGCTAAATTACTCATTTTTCATAATTAAGTTAAAGTACAGATACCGCACCAAAATGTTACTCAAGGGAAACATGCAGTAAAATATTACTGAACTAAAAGTAAAAAAATACCTGGTTTTAAAAGTGCTTAAGTAATAAGTACTATACATTAAAATCTAGTAATCATTCAAAAAGCAACCTATACTATTAAATTCAATCAAAACAGGTTTATATACAGCATTGTAAGTTACAGTGCTGCACAATAAGGAAAACTGAGTCGCATATTTTCTTTTTATTCAGAAAAAGCACTTAAACTTGCCAAGCTTGCTGTCGCAGATTAGCAGAAGATCACCAATTTCTGCTACATTAAAAAAAGCTTGCTTTTTTGCGACTTTATTTCTCAGAATTCCAACTTCTCACAATTCTGGCCTTATTTCTCATAATTCTGACTTTTTTCATGCAATTCTGACTTCTCTCGCAATTCTTTTCCCCCTCATTATTAGACTTGTCTCTTGCAAGTGACTTTTTTAGCCAATCAGGCAGCAGTACCTTCTTTGCAGGATGCAATTTAGGAATACATCCCAACCATAATATAACCATAATATAATCTTTGGATTTCATTTTATCCTGCTACATTCTGAAAGCAGTAAAACATGGCGGCAGTGGTATTGCCTTTATTGCCTTGCTTTGAGTGATTCAATTCTTCTTGCGATGCCTTCATTTAGGGATTTCTAGCAGCCTAACAATTGAAAGACACTGTTTTGTCTGCTGCATTATTTAAAAAAATATTTAGTGAATGTTTTTGTCCAAAGCAAAGTACACATGAAGATGGTAGCTGAGGATCAGAGTGTCCCTGGAGGAAGAGAGATTAAGGGCCTTGCTTAAGAGGCCAACAGTGATATCACTGATTGCAATGGGATTTGAACCAGTCACAGGCAAAGAGCCACACACAACCTTAATGCATAAGTTTACTAAAAGGTTTCATTTTATGCACAGCTGTTCCAATCCTAGTGTCTTGTTGTCATGGGACATTTACACGCCCTATACACAGTGAAATTGTTCACTTCTCACAGCTGCTGATACTCAAGGTAAGACTGGGCAAGTTCAGATATTAAGCAAGACTTTATTAAGCACATTCATCTGTATCCATTGTGAGCGTTGCACTGATTAGCACTGTGAATCACACCCTCAGCCAATTTTTGTGGAAATTATAGCAATTCAAATTCTCTGTAAATGCCTACAGGAGACCTCTGGTAAGGGCAACGAGAACGTGAACACTCCAGAGCGAATTACTTTCTGCGTATGAGTTCACATTCATTAGCATTTTCATAGAGCCCCACATTGTAATGAGTCATCTTTGTATGGCATTATAATGTTAGCGACATTGTTTAAGCCTTACATTTGCAGAAATTAAGTCAACACATTGCAAAGACGGTGCTGGATGTTTGCATTTAATTAATTTTCCTTTGCTTAAAAATATGCAAAGGTTACGAAGGAAGGGGATTACTGAAGAGCAGCCTTTGACTTAAGGGGGAGACTTTCTTTGAAATCCATCCCAGGAATGATGACACCGTAGAGCCCCGCATAATGAAAATGTGGTCAGAAATATTCTACTGACAGTCGAGGCACAAAATTCAATCTCTGGAGTGATTCGTCTCAGCCAGGCCAACCGAGTCATATCCCAGCTCAAGACTCCGGTGAGACTCCCAACATAAAATTTCACTTCTTTTCTTCTTTGTTCAGCCTGTTTTCCACACGGCACCAAACATCAAAGGCAACACTTTCCATTACGGAATAAGTACATGATTGACTTAAGTGTGGGCGTTTTTTCCCCCCGTCATTCAAGTAATCGACGGGAAGCTTCATCCTGTTTACTATCACGACGGAAAGGAGTGCCGTGGCCATCAGGAGCCAAATTCTGCTGCTGTCCCTGCGACTCTTAAATCAGCCACCATGACGATCCCATTCGCCCTCCCCAAATTCCTCCTTGGCTTCCAAACAGAGTGTCTCCCAGCACTGTGAGGATTAATTAACATTAATTTTTTATTCCTATTACACCCGTGCATCAGGTACTTGCCTGTGTTTCCTTATCACACAGAGGGTAACCGAATTCTCACACTTGATTGATTATAACATTCACAGATGGAATAATGGAAGATTTCAATCACAAACACACATTGACACTTTTCTTAGATTATTCACGTGATTCCCAGATATCAGAATAAACCATATCATTTTCTGCAATAATCAGAATGCACTTGCCTTCATTCCTTCATTAATGGATATTTTTTAGACTGCCAGTCTTACATTACCCAAAGTATATAACCACTATTTACAATTTATTAACAGCTATGATGGGACCAGTTAATTTTGAGCTTAAATTTATCAGGCAGCATTGGCCAAACACAGGTTAGCTATATGAAAGTTGTAGTACAATTTTTAATTGTATTTATTTTATGTAATAAATTTAGAATTGAACCTTCTGGATGTCACTAGTTAGAGTGCGGAACATCTTAAATTAGCATAAAATAACAAATACAAAGGCACGCAGGCCTATATGTTAACAACAAAATAACATTTTTTAGAATTACTATCAAAATACTATAATAGCATGGTTGTCACGCCCACACGGGTGGGAGGTAGCAGCTGTGGGCGAATCTCCTCTGATTAGCGCCGCTTCTTTAGCGGATCTTACTCTACCAACAGTGCAAAGTATTGTTGCCAGGTACCAGAACATTCGGTTCACCATCAGTGTGTCATGTTTCTCCTGGTAACAGTTCCCAGCTCCCCCTAGTGGTCAGGCAAGTATGTGCTAGTATTGCTTTTGAAGTACAATTATTACATTCATTTATAAAACATACTTGCAATATTTGTGCATAGCAAGCAAGTTGGAAAAAATGTGTAGGGGGCCAGATATGGCCTTGCTATCCCATTCAGCCAACGGAAATTCTCTTCCACAAACTGAATTCAATGCTTTTTTTCAAAATTCTGCCTTCTACACTAATTTGAAGTCAAAGGCTATTTATGCAGGCTTATTCATTTTGCTTAATCTATGATAGGACCAAACTTTCAGAACACTTATCCACTAAATTAGTGGATGACCCCCTCTCACAGAAATGGAACCACATGAAAACTTACCAATTCCCTTCAGAATCATAGCCTTAGGGGTCATGCCCCCACTCCATAGAATGGGGGAGAAATGGGTGGGGGAGTCAATCTGTAGAAAAAAAAAAAAACAAACTGGCTATTGGCTTCAAGTATTAAGTGTACATTTAAGCTACTTTAAAATGCACTCAGTGGCCCCTTTATTAGGTCCTCCTACATCAGTGTTTACCAATCCAGTCCTCAGGGACCCACAGACCGTCCCAGTAAGGGAGATGGGAGGGAGCAAAAATGCGGACCATGTGTGGGTCTCCGAGGACCGGATTAGGAAACACTGCCCTACGTGGTAGCAGGTCGAGCACGCTTCTGCCTCCAGAAACACTTAACAGGGGTGCTTTCGAGATTGCTTTCCACACACCTGTTAGCTTCAGCAAGCCTAGCCATTTTCTCTTGACCTCTTTCATTAGCAAGGTGATTTCACCCAGAGAACTGGCACTGACTGGATGCTTTTTGTTTATTGCACCGTTGCCTGTGAACTCAGTTTGGGTTTAGTATGTGAAAATCCCAGGAGGGAGCCTATCTATCTGAGATACTGGAACCCACCATGTCTGCAACCTAACATTTAAATGCATACATCTTCGCCATTCGAATGCTTAGCCACGCAATAAATGAACCTCCTGACCCTGTCTTCATGCTGTAAATATTCAGTTTCAGCCACATTATTAGCTGCTTGAAGGAACAGGCTGCTTGTGTTAATGAGCTGTGGGCTGTTCCATAAAGCAGAATTTCCCAGTTAGCTGAATAACTTAAGGCAAACATGAAAACTGTCCAATAGGAGGAGAGGTAAGTGACATTCATATTGGACAATCCTTACATTTGGATACAAGTTATCTGGCTAATGAAAAAAATACTGCTTTGTGGAATACATCCTTGGTGTACCTAATATAGTGGCCAACATACCTATATGTGTTTGCAATAATACTACTGCAAACAACAGGATTTATTGCATATATTGGTTTGGTCAATGACAGTGACGTAATGCAGGAGTACAAGCTGTCAGTAAACTGAAAAAAGACACTGCAGGTAAAAAAAAAAATCATTTTAAAAGAGGGATTCAGTGACATTGGCTGGCGAAGAAGACATCCAAGAATAGAGAAGCTACTGTCCAAAATGCCAAGGCTTTGTTTTTCATTCAGGATTGAGGCTGACATGCTTTAGGTAGTGATAAAAACACAAGTAACCAGGTGCATCATCTGTTGTATTGCTCAAGCAGGGTATTAATTACTAACTACTCTGGTCATGCTAAATAAACTGCATTGTGCAGCATGAACATCAAATCACTGTGACATGTGAACTTGTGAATGTAGAACAGCAGCAGCTTGTATAAATGTTACATGATGGCCTACAGATCAACCGTCAGGCTGCATAACAGCTGGGAAGACATAATCTGATGTGTAAGGGTGCCTCTGAGTCGAAGACAGGCCTTCATGATAAGATCCACTGACTGACCAGGTTATCCAAGTAAATTTATATAGAATACAATTTAAAAGTGTGTAAAAAGCATTGTGAAACACTTAACTTGAAGTTGTCATATATTATATACTATAGATACTTTCAAAATTCATCATATTGGTCAGTATTAGAATTAATAAAGCATTACAGCATCTTCTACTGACAGTCATAGGAAATTACAGTGGTGATTATAATACTTCATAAGCTCCAATGAAGCTCTCATTTATAATGCACTACGGATACCTTCATGATGTATTATAATCGTCAGTATGAGAATTAATAAAGCATTACAGCATCTTCTACTGACAGTCATAGGGAATTACAGTGGTGATTATAATACTTCATAAGCTCCAATGAAGCTCTCATCTATAATCCACTATTGATACCTTCATAATGCAGTGCAAAGCATTCTTAATTCTTATACTGGCCATTATAATGCATTATGAAAGTATCTATAGTGCATTATACATGGAAGGTTCATAGAAAGTGTTACCAATTTCTAATTTGTTTTTATAAGCCAAATGCAGTTTTTAAGTTTGAATCTGCAGTCTTTTAGTCATAAAATAAAAAAAACATAACTTTTTATAAGCTAATCAATATTTCTATGTTAATGTTACTAATTACTGATAAATAATGAGAGCCTTATGTTCTCAACTGGATATTTACAAAACAATAACATTCACAAACAGAACATTCATTGTCAGGAGTTTTTCCTCTCCAAACATTAAACACGAAATGTATCACTCATGAATGGGTATGAATTTAGTGCTGATTAATGAGTCGCCCAGCAAGCCAGAACGAAGGAGGATCAGCTGAAAAACAGTGGCGCCTCCTTCAGTCTCTGTCGCTCACTGCGCACTTAGCAACAGTGCTGGTATCACCTCTAGGGTTTTATTCTGGTTTAAAATTCACAAGGTACTCTCTCCCCGCCTGGTTAATTAAGTCAAATTAAATTCCCAGAACCACATGACTTATTTTGATTATCTTCATAATAATCTTCATAAAGCATTCCAGCAATATTTTCTGAACAGCTCCTCGTCTGCATGTGAGACGTGAGGTTGGCTCCTCATAGAGTAAAAACCAGGTCTGGACCACATTCTGGGGCACTGGCGATACATGAGTAAGAGCCCTCTTGCAGCTACAGTATAGTAAATACCTTTTGGCATTCATAAAGTACTATAAACATGACTTCAACTATTTATAAAAAGGCATAACACATTATAGCCATGTTTATTATGCATTATGAATAGTCAATGAAGCTCTCATCTATAATGCACTACAAATACCTTCATAATGGAGTACAAAGCATCCTTAATTCTTATACCAACCATAATGTATTAAGTGTTGCGTTTAAATATTTTTGAGGAAAATAGGAATAGCGCTGCTTCTGGGAAGACATTAGTAAGAGTGGTGATGAGTGCATAAGAGGCAGGTTCACCTGGGTTTATGGTGTGTTGTCCTGCTCGCCTGGGTGACAGAAGGCAGATGGTCATTCTGTCTGGATCAGGATTTCCTTGGAATGGACATAAAGTGTTTGTTCATCTCTATTGCAGTTTTTGGGCTGGATTCATTTTGGCTTCAAATCTACTGAGAATGATTCTGTTCATAGGGTTTAATGAGACCCCTGTGAACAGTATTTAAATCTGGGGATTTAAAATTTATTAGTTAGATTAAATTAAAATTGTCTCTGTCCAAGTTTTACAGAAAGCTCAGTTTTCAGTGGTAACTGGTGTTGGATGGTTTGCTTATTTACTCATGGCTCAAGTGGTAAGATTCTATTGTTTTTTTTTTTGGTTGAATATTTTCAGCCTGAATGTGTTGTTAAGGTTTCACCATAGAATAAAACAATACAATCCAGTTTTGGTAATGAGTTCTCTACCAAGCAGTAGTAAACAAAAGCTGAACACAAACCCATTGCAAGAAGGGTTTACTCAACATGCTTCACTCCTGTATCATACATTTCAAGACAGGAAAGAAATCCCATGTTTCTCCAAAACTAGCCCAGGGGATCAATAGCGTCTGGACACACGGGTGTTTTTAAGTCACTGAAGTAGATCATTCTGTTGATCTATATGGGTTTCTGGGACCCTTAAGTCACCAAACAAGCCAGGCCATTCCAGCCTGTCTTCCTCAGAGCCCCATAAACGATAGTTGGTGTGTCAACGTTAAAGGAAATGGCCCTAATCTGACTTCCCAAGAGGGAAATCTGCAAGCAGAGATGGGTTTTAAAGGCCACCGCTTGTGCATGATGTCCAAATTTAGTCCTGTGATGTCATCTATCACACTCATTGCCGTTTGTGTACCTTAGGTGCTCTCAAATAAGTAAACAAACCAAATAAATTAATTTTCCATCTCTCCTCATATGTTTCGATTTGGTCCCATCTATCTTAGACAAGAAGGTCAACAGAGACTCTCAGTCCATGGATTCTATGTAGCTGAATAGTGTTTAGCTGAGGATTGGAGATGTATTTTTCCATTACACCAACCCCTTAGCAGTCAGTTTGTATTATAAATAGAGTCCTTATTGTAGTGTCTGTCCTTTTGTCAGGAGCACTCCTCTTATTGATGTCAGGGTTATTATTTTTCTGCATTTGACAGTCAACAGGTAAAAACAACAAGCTCTGGGAGTTTTATTGGAATGCTGCTTAACCTGCAAATGAAAGGGGCGGGATTTAAAATATTTTGTCGCCATGTGTCCCTGGATATCTGGGAGGAGCTGGGACCCAGCAAGGATGATGTAACCTGGACAAAGCCTTCGTTCGCTGGCTTTGATCTCCAGGCCCAAATGGCATCACACATGTTCTGATTGCTTCCCGTTTTCCATGACATTACATCCTGGGTGCAACTGGACACACACTAATTACAGGATCAATTTCCTGAGAGCCGACTCTGTACACAAACAGTTTAACAGTTTAATGTTTCATATCAAAAAATGTGTTGTCTGGGTGGCTCACCGAGGAACACTTTGGCCTCACACCTTTGATTCGCAGCCCTGAAATGCAGTCTCAAAATTGCATGAGGGTGTGCCACCTGGTGGACTAGCATCCTGTCAAGGTGGTGTCCGGTCTGGGACCAGTTCCAGCCTCACCCCGGCTCTCTGTTGGATGAGCGGCTAAGGAAGATGGATGGTGTTATCTTAAAGAGTTCTCTCAAAAAAAAGCTGAAAGTTTAAACTTTGCACCCCCATTCAATTAGACCAGTACTTTTTCCCCAGACTATGATTTAAACAATTCCAAAATCCAATAGCAACAAGAAAGTAGAGTGTTTCTGGCAAAAACTCTGTAGCGGTGTGACTGAATAAGGGCATAGTGACAGATAACACAGAAGCATAACCTCGCCTTTACCCCTCGTTAATGCAAGGAGGTTATTCAGATAACCGGTTTAGGAGCTTAAAGGCACATAAGCTGCTAGGTGGTATCTGCACACATCAAGCAGAAGACCAGCTACAGCTGAGAGTGAGGTAAGGTGAAAGGATTTGGAGCTCGGGCTTGGCGAACCAACACCCAAAAGCCAAGTTGACTCGTCGTTCAGTTTTTAAAAATGTTCCAAGTGAGTAAAATGGTCTTCTCAGGATAAGGTCATTCTTGCTGGACCCTGCTTTGTATACATCTGGAAGGAGCAGCAAGAGGACAGGACACCTTCAAGTGTGGGAGGTGGTAGGTGAACCAGACCCATTGTCTCAGCAACACAGAAGGCTCCACGGAAGAGGCTATGCTCGGGTCGATTTAACGGACATCTGTGCTTCGGCGGCTGACATCTCAGCCAAGGAGCGAATTGACGAGGCCCTCCTCCAGCTGTAGCAGAGATGCGAGAGAGAGGGAGATGGGGGCTGGTATGCTGAGTCACATTCAGGGAGGAACACATACGATGTGGGACACTGTCACAAGCCACGCAGTGAGGGAGAAGATGCATTTATAGGGGTGACATCGAGGCTATACTCTATTCGGCGAATTTTCCAGAGGTGATTCTCATGGCAGGAACAACCCCTAACCCCCACCTGAACCCCAACAAATGCATTTCACGTTAACCTGTGAGCCTTTAGGATCTTCAGTACTTGTGGGACTAATAAAGTATCCATCCATCTGTCTATCCATCTATCTGTTACCTAGTTCTAGCAATGTTGTATGTCTCTCTCAATGCATGTCATTATCCTTTGTATGAAAACGCGGCAGCAGTACTAAATACAATTAACACAAACCTGTTTTTCTGGGAATAAAGGTTCCCAAATATATTCTACTCTTTGGGATCTGAGGCAGAGGTTTTATTTGTACATTAGATTTTTAAAATATGTTAGAAATGTGATTCCCCCTGAAAATACTTAAATTAGGGGAAGATTGTTTACTGATCCAATGAGAGACGTACCTCATCTTTAACAGATTAGCACATTTTCCCAATACCCATAGCATGTTCAGAAAGTTTTGTTGTTTATTTTGACCGTTCGGTCCATTAAGGAACCAGCAGCAGTCAAGTGCTTTACAGGGTGTCCCACAGAGGACAGTCTCATCTATATTTCATCTGGAGCATGTCTGAAGATGTTATTTTCAAATGTGGTACGTTTTACATTACTACCAAAAGATTAAAGGCAATACTATCCAATATCTTTGTAATTAGGGCCTTAAGCCTTTAAATCTGAAAAGAACTAAAATCATATTCAAAACCGAGGCTTTCTTGCAGGCCGCTGTTCTTCAGTGTTACCAGGGATGGAGCTATGACAGTTTTTTGTTCAAGCGATTTACATAATTGCATAACTAATTTATCACAGCTCAGAACTGAATCATATGCTGCATTTTTAACATTATTTCACTGTCTTGTCTTTCTGTTCAGCATTTTAACGCAGAAACCATGGACATTGAGCCGATGCATATATACTAGATATTTTATCATGATTTAGGAATATTCATTAGTTTTTTTAGTGGTTTCAAGGTGATGGAAAGCAACTCATGATATTTCCCGGAATGTCACTTTTCAAACGGTCATGGTCCCCACCGTTCATGATTACATTTGGTTGCTTGAGCAACAGACAAGGATGCTGGAGGAAGATTCCTTCAGTCATCTGCAAGTCAGTCATCCCAAAAGTGGCTTCCAGGACTGAGGGTTGCGATTGGACGGGGCACCTCCCCGCCACTGAAGCAAGGCACCACCCTACCTCAGGCGTGCAGGATGGCTGCAGGAGACACGAAAACAGCTATGCATACAATTCAAGGTAAAGTAGGTCAGAGGAAATAACGCAAAAGTCTCCCCCCTCCAACCCCAAAATTTCCCCCTAAAACATCATTACTAATGTCATGGAATGTTTAAAAACAGAGCACACCTCAGTCCGTAACGGGGTTAGGTGGCTGCTCAGTGTCAATACCGCAAAAAGACAGAAGGTGGCATGACAGTTAGGGACGCTTTATCATAACCAGAAAGGAGGTTCTCTCCCAGACCCCCAGGAAAAAGGGACGTGAGAGAATATCCAGCCATAACAAGTGAGATCTGTAATGTTCGGCAGGTAGGTAGAAAGCAATCCTCCACACCCCCAGACCATAATAGTGCTCAAAAGCCTGATCTAATTTCATGGCATGCTATTGTTTTATACATCATCCATCTTTCACAACCGCTTATCCAGTGGGCCTAGAGCCAACCCCAAAAGACAAGGAGACCTATGGAGATGCCCCAAACTCCCAACACACACACACACACACACACACAGAAGGCAGTGGTGGAGAATCGAACCCACAACCTGGATGTGTGAGCCGCCATGCAGCCCTGTTCCTTAGCAGGTGTTCCATTTATTCTACCTTTTAGGGATAGCCGTGCTGCGCCTCATGTTTCTAATTTTAAATTGAATAACTTTTATATACCCTTTGACTTTTCCTTCCTGACACGGAATTGCAATTAAACTATAAGGCGAAATTCAATTTAATGCCCATGTGAAAGACTGAGATAACAGTGCCTTATAGAAGCAGATTTATTTACCCTGACATTTTTTTTGGAGATGACTAGGACATCCATCCACCCATCCATCCATCCATCTATCCATCCATCCATCTTGCAACTGCTTATCCTGGTGAGAGTGAAGGGGAGGGGGGGGGGTAAGGGGTAGGAGGTGGAGCCGATTCCAGGTAGCATAACACAGTTGGAGTACAGCCTAGGTGAGATGCCAGTCCATTGCAGGGCACATTCACACTCACACTCCTGTGCTATGGGAGACTGAGACTCTAACCCTGGAGTTATGAGGCAGCAGAGACACCCAGTGAGTCACAATGCTTCACATATGACAGGAACAGCTGTAACTGTCGTCCAATAGCAGCGGATAAAATTATGGCTGGTCCTCTACACTAAATGGAATAACTATTTATAACCATATATAGCTGATTTTTGACTAGATTCAAAGAGATGGTTTGAAAGCTGGGAAGCTAACACTTCCAATGAGGTGAAAGTAGTCAGTGTCAAATAATTACCGCTGATGCTATGGTGTGTAGGCTGGACATCAGCTTTTTGGAAGACAGATGAAAAATCAGTCGCCGCATGGATACACAGAAGTATCAGAAATCTACATTTAATTTAAATTTCCCTGCTAAAAGCGTTACTGCTCAGCAGACCCCCCAAAATGGGTAACCACGTAATTTGTTGTTGCCTCCAGTGATTTTGGTGCATATGCTTGGACTAATAATGAACGCCTTCTACAGTATATACCACAAACTGCCATTGAAAAGGCAAGACCTTACAGAAGTACAGTGGTACCTCGGTATACGTCCTCCGGATCCTTGGACTTATACCAAACAGGACGTATACCAAATAAATTTTTCCTATAAGAAATAAAGGGAAAATGATTAATCCGTTCCCATGGAAAAAAAAAATCCTATTGTTATTAGTATGTTGTATGAAATACTTTAAACACTGCTTAATACTAAATTATATAAATACAAAAGCAATTAGATGAAATAAATGAAAAGAGGTGTACTGACGCTCGTGGGCAGTTCTGGCTTTGTCTCGAGAGAGGGAAACAAGGGTAGCGCGCGGTGTGGTGACTCATTTTGACCCGTACAAGTTCTAGCACGCGAGTCGTATTCCAAACAAAGGTCGTATACCAAGCAAAATTCTTTGCGTCCAAACAGGACATATACCAAGTTGGACTTATTTCAAACCGGACATATACCGAGGTACCACTGTATTTCGACAGGCCCTCGTCTGGCCACCAGCCCTCATTAGGAACCCTGAAGTCTTTTTGTGTCTTTTGTGATGTGGAAACCACAGCATTCTTCTCTCCAGAGTTTGCCAGGGGTGAAGGATTTTGCTATGTTGCTCTGTTATATTACTGGTTGTTCTTTTACTTTTTAACACTGAAATCCTAGCTTGTGTGGCCTCCTGTAATAGTAATGTAATCAGGAAGCCACCCTGCCCTCACTCCCTATTGAGAACAAAAGGCACAGTGCTATCCAATGTAAATCAGCTAACAAAGACTGAGCAATCAGGCTGCCACAAGGTGGGATGATCAAGGAACCAAGTCGTTCATCACCATCTTTTGGTTCCTGACCTTTTATCTTGTGGTTCCTCCCTGGCTGTGATCAAACATGGTCGATTGTCTTAGACTCTGTAAAAAGGCTGACATCACACACACGTTCACGGAGGAAGGTTATGAAGGCTGTCTACTACACCAGAGAACATCATTTGGAAATAAACTCCTTCCCCCCTGAGAAAGTGCCCCTGGTCTAGTTCATTGTTTTAAGGGTGAAACGATAGAATCTAACAGAGGTTTCCCAGAATGTGGGTTATCTCCCAGTGGAACAAGTGCCGAGCAGAGGAGAACCAGCGCCCAGGAAGTTCGGACAGACTGCCGTTCCCCATGTATTCTATCACAATCCATGTTCACAGCAGCCGCCTGAGGTTCAGATGGGTTGTTATCCCGGTGCTGACAGAAATACTGCCTCCACCCTTTTTGTTTGTGTGCATCCCCACTGCACGATTTGACGACACAGGTAAATAATGCCAGTATCCCTGCAACAACAGCGGGTGGGCTGACAAACCTCTGCAAGCCAGAGTCCTCAAAAAGAAAGCATGCTCTCCTATTTCTATCTCAGGGTGTCTTCGCCAGGAAGGTAAAAAACATTCTCACCAAAGGGACAAGCAGGTGGAACAGACTGTAATGACTCTGATTTTGGATTTATCGTGCCGTTACGAGAGTCTCAGCGGGTGTAACTAAAGTAAACATAAATCGCTATAGTTGCAAGGGCAGATATAGTGTTACGCCAGAGCCTTATGGGAACTGAACCCAGTCTGTTTTTGTGTCTGTTTTTGTGACCCGTGTGATCATCAACACCACAACATACAGTTGTGTCTACAGAACTCCGCACTGACTGTCACTTTCATATTTACATCTGTGTTCACATATTTGCAGCTTTGTTCATATTAATATCTTTGCTTCCAGTTCCACTTCTGTATATATATTTCCTATTATATTAATAGAACTCGGGCTTCATTGTGAAGTATCCTGGAGGGCAATATTTCATATATTCCTGCACATTTCATATTCATATAATATATTCTTTTTATTACTTTAGTTTCATTAGTAGCTCTTTTCCCCTCCTCTTGGTAACTAATAAGCGTTTCCTTTAGGTCCTCTGCTTTCATCCCATGGTGTACAGACATGCAGTGTTTATGAATTGTTGCCCCTAAATTACTCTTCATGGGCATGTGTGTGCCCCCTATGGAGTACACTGCTATTCCTGTCCAGTGTGTACCCTGTCCTGCAACATCTCTTAGCGGTTCTAATAAAGGGACACTTTGATAAACCGAAACCCTGGATGAGCATCTTTTAGGAGGCTGGGTGCACATGTTCCTCACACAGTATCTGATCAATGGCTATGACCTGAGCTCTGACTGGATCATCATGTGATGTTCCATAATAGAAAAAAATGAGTTTGTATACAGGTATTGAGATTTTCTGTATTACGTACCTTGCTGCGTTCTTGAATATGCTAAAAGCAACTCTTACTGAACAGCAAATGTACAGTATGTTCCCAAAAACTGAGTGTGCCTCCGAATAGAATTAAAATCATTATGCAAATATAGTGATATAATATTCAAAATGAGAATCATGTGAGTTTGTTTTTGTATAATAATTATATGTAAATTATTCTGTCAGTGCGTAATGAATATGGAAAGTAGGCTCCATATTGCAATGAATCTGAATTTAACAATCAACAAATAAAATCCCTGAGTTTTTTGCAGAAAATCCGTACTGACACAAGGACCAACCGGTGACTAGCTGTTGCCTTGGTAACGGCAGCTGATGACAAACAGTATGTCATCAATAAGGGAGTGTCAAGAATCAGTCGCAGGGTGGGCTCTGGAGAAGCCTGACTGAAAATGTCATCCTGAGGGATACATCAGCTCAGACCAAACAAACAACTGCTCCTAAGAGTGCAGACACAACAAAACTCGTTAATGGAAATACCACAACCTCCGCAGATTATGCCACAATATGCTAACCTTGAACACCATTCTTTAAAACACTTCAGATAAATGTGCTGATGGAGACCCTTATGAAAGCTAATTGTGTGTGTTTTTTAAGCATATTTATGGAGCTGTGCTGTTTTATTGTAAGTGTTCAATTGTCTTTTTTAAGTTTTCCCAAGCAAAAGGGGGGGGGGCAGGATCTCAAAAACACCTCTGAATATCTACTCTGATGCAATTAGCGCCTCATGTGAGAGATGAAGGCAAGAAGCATGAGGTCTGGACGCCCTTGTTGTCGGGGCTACATGAACTGCTCCCCCCATGCCACCATATCAGAGCAAAGAAGGCAGGACACCCAGCAGGTACTGTGCACGCAAAGCTGGGCTCTGGAGACTCTCAGGGGGGTGGGTCAGGTTGTTGTACCATTGAGGACCATATTCCTGTCACATTCAGCAGCAAACATCCATCTATCCTCTAATCACTGGGTCATGGTCATGGGGGGGGGGGGGTCCTGTTTCCTGTTCCTGAGGATGCAAATATCTGATGCATAATTTGAATTTTAAAAAAAAGAACTTTGAATGAAAAAAAATCCGGTTTCACATCAGAAGTGAAAGTCTTACTGTGCTAGCAGTAGTCAAAAGATCAAATCCAATTTTCAGTTTTTAGAAAAAAACTCAACTTCATAGTGTTGTTCCCAGTACAGATTATCTAGGCCTCTGTGTACCAAATGATGTGGTATCACCCAGAAAAGGTTCCACATACCACCAAGCACCATCAGGAGAACCTCTCAGAAGACTGTCAGACATTGACATGTGAGACAGAGGAGCAGCAAATTGCCCCAGAATATGCAAGCATGACCAAATTAAACGGTCAGATTACAGGCATGAACTATAGTTTGTTAGAATGAAAGACACTCCCCTGGAGTGACTGATCTTCCAGGACCCAAATGCAGATCTTATTCAAAGAAATCCACCCGGCCATTGATGAGCTCTATTAGCGTCTCTTTGATGAACGCAGGCTGTGTGAAATTGTTCATTTCTCTACGTCTCAGTAGAATGAATCTCCAGTGTATTGTCATTTTGCATTCATGTTTTTCACTTTTACATGTATAAACATCAGTGTGACGCCTAATTAATCCACGGTAGCTTGGTGGAGGACTCTTGAATCATTTAACACACATTAAACTGACAGGGTAACAGGACTGCTGCTGAGTTTTGTGAGTCTTTGAGCTCACTGAAGGTAATAGACAGAACATGACTCACACCTTACTGCCAGACTGGGGGGCATCGGGCTGCTGGGGTGGTCTTCTGCTGCTGCTTGACTTAGTCAGGAGTAATGTGTAGCCCAGAAGATGAGGTGAGTCCCAACACCTTGAGTAAGCTGTGGACGAAGTGGGAATGTGTTACACTGGGGAGGGATGTATCAACGGTGTGAGGGGACTTTTGCTGATTTTATTCACTTTATTCCAACATTAGGGGAAAAAACTGTTTCTACAGTGCAGGACAAGACAGCACAGCAAGGGTCTGCTTCTGTTCTCAAGCTTCCCCTGCGGTAGCATTTAGTGATAGCCAAACCAACACTTCGTTGAACCATTTGCTTGAGAACCACTTGGTTTGTTTTGGGGCATGCTTTGAGCCCTTTTTGGAACAGAGAACACCATCTATTGGGGTCAAAAAATACAGTAAATAGTTAATGAAGCATAATTTTAGCCATCATTAGTAGCATCTCCACCCCCTCCCAAACTCTTGCTCAGGAGTTAATAGGTTACACCGATGTTTCCTGTAGGATTGACCGGCCCTGGTGATGGAAACCCACAGGACACAGTAAGCAAATGCATTACCCACACATAGAGCCAAGACTGGGCTGGAGTTGAAAATCGCTCCTGGACTTTGGGGTCCTACACAATAAATTTTGCGATCCGGGGGTGGGGGGGGTCTTGATAAATTTTGCCGGCCCACAAATCCATAATTCTAGACTGTGAGGAAACAGTGCTAGTCACCAAAAACTGCATTTTCTCTCATGAAATATCTGTTTTTTTTTGTTAGACAAGGCATTATTTTTACCATAAGTAGTTTCATGCTGGTTGCCTGCTGGCCTTATGGGTAGTGACCCACAGTCATTGCACTCTTCCTGTCTGTGGGTTTGAATCCCTCCCCTGACTCCATATATATAGAGTTTGAACATTTTATCACACGTCTGTATGGCTCTTATCCCTCAATCCAAAAGCAGACTTTTAGGTGAACCGGCCTGTCTAAACTGCCCACAGTGAGTGGATAAAATGGTTAGACCACATAGATAATTACTGACTTGCATATACTATGTCCATGGATTTGTTACTGTACTTTTTTTAGAAGGATTGTAATTTTGCTGAGCATATTTTGTTTCGTAAACATGCACATTTTAAATATAACCTTTATTAGTATTCATATATGGACATCCATTACATTATCTTTAAGGATGATGATGACGATCCTTTATCTGCCTTTTGCACAGCAGGAGTTCAGGTACATTAGATTGCTCGTCTTCTCATATCCCATCTTGCTCTCCCTGAGACACACAGACAAACGCACAGGTGAGAGCACACTTTGGGGTCCCAGCATGGGGGTCAGCCAGCATGCAGCACCCCTGCGGCTGAGGGCTCATGGACATCTGGCTATTCTGCCGAGGCTGGGTCTGGAACTGGCAACCTTCTGTTTGCAATCACAGAAACTTTGCAATACAAAAGAAGCATGTATTATACATCTATGTTGTACATGCATTAAGTCTATAAAATTTGTATTATATAATGGCGCACCTTAAAAGAACGTGTACTATCTGACCATCCTTTACTGCCATGCCGGAGAAGCTGAAAGCCAATGGAAAAGAGAGCACAATACATGGCCGGCCGGGCTGAGCTTTCGTGCGTAATGCTATTTTTCCTCCATCTGACGTAAACACTGCTGTGTGGAATTAGACTCTGTTTTTTTTCTTGGCTCTGCCCGGTAGCATGTTGTTTCATACACCCACTGCCGCCACCTTTTGTCTAAGGTCCCTACTGCAGATTAGGCACTCCGGCCTGCCTCTCTGCGAGGCTTACAGTTAAGAGATGCATTCCAGTCATCCAGACATGTGACTTCAAGCCATACTGTAGCTGGAATACAATTTGCCCATGCTAATTTTAACTTTCTCTCTCTCTCCCTCTCCCCCCCCCCCTCCCCATTGAAGTGAATTTGCTCATTAAATGTCAACACAGAACTTGCTTTGAAAGTCGTAGGCGGCACAGGTTCCTTGTCTTGTAGGGGAGTGTCATTAAATGAGTAATCCCGATATATAAAGGACACCCTGAACAATTAGCTGAGCAGCAAGTGTATGTCTGCGGAACCGAGGCCGATGCATTGAAAAAGCGAAAAGCTCGGACGTGAAGTCGCCCGCGTGGCATCTCCACGCCTTCTGCTGTCTTCTCCAGACATCGAGAGGTCCAAAAGCTCCACCTACTGTCACATCCCTCTCCAGCCCTCTGCCCACCCCTTTTCTCACTCAGATTTCCCCCCCGACACACACCCACACACTCCATGAGTAATGAGTAATGGGGGGGGTGTCCTTTTTGTTCCAACGCCACCAGCTCCCCCAGAGGCCCGGCAGCAAACCTTTACGGAAAAACGCCACCCGCCACTGACCACCCACTGCTGCTCCAGTTACTCATTTATGAACGGCTCATTTGGAAATGTTCTCTCTTACAATTCCACCAGGAGCTGAAATTACGCTCATTACTCACTTTCTAAAACTTCCATTACAAAGCCTCAAAAGAATTTCTCCTTATATAAATTTTTTGCGTGAGTGAGCGATCAATCTGATGAGTTTGTTCTGCAATTCAGGGCCAATGCAGGGTCGGGATTTTTTCTTTTTACCTTAATTGATTCTGATAAACAAGACGCATGGCATTTAAATGCTCGTTGTTTGCTTGAAAAACTCAGAGCCGAAAACCATCTTCTGATTGAATACTCATATGTTGTTTACTGGGGACCTGCTGTTATTAATAACTGAGACATGTGACAGCTCCGTACAGGGAGCAGAATAATCCTGGGTGGTTAAGTGAACATTCTTCACTGTGCATGCTGTCAAAAACGTGAACAACACACTAGCTGCATCTGATGCGACCAAGCTACATTCTGAGGTGTGTTTTTGACTAATACCACAAATCACACCAGAACCCCTCAGTACCACTGCATACAGTAACTTGTCATATTTCTTTGCTTATTGTGAAGGAATTGACCATTCATCTGATGGTTTGGTAAAGAGCTAAATGTCTCTTTAGAGATGGTGATGGGCACAATTGCTTGCATTTCACTGCAGAATGAACACCAAGTAAAACAACACCCATTCAAACAGATTAAGCAGTGTGAGATATAATATCTAAAACCCCAAATATGCTAATTCACATGCATCATCAGGCTCTCATTTCATAGCAATGCTAATCCAGTTTTTGTTTCATTTTAGCATGTCTGTCGGAAGGCCGTCACCTTGGGACCTCTGAGCACATTTTCCGAAGGTTCCGCGTTTTTCTCCATACCATCTCTGCCCTGGGTGACATGTTTTCTCATGGCACGAATTTAAGGTTGCACAATAGTGCTGCCTTTGCTCATATTGGGACCAGAGATGTATTACATGGTACTACAGAAATGGTGGAGGGTTTGAATTGCCAAATTGCTATAGCTTTCAAAAGTGCAAACTTCAATTACTCCCTCCCGCATTAATAATTTCAGCTTCATTAAATTTTTGATTGGATTTCTCATTGTGAATTTTTGTAAATGATTTTCCCTACAGGCCCCTGAGTCTCTTCTAATACTTTTTTTTCTTGCTCCTGGGGAAGCCACAGCTTACCTGATTGGTTCAATAATACGCTGCTTTTTTGTTTTCTTTATTAAGCAGTTTGAGATTTATTTCATTTTCATTCACATTTGATATTGGCATTTCACGGACTGCATCAACTAGGAGAGTTTTGTTTGCAATGAAACAGATATGCCCTGAGGTGGTGGGGTGGGGGGGTGACTAAATATGATCTGGAAAAAAACCAAACAGCACTAACTGATTCTACTGTGCCATTTCAAGTACAGAAATTGTTCCCATTCCCCACCCACTTCTGCTTCTACCAATTAGAACTCTTCTTTCAAAAAGGGGCAATCTGCAAAAGTACGATATTAAAGTACATGTTTAATAGTGCCCATTGTTCACTACTTATTGTCCAAGTAAGTAATATTTCCTTACTTACATGATGTGGTACACCAATCTGATCACATTTCACATTTGTGGATCAGCTTGGCTGCTTTGGTAAGGAAACTTTGAAGGATCCTTGCTGGAATCCCTGTTTCTTTTAGTTGTATAAATAACTTCAGACTGCCTCAGCCTTTATAAACGGGACTAGTGTTTCCCTGTATCATTTACAGATTCCTCTTTAAGTTGTTTCTCTTCTCCTTTAATCTTGCTATTGGGATGTGTGTCACTGACCACGTTTCGTAATTGGAGCCATCCTCAGGAACGTGAGTCAAAGAGGAGCGCATTAAATGCATGGCAAAACAGACACCTCTGGGGGGTCATCATTAGTGTGCAAGGGGGAACCGGGGGGGGTGGGTGGTGGCAGGGCCACAGACGGCGAACCGGCTGCACTGTTGCCTGTAATAGCATCATTAGCATGCACCGACCTAGCAGCCGGCGCATTTCTCTGGCTGTTTTGACTGACAGTATGAAGGAAAAGGAACAGGGCAGCTATTGCATGCGAAAGAAAGTGTTTCCCCGCATGCAGGAGGACTTGTGTAATGTCAGTATGAAAGGGCACCAGAAAAAACACATAAAGAATAAGAAATACACACAATAAGGTATGTAGCAGGATAACAGCCCAATGAATCTATGTTATATATCAATAAGTCCCTTAGGTAAACAAGCCCCAATGACCCCGATTAGGCTGCTGTCCGGCTAAGGTTCACATGGGGTCACCTGGGTGTATTTAACTGCTGGTGTATGTAATGTTGTTTTGTATTGTGATGCATCATTGGGCATTTGACATAATTATTATTACTTTGTTACATATATGGAGTGTTTGGATGTTTGATCCATTAGATGGCTTCTCCACTTCACAAAACAGATCTGATCCATCTTCCGTTAGATATGGGCTTCTTCAGGAAAACAACACGCGTTTGAAGAACTAGTTGCGGAAATAGTATCGTTAGCAGGTAGACTAGTGATGAAGAAACTGTGCTTTGTGTCCGAAAGCTACAAGACTCATTTCCTAAGAATAATGCCGCTGTTTTTCAACATCAGCGTGGCATCCACAAAATACCCAGCTGTCAAATATCTATATTGAAGAGTTGATTGTGTTGTTATGAACACACAATTTTCCCCCCATTGTGCGCATCGTGGGAAGCTCTGCAGTTTGCATGTCATCATACTGCCCCCATTTTCTACCTTCCAATAACAAGCATACAGTTGGAAAACTCATTTTATTATTAAAGAGTATTTATCTGCTTTGCCAATAAATGGAATGAGCTCAGCAAAATTTATTCCAACTCCCATATTAAATATATTGAATCATAACAAAAATGAAAAGTGTACATGCAAACCACAAACCATGCAGCAAAATTTATCAGGCTATAGCAAGATGGGGAACTTAGATGGAGTAACAGAGTAATTTACCATTCAAAAGAACAATAACATTTTTGAGTAGTTTCTGTAAGCTAGGCATACTGGTACTTTTGTCAACCTTGTTGGCTGCTTGTGATGATGTATAAAAGAATAAAAGAATAAATAAAATCTGCTGCTGGGATGTGTTGTGTGAAGGTCTTGCTCTAAACCACTCAAGTTTGTACCTGGGCATTCATTGATAGCTCAGCTTAGCTGCACTTGTGCTTAGTCTACTCTTTGATGAAATTACATACAGTACTTGTTTGCTATGTACAGTAGTAGGTGAAATAAAGTATGTGAAGTGAGTAGTATGTCCGAATTCTCAGTATGGATGAGGCAGTAGGCAAATAGTACCCAGATAACATACTAAAATTCTGCAAAGTTCAGAAGTGTGTAAGCGACAGACGATCCCACAAGGCTGCTGGAGCAAAGAATATCACTTGGTCAGAAATTGTCAAGTTAGTGGATGGAAGTGCCGTCTGTACAAATTTAAGCAGAAAATAACACCTAGTCAAGTAAGTTGACTTAAATGTTTTTTGTTTTTTCGTTGATTATTAACAGTTGTTAATTTTCACAGTGGTCAAGATATTCCATTGGGAAACACGGGCAGGCTATATGCATAGCAGCAACCGCAATTTGTCTGAATGCATGCATACTGTTCTCAAGCATACATAATTACGCATTACAATTCCAGCCAAGTCATAGGTTTCTAACAAAATTCAGTACGTACAGTGTAAGCATGTGATTTTTAACATGAATTCAGCCAGGCAAGGTAACCTTACTTGTTTGCCAATATTCTTTGTTGGTTTGTGGACAAGGAATTGGTATACTCCAAGTGAAAAAGCCAAAAGTTAAAAAAAAGTTTGAACATACCGTTCTTGTTGATTGTAGGTAATGTCATGAATATACTGTAAATATGTTCATTTTTTGTAAAAGGAATTTGAGAAACAGTTATGCAATTTGTCTTTTGAGAAATGTGAGTTTACCATCCTGTATATTACTTGATCATCCCATACTGAAGAATAAAATGCTGTGACCCATTCTGAACCATAACCATGAATATGATATGTCCTATATTTTCTGACCACAATTGATCCCCCCCCAAGGGTTGTGGACCTGGGGAGGTGAGGGTGGCCACCCTTCTTTCTTCAGATAGAAAGTGCAACTCTAGTGAGGATTGATAGCTTGATTGACAAAAATTGTGTGTCTCCAGCTATCCAAACACGACACAGCGAGGAAAAACCGCGAGATTCTGAAGAGGCCGATTAATGCAATTTATCGCGTATGTCACCAGGAAATGGCATTTAGGTTAAACAATGAGAGTAAAAACTGACAACAGGAAACTATGAAAAGTTGTCCTGCTATGACAGTGTTCTGGCATTTGTTGATGTGTTTGTGTTGCACATGTAATATAGAGGAAAAATGACAATATACAGCTGTGTAACCTACTGATATTTATAGGATCACTCCATTAATTTTACTCATATTTAAATAATGATTTCTGAAAAAGGGTGCACCTGTCGAAAACTGCAAAAACATCACCTCTCAGTATCAGTTCACCAGGTAAACAGTTACACAACTGGAGGGTTTGGATAGAGGTTGGATAGAGAAACTGGCAACCAAAGGAAAATGTGTAGGGGTACATTGTAATGAGTAATTTAATATTTATTGTAATGATTGTAGTAATGAGTAATGGGGTCAACGGCCACCACTGATATGATATGATATTGCTGGTCACATTTATATGTAGCCACATACGGATGGTATATGTACCGGACTCTCGGAGCAACATACCAAACATATATTGTCAATATAAAACAAATAAGAATAATATGTATTCTTACAAAATTTTCATATGGGAAAATCCGCAACGTTGCAGGTTAAACCACACCCACATCTGATATTAAGCTTACAGGTAATTTTGTTGATTAAATAGATCCAGATACAGACAGTCCTGTACTTGTTCACCCCTAATTGCCACACATGGCATTGTGAACCATCCATCTAGAAACCAGAGACCTTCCCTGTAGTCATAGCAACCAGTTTCCTTAACAGTACACGGGTACATCTTTCTAAGATTACACCATATTGTCCCTGATGTCTTCCTGTGTCCCTGGAGTGTCATCAAATCAGTACAATTATGTGTAATTTTTAAATTGCACTTTGGGGTTATTGTTCACAGTACTCAGTGCTAAATTCTCTTTATAAAGTTTGTAATAAAATTCAGATATTAAATAAAGAAACAAAACATTTTTTGACATGAAAGGGACTATGAATACTTGTTTCAGCATAGCTAATTACTCCAAAATACACTGCAGAAAACACTGGCTTATTGTGTTCTCAGGAACAATAGTCCACAGTAAATCTAATCAGGATGGTTTGTGTCACAATCTGTGCCTTTTCTTTTTTCCCAGCTGTCTCCATCTCACCTACAGTAGGTGTACCGTCAGGGCTTTTCGAGTGCTCCTATTAAAAGCAGCCTCTCTGTGAGGCTCGACAGTCGTTTCAAAACAAAGCGAAGATTCAGCAGCCAGCTGCAAGGAGATGGATATTCAGAGTGGATGGGTGGACCCCACATAAGCCGTTTCAGTCGCGATATGGAATGTTTAGGTGGAAATAATGCAGAAATTATTGCATCACTTCTTAATAATATTCCAGACCAGTAGAATATGTGCCATGTGTCACGTTTATATAACCACAAATTGACATTTCTGTGCTCTTTTTTGATGCTATCTAGTGTTACCCTGAAACCTAGAAAACAAGCTTATTATAGGTAGTGATGTGCTTCAAGGACACATCCTGCAACGCATATAAATGAATCCTGGTTTGATTTGACCACGGTGCCCAGGTAATGTCTCTTGATGATGGCTTTGCAGGAACTGAAAGGATCTGAAAGGAAACCCTGAAATGTCACCAGAAGTGAAGCCTTTCTCTGGCAGGCAGTCAGACGCAACAAGTTCTGCTCTTGCCGCATGGAGGCTAGGTAACCATTCCTCACCACGTCCTGGGCTAACACAGATGTGACAAGTTCCTCCCCACACCCCTGCTGAATGATTGAAAAGCAAATAGACAGCATCCGTCCATCCATCTCTGAGATACAAGAAGGGGCACCCAGGGATGCAGACCATGGAGGAACCTCCTCAACTTCCTGGTATGTAGACAGTGATTCCCCAGCAAGAGGAGGGATGCAGCCACATACAGCCAGCCAGTGATTCCGTGCTGGTGAGCCTTATATCTTGCAGGGCACCGAGGACCCGAATACTGAAAGAATCCAAGCATCTATTCTGCTGACGAGAGCTGAGAGACCTGCCACTTCTGGCCCTGCTTCTCTTCTTCAGCACTGGCTTCTGTTTTATCCCTCCTCTCTAATTTCTTCCCCTCTGTCCTCATTATTTTATTTCTGGAGCTGTGATCATTACAAGCTGCTGAGATTTTTTTTTTTTCTGCGGAAATTAGGAGTCTTAGAAATGTGTTAATTAGTGGATTAAAAGGGTTATGTTACACTGCTTGACAGAATTATCTAAGCAGACTGGTTAAGTTTTATGGTCTCCAGAGAAAGGAGCCTATTGGACATACGTTTGAAAAACACTCAGCTATAGTCTGAAATGCTAATCCAGACCGACATGTGCGTTAGATGGTAAAAAAATGAGGGTCAGCTGCAACCATGAGCTATATAGTGTCATTTTTATCATCAACAGGTGATGGTACATACACTATGCTGGAAATTTGCTTTAATGTTAATTTGCTTTAATATCGCTTTAATATTAATTTGCTATAATCAGCTTTAACGTGGTCCTCAAGTCAACGTTTTCCAGTTTTGTCATTCGAGACAACTTGAAGTCACTTCCTCTACAGCACTTTTTCTAAACACACTCAGACATTATGCAACACTCCAAAGGAGGATTTCCAATCTCTCATGTTTTTTAAGTTATGAAAAAAAAAAAAAAAAAAAAAAAAACGCCATTGGAATCTCCATCAGGAGTCTGCGCTGCTTTCGTAAGCTTTTTTGGCAGAATCACTGGTGATAAAGCTCTCATGCATGAATTAAATTCAATGGAAATAAGATGCTGGCGATGCCATTATTGACTGACCCACACATATATCGATGTTTTATTAACATTCTGAAATGACAAATAGTATATTTTTACTGGACAAGATTCTACGATGCGCACAGGAACTGGGCTATGCTGAGGCCCACATTTCCTTTTTTATCCTTTTATAGACACCTTGCTGTAGGTCCTACAAACACCTACCTTCAAAACTACCAAGTTACATCATGCAATTTAATAGCTTACAAACAGCAAATAAACTGGTTTCCTTGGGTGTAATTTCTCCACAATTTTTATTTGAGTCTATTTTCCATAAGTGCTTATCCAGCACAAGATGGCAGTAAGTCTGGAGCCCATCTGAGGCAGCACCGGCGATGAGGAAGGAGGACACTCCAGATGGGACAGCAGTCTGTTAGAGGGCACGCACTCACCAGCACAATCATACACTGGAGGGCAATTTCAAACCACCAGTTCACCTAAATTATATGTCAGGTGGTATGCAAGAGGACTGTGATCATTAGTTACTGTGAGCAGGTTACTGTGATTTTGTTTGTAACCCATGTGGTACTTGACCACTTTTGTTTGAGTAAAGTGGTTCTTGGTCCAAAAGGTTTGACACCCACTGACCTAGAGGAGGTAAGTGAGCAACTTGGGGAGAGTAGGCAGATTCCACACAGGATGAGCTGGGGGCTGGATTCAAACGAATTCAAGGATTAACAGGTTGTGCCATACTGCAAACCACTGTTTCACTGAGCTGTTGTTTTTGCACTTGTAGCATCCCAAGCCTGGCCATTCCCCTCTGACCCCTCTCATTAAATTCCCTTTGGCAACAAAACTGTCACTGAATGGATTTTTTGTTGATCTTACCATTTTTGGTAAACGTTAGACACTGTAGCATGTGATAATCCCTGGAAGGTGGAGGTTTCTGAGATGCTGGAGCCAGTATGCCTCACAGCAACAATCACACCATGTCTAGAATCACTTTGATCACCTTGGTTTCTGTCACACTTAGGTACATACTCTTGATTTCTGTCTGCATGCAGATACTCATGTGATTTGTTGTTTGGCGGAGGAAGCAATTTGATTTACCAAGCAGGTGTAACATTATTATTAAATAAAATTAAATCAAAGTTTAAAAACTTATGGCAGCTAGGTATTTTCTTGCAGTACGATGGATACACATGTCTCTAAATAGTCAATCTGTTTCTGATGTAGCATGTTTCCAGAGTTGCTGCTTGCAACCTCCTACAATGGAATGGGACACCGGTGCATCATGGGATATGCACACATACACACATGCCAACAAACACATGCACAGAACCCAGGCAACACTAGAGCTACGGGGCCATAGTACCTCCCTTAAAGCCACAGTAACGAGTAACAGGGAGTATCATAATTTCTCTTTACTACATTCCAAAGTATTAGCACCTTGGTCACACTTTAATATTAATTCTATTTTTAACAGCAAAGCCAGTAATAAAACACTCGATTGCCATTCATAACTTATGTACATAAACTATGTCTACGTATCTCCTAACTAACCTACTATAAATCAGAGGGCCACTTCAGCTTTGCTCTTGTGGTGAGCTGGGACTGTGTGGTAGATACTTAAATTCCTACACCAAGCTGCCTCACATTAGCATTAACGACCCAGAGCTGCGGCTGAGACTGATTGTTGGCTGATTTCTGATTTTACTGGGCAGCTCTGCATAGGAGGAAATGTGATTTCACGGGGAAAGCACACCTGCCCCTCTAGAACATTCTGGCCTGTGATGGTGACAGTTAACAGCATAAATACACGCAGATATGAAAGGTGATTATATTTGCAATCAGCTGGTTCTGCAATCATGGGCCATGATTAAGTGTGATGCAGCTAAAGGTTGAGTTTGGCCAGCTGTAAATGTAGAATATAAGTGAAAATATGATGTTAAATGCAATGCTGAAATGACAGTTTATGAAATCTACATTTAACATTTATAATCCATCAACAGTTTTTCATCAGTATATAGCTATGAACTATACAGAAGAATATGCCCAATTTGATGTCATTGCTAAAGCCTGACATGTTTCAGTCTCATTTCAGCAGGTTATAGAGCTGTTACATCTCTTGGTAATGAGTAGCCTTCCGCATGTCTTTTATACCGTTATACTGCTATTCATGCTGTTCGGCTAGTAGCTTTATCTCTTCAAGATAGGAATTCTCCAATTATATGACAAACCTGGATTATTTTTTCCTTCTTATACGTCTGCAAAAAGGCTCATTATACCAGGGGGGACAAATGTTTTCAAAAGACAGATCACCGATATGCCATACGTCTCCATTACCAGAAATACCACTGATATTAAATTAGCCTGCCTGAAATTGGCCTGTATATGAATATATGCTGTACCCGTATGTCATCTGTATACAAAAATATAAAACAATAAAGCCTGTTCCGAAGCCATTATGTTGAAAGCTAGACAATATAATGTAAAAATGATTGATCCCCTATGAGATGCATGCAATACGTCCCATAGGTAAAGAGCTGGTCCAGAGAGATGCAGGTGCTCAGAGAATAAGAACCTTCAAGAGAAGGTCCTGGAGTAGGAGATATTCCTTTGGTAAAACCACAGGTAGTGTAATCACATGGTCAAAAGCTACTGTTAATGGAATCATTTCAAGTAATAAAATTCATGCTGGCCCAGGACTCTATCTGCAGTTACTTCAACCTCCCATCTCTGACTTCATTGCCTAAATCGAAAACGGTGCACTGTGCAAAAGGAAGAGGGCGTTAACAAGCCAGACGACAGACAACCTCCTTTGTTCACCTACAGCTATTTTACTAATGACATAAGCATTCTTCCACTTTCTCTCTCACCCCAAATAGACTTAACCACCAAGTTCCGTCACTGCTGCCTAACTTGAAGGCCTGATTCTGGTATCTTCTCTGCTTGTTGTTCCATTTCTTGCTAAAGCCAAAATATCTGGCTGCTGTTTTGTTTTTCATCTCCTGTCTGGGAGTTTATTAACCAGCCAAACCCCTAATAAATTCCCATAGATCTGTTCTCCATCTCAAAACAAGCAAATCTGCTGTACAACAACAACCCACAACTGCCTGGATTTATATGTAGTTAAACATCGTATGACTACTACCTGGGTTCGCTTTGTTTATATGATTTTAACAAGCACCGGTTGCTGTGGCAAAGTCGTCAGAGCTGTGAGCACAGCCTGTTCCGTTCATGTGAAGGGTGAGAGCAGACCAGTAGCAGAGCAACTGCTATTTTAACACTATGTTAAAGCTATGTGAAACAGGGTAATCCCAATGGAGCCTGATCTTATTGAGTGAGTCGTCACTCAAATAGGAGTAATTAGTACTTTATTTGCTTCTTGTTGCATTTTTTGGCTTTGATTAAGGAGGTCGGTATGTGACTTCTTGACCTGCAGTGGGGTGTACTACAAAGACATACCATAGTTAACTCAATAGAGCCGGGTTAGATTAGATTATATGAACTTTATTGATCCCAGAGGGATATTCTGGTGCATACAGCAGCAAGTATGCAGAGCACAGATGAAAATACATAGTGCAAAATAGGCAAGGTTCAAGACAAGAGACACAAATACAAACAAGAGACACACAGAGCAAACACGTTAAAAAGTATGCAGTACACAAATTGAATCATGAGAAAAACAGATTATAAAATGTGCAAAATTAAAAAACACAGCTAACCTATTTCTATTGCAATGATGGGGTGCTTTCTGGTGTATTATGTCTACAGGTGGGAAGCAACACAGCCAGCTGTGGACAGCAAATAGAAAGGATCCTCAGTAGCACTTCTTAGTACACCATGATGGAATAAACTGGAATATCGATACCAGGATAAAACCTGAAGGGGTCTGCTCTGAATATCAGTTTCATGATAAAAACTGAAGGGGTCAGCACTGAATTTCAGTATCGTGATAAAAACTAAAGGGGCCAGCACCAAACATCGGTATCATAATGATAACTGAAACGACCAGCACCAAATTTCAGTATCGGGAAAAAACTGAAGGAACCGGCAACAAATATCAGTATCAGGATAAATATCGGTACCGAATATCAGAATTGGGATAAAGAATGAGAGAGTCGGGACAAAATATCAGTATCGGAATAAAAACTGATGACGAGTTTTATCATGGATCCACGATTTCCCTTGCCCGGAC
>JAODJW010000019.1:17291126-17302320 GCA_026777045.1 Hyperopisus bebe
GGAAGTCTGGGTTTCCCTGCTGAGACTGCTGCCCCCGCGACCCAACCTCGGATAAGCGGAAGTTAATGGATGGATGGGTGGATGGAATAAAAACTGGACAGGCCAGTACTGAATATCGGTATTTCCTGATAAAAAGAGGTGAGTATGGAATATTGGTATCAGGATGAAAACTGAAAGGGCCAGCACTGAATATTTGTATCAGGATAAAAACTGAAGGAGGTGGCACCGAATATCAGTATCTGTCATGACCTCCACTGTGCCACGGCCCCTCATCAACTTCATGTGATAGCCCGACTGTCACCAGCTGTTCCATGTTTCCGTCATTAAGTCCAGTGTATTTAAGTCTGTGTTCAAGTCTGTTTCCCCAGTCTGGTCATTAATGTTGCTGTGTTTTGGAGTGTTACCCCATAATAAACCTTGTTTATTCATATCCACGGCTTCCTTTGCCTGCTTCCGTATTTGATAGGTGACAGAATGAACCGTCTCTCTCTCCACTGCTTGCCCTGCTGTCTGTCGAGAGGAGCCGATTCTGAACCCGGCAGTGTTCGCCCTGGACATCGCCACTGCTTACCTGCAGCCACCCGACGCTCATCTGCCCACAGCCACTGCCGCGTAGCTACTGCTATGCTGCCAGCATCGGCATCTCACCCCTTCTGGGGAACGCGCCTGGCTCATAAAGGGGCCAGGGCAGTTCAGGACGCCATACCGCGGATCCCCAAAGGGGCAATGCCCACTGCCAAGTTGCAAACCCCAGCCGTGCCGGTGGTTAATGCAACATCCCCTGTGGTTCCTGTACCAGCAGCTGTTGCAGTGCCCCGTGTGGTTCCTGTGCTGGTGGTTCCTGCAGTGCCCCCTGTGGTTCATGCCCCGCCGCCGCCCGAGGTTCCTGCACCTCTGCTGCCCGAGGTTCCTGTGCCTCCGCCACCTGAGGTTCCTGCGCCTCCGGCGCCCGCCCCACCCGAGGTTCCTGCGCCAGCGGTTCCTGCTCCACCCAAGGCTCCTGCTCCGGTGGTTCCTGCTCCACCCATCCCTGCTACACCCACAGAGGCTCCTACTCCACCCGTCACTGCTCCGCCCACAGAGACTCTGGCTCCAGTCCCCACGGTTCCTGTCCTAGCTCCCGCACCACCAGTCCCTGGCCCCGAGGAGGTCCATGATGGCCTGACCCCCTCTGAGGGTCACCCCAAACCATCGCCCTGGTGTGGTCAATCCTGGCCGGGTCCCCAGCTTTCGGTCTCCTGAAAGGGGAGAGGACACTTGTGCAGGGCTCGTGTCCTGCCCGCCCTGTCCCCTGCTTCGCCCTCGGTCTCCTTGGCTATAGCTCCAGGGGTGCCTGCGGGTCCTCCTGCTCGGCAGTGGCCTGCGGGTTCCCCCGCTTCAACTCATCAGTCGCCCCACTCCAGCTTGTTGGTGGACGGCGCCTTCACCAGCTGTGGCTTCCCTCCCCTCCTTGCCTTCGCCAGGGTCCCCACCACCTTCCTCCTTACCTCCCCTGGTGCCTCTTCCGACTTCCTCCTCACCTCCTCTGCCTGTCCCTCCAACTGCCTCCTCGCCCCCTCCAAGGTCCCCTCCTGCTCCATCCTCACGGTCGCCTGCTGCCCCTGCGGCTGCCACCTTCCGCCCACTGGGGTTTCCTCGGGCTCCCTGTTGTCCCCCGTCCTTTCCCTTCCTGCCTCCTGTGTCTGCTCCTTGTTCCTTTGTGTTTTTAGTGTGCCTGTTTGCGTTTCCTGTCCTTTGTCTGTTGTTGTCTTGATTGCTTCCCTTGTTGTTCCCTTGTTCCTTGTTAATGGTCCTGGTTTTGTTTTCCCCAGGTCCTGTGCGGTTCCCGGTCCCGTCTCATCCATCACTCCCCTTGGGGCACACCCAGAGTGCCCGCCTTTGTGGGGGGAGGGGGGGTTATGTCATGACCTGCTCGTTCAATCCTGTTGTGTGCCATGCCCCCTCATCAACTTCACATGATTATTCACCAGCCCGATTATTCACCAGCTGTTCAGTGTTTCCATCATTAAGTCCTGTGTATTTAAGTCTGCATTCAAGTCTCCCCAGTCCGGTCATTATTGTTGCTGTGTTTTGGAGTGTTACCCCATAATAAACCCTGTTTCTTCATATCCACGGCTTCCTTCGCCTGCTTCTGTGTTTGATACATGACAGTATCAGGATATAAACTGAAGGAACCGGCAACGAATATCGGTATTAGGACAAAAACTGAAGAAACTGGCAACACATATCGATATTAGGATAAAAAAATGAAGGAACCGACACCAAATGTCGGTATCAGGATAAAAACAGAACTGGAACCGAATATCGGTATCAGGATAAAAACTGAAGGAGCCAGCACCGAATATCAGTATCGGGATAAAAACTGAAGGTGTCTGCACCAAATATTAGTATCAGGATAAAAAAAAATGAAGGAACTGAATGTTGGTATAGGGATAAAATTGAAGGGGTTCACACTAAATCACACCAAGGCGTCTGCTCCGAATTTTGGTAAAAACTGAAGGAACTGGCATCGAATATTGGTATCAGGATAAAAACTGAGGGAGTCAACAGCAAATATCAGTATCAGGATAAAAACTGAACAAACTGGCACCGAACATCGGTATCAGGAGAAAAACTGAAGGAGTCGGCACAAACTATCGGTATCGGAAAAAAAACTAAGGAACCGGCACCGAATACCGGTATCAGGGTACAAACTGAAGGAGCCGGCACCAAATATCAGTATCGGCATAAAAACTGGAGGGGTATTCCCTGAATATCGATATGAGGATAAAAATTGAGTGAGGTGTCACCAAATATTGGTAACAGGATAAAAACTGTTGTGGTTTACAATTAATATTGGTATAAGAATAAAAACTGAGGGAACTGGCACAGAATATTTGTATCAGGATAAAAACTGAGGGAGTCGGCACCAAATATCGGTGTCGGGATAAAAACTGAAGGGGACTGCACTGAATATTGGTATCAGGGTTAAAACTGTTGGGGTCTACACTGAATGTCAGTATCAGGATACAAACTGAAGGAGGCAGCACCAAATTTCCGTATCAGGATAAAAAATGAAGGGGTCTACCCTGAATATCGGTATCAGGATAAAAATTGAGGGAGTCAGCCCCAAATATCGGTATTGGTATAAAAACTGAAGGGTTCTGCACCGAATATTGGTATCAGGATAAAAAATGAAGGAACCTGCACCGATTATATCAATATCTGGATAAAAAATGAAGGGGTCAAGCACCTAATATCAGTATCAGGATAAAAACTGAAGGGGTCGACACTGAGTATCGGTATCGAGATTAAAATTGAAGGGGTAGGCACCAATACTTTATTTGGTGAAATGGAGGAACTTATACCTTTATTAATCTAAAAGTGTACACTTAAACCTGCATACAGCAAGTCAGGTGTGCAGCGTAAATTCTGATGATGATATACACCATTTAAAAGTGAGGTACAATTCCTAATAAGGAATACTCAATAGAGGAAGTAAGCCTCAAGAAACCTCCCTAAGCCAGTAAACCCACATTGTAGTACACCCTTCTTGTCACAACAACACAACCATAAATATGACTGAAAAATACCAGAAGACTGACTTTGATATATTAAATTGTACTATGAGGTTTATAAAGCTATGTTAAATTAGTATTTTCACAGAACATGATGTCAAAAGTAACAATAGCATAACATTTTCTGAAGTCAAGAAGTGATCAATGGCACAGGTATGACCCTGCAACTGCTTTGTAGGGCTATTAAATAATGCCATTCAGCTTATATAAATAACAATGTTAATCACCATGTTTATGTGACCTGTGACCGCGAACATTATGTTAGGGATTTTATTCTTGTTATAGCACACTGACATGACAAATAGCCTCTATATCTGAGATGTAATCTATGCAAAAATTCGAGGAAGAAAAGGTCAGTCAAGAAGCTGCCAATCAAGGTCAAAAGCGCATCAGCATGCAAATATAAACCCCTTATGAGTCACACTGTGGAGTTCATATTTTGTTTGCTGGTGCATTGCTTTTTTCTACATTTGCAGGTCTTTCACAGTGTCAATGTCAAATGATTGATGAGTTTGCCACTGCTCATTGCAGCACTCCCCCGCAACCCCCCCAATACCCACAACTACCGCAACTCGGTCCCGCCAATGGCAGTGATCAATATTTCTGGATTGTGACCAGGTCCAATGAGCTCCCATGGGGAAGTGCATGGAGGACGTTGGGGATGTCTACTGGCATCAAAACTTTCAGTAGTAGGGAGAACTCGTGGGTGGGGGCGGGGGTTTCTAGTCAGGTAGGAGGGATTCCAAGTGGACTTTTACAAAAGTAGTGTCTGGCAGGATAGGGAATGCTGGGAAGTATCACTGTACTTTTTATTTCTCTTGGCATGGTTCCACAGATAAGCTTTAAATGGGTTCCATTGTATTGTGTGCCAGAGGATCCAATGACAACCAAAAACCTGTTTAAACAGCAATGGAGAGTGCAATAATAATTAAGATAATTTCACAGCCTTCCATTGGACTGCCAAATTGCAGGCATCTATAACTTCCATTTTTTTGTACCCTACATTTTCAGCATTTTCTTGAAGTCACATACATCCCTTGTACCACAATGCACTTTCTCCTCTACTTGGCTTATACAGCTCATTAAAGCAATTCAGGTTCAGAACCCTGTTAAACAACTTAATGACAAGGCCCCATCTAGGGCTTTGATCTTCCAAATTTTGATCAAATCCGGTGGTGCGACTGTGATAATTCCTGTTGCTTGTGTTTATCAGGTAGCAGTGTCCTATCCAAATCTATAAATAATGACCTACTAATGGCATTTATCACCATTTGTGTATCTGTTTTGTTGTGGGGGAGGAGGGGTCTGATTCAACCTACAGGGTACGTGATCACGTGACAAGTACAATAATCTTCTGAAAAGGAATAATACATATACCTGTACAGAAAAAAAAACACAGAGCCACATTCAGTATTAAATATCAGAATGTCACCTGTGAACAACCTTAGTAAGTAGGATGCTGAAATTTAAGGTTTTTACCACAAAACCAAGCTCTTTCAGTGACTCCACAATGACTATGTTTTTCCAGAAGCTCACTGTGATCTGTGTGTGGAGTGTAGGGCTTTAACTAGAGGTTCGGGCTGTCACATAAAAGTAAAGAATCCGGATAGGGATGGAAGACCACACCAATGAGCGGGGGTGCTCACAGCATGATATTATCACTCACAGATCTGTTGGAGTCAAAAATACCCCCCCCCCCAGCCCCAACATCTTTACCAAGAAAGGCACATTGCTCAGCGCTAACACCTTGAACTATATTAGAGGCAAGGTCATTGTCCAGGAAACGAATGCATATATACAGTTATGGCACCTTCACAATCAACACAAACTCAACCACAGAAGTTCAAAGGGAAAATATAATGACTACAGAAAACCCTTCAGCATTCAAAAGTATTTTAAGCATTCAGCTGCAAAAGCATTTGAATGCTACAAGATTCGGATTCACATTATCTTTCGGCACACCTAAGATATTCAAAGCAAAGAGACAAAGCACAATAAAACCATCTATATGTGTGTTGTCTACAAAGTGTGGATATGTGTGAACAGTGAACACTCACCTGAAATGCAATTAAGCAGAACACTAGCCTTCAAACATTTTCTACTGAAAGGAAGCAACCTACCCTCCCCTCCAGAGATTTTGTGTGGCTTCATTAAGGCAAGTTTCCCGGTGCCATACATTGTGGGATTTAACACACGTCGCTCAAAGCTGAGGGGAATCCTTATCTGACTTGAAAGGGACAGAGATCAAAGGGTATACGGGCGATTGCAGATTCTGACCCAAAGCCTCCACACTATTGACTGGTGATGTATGCGCCTGATGTGAGACACAGAGTTCAGTGTGCAATTGTGAAAGTGATACAGGGCAGGGGGTGGGGTACTACTCATTTGTATTGTGTTAATGTAAAAGACTGTATAAACTAGAAACAGTACTTTTTTTCTGATCTGACCTTGTTGGGTTCCTCAAGGCAAATTGGTCCTAGTTGAGCAGCCAGATTGAGTCTGATTCAGGAAACCCCTATAATGAACAATATCGTAGACCATGTTACCTTGCCCAGACTGGGGAGATCGGGGTCTAGCCCTGGAGTCAGGCCTGGGAGGTGGGGAGCCTGAAGGCAAGTGCCTGGTGGTCGGACCTCCACCCCTGGGGCCTGGCCGGGTATAGCCCGCAGGAGTAACATGGATCCACCCTCCTGTGGGCCACCCACCTGTAGGGGGAGCCATGAGGGTCAGGTGCAGTGTAGTGTAGTGTCAAAGGCAGGAGTTACCAAAACTGGCACATAGAGGGGAGGATATGCAGTGAATCCATAGATTCATTTTTTGTTTCATCTGTGTCAGCTCATGGACCAAAAAATACCACTCTCTGTCCATGTGTGAACAGATGAATCATCAAGTACCCTACTTGTAACCGATAGAGACCTAGTCGGATATAGAAATTGGCCTATTTGTATGCTAAAATGGGTGAGATCGATATTTATTTAAATCCTTCTAGATCCAGTTGTAATCGTAAGTAATTCTGCATCATAGTCTGTCTTCTTTTAAAAGTGTTTTCAAATCCAAAAATAACATGAGTATCAGATGTGTCACTACAGGGTTTGGGTTAAAAAAAAAATCGATCCAGTGAGATCAAGTTAATTACTTATTCTGTCTTTGTCTGTGGTATGGTAATATTTGAGTATGTGCTCTACAAATATTCAAAACCGTCTTAGAGGATGTCAACTGCAAATGACGCGAAGCCGTTCCATCCGGGATCTCACTGAGGAACAAGGAGTTGTAGGTTCCCTGCTCGGAACCAGAAGCAGACGTTCCGCCCCTCGGACCTGCAGTACAGCCGAGAGTGTGTCCACGCGAATTCTGTAGCACCCCGTGCATTTTTCCAGTTTGCATTTATAATCCTAAGACACTGGCCTGTGAACCTCCATCTGTTTGTTTTCTGTCTGCATCATTATACAACAAATTTAGGAAGAAATGCAGTCAGAACATAATGAACGCAATTAATCAGATTATAACAGAGCACCAAATTTAAAGAGTTGCATAATGTATCCAGAATTATTCTACTAAGTGGCCTTATGAAAACTGTTTAGACTCTTTTCTGTTAAATGTAAACTTTTTGCACTGTTTTAACCATCATCTATCCATCCATTCATCAAGTTTTACTCATCATAACCTGCAATATCATAACTATCCAGTATGGGTTTGTGGTTAGCCTTGAGTCCACAGCTGGAAGCACATGAGCAGGAGACACCCTAGATGGGATGCCAGTCCATTGTTAGAGATGCCTAACTAATGACATGTCTTTGGGCTCTGAGAGGAAATCCACACAGCAAAAGGGGAACATTTAAATTTCACATGGGGTGCAGTTCTGGAGGCGAAAGGTTACAGTTCTACCCGCTGAGTCACCTGAAAACACCTTTTTACAATTGCAAAAATGTTTTATTTATGAACACATTAATGATTTAGTTTCACATAGCAGGGCTAGATTCTCTCAGATTCTATCATCATGGATGTATAAAGCAGAGTAGCACCTTTCTTTCCTACCTTATGAATAATCATACATACAGATTCCATTCACCTTAAAGGTTATCATAGATGTACAATGCGTGCTGACAGAGAAGAATGCAGGCTTACTTACCCCCAAGCATCATCCACCACGGGCCTCTGCTCCGATAACGGGTAAACTCTTCTTCTGCCTGGTGGGAAGTGCAAGTAAACATGCACTAGCATGCAGCACACTCCTCTTCACATGCACAAGCTCATCACCCCCAGTGTGATGTTGCCTAACCCAGCTTAGATGTTCCAGAGTTAGCCTAGCCTATAATTCAGCATTAAAAGGCACGGTGTCTGGAGTGCTGATCTGCTCCAGCGTAGCAGGCTTTGTTCGTCTTACACCTGACCTTTCATGATAAAATACTTGAAACCTTTCATTCGATCCCAATGCGCTGAGAACCAGTTCAGCACATCAGCCATGTTTTTGATGGTCAGTATCAGCAGATTTGATTTACCCCCTTTTTTGTTTGTTTGCTTTTTTTTTCCCTTTCCCCTGTCAATTATTTTCATTTTCTGCAAAGGATTAGCTACAAGGGTCCTCCTTCTGGTGCTTAGGAAATTGAATTATGCCGTGTAAATGAGACTGCCAGTCACGTCGGCGGTTTAACCAGCTTTGAAGGGAGCCGCTTCCACTCTCAGAATTCTGGCCGCAGTGCTTGGAACAGGAGACGGGATAAGGGTGCATAAGAAGATCCAGCGCATCCTGCCGACTGTTCCCCCCCCGACGCCTAACCCATCCCTAAATGACAGAAGTCTGGGAGACTCAATGTTTCTGTCACACACAAATGTTGTAGACGTGCTTCTCCCCGACCTAAGGAATTGGATGTGGCTGTCTGATATAGATTGAGTGTCAGTATTTTTCTTAGTGGCAAAAATAGCATCAAGCTTCTGTGTGTCAGTCGAGGTGGGAGTCAGATGGAGATCAGTCAAATGGCAATATTGATTTTCCTTTCAAAATAGAGACTCATTACTATTAGTTGGTTTTTCCTCTTGATAACAGAAAGGATAATTCTGGCTTAAGAAATCCCATTTTGCCAATCCACTCAATTTCAGCACATTAAACATGACTGTAGAGTGTAGCGGTATCACAAGCTAAATGAACTTATTAAAAGTTAACAAGAAGTTTGTCGGTTTGGGGGTAACCTTGAAGCCTACTTTTTGAGTCTTACCTCAGGCTTTGTTTTTGTCACCCATGTTGCCTGGCCCCTCTGGGGAAAGTTCTAGACAGGACCTTTGACTCTGAGCTCACCATGGAGCCAAGGAATCCACACAAATGGGAGACAGCTTTTAACACAGCCCCTCGGCTGGTGTCAGAGAAAGAGTACACCCCCCCACCCCATCTCTGGGATATGATCCTGACCCCCAAGCCGCCATGTCTTTGTCTAGGAAACGGTCAGTGCAAGAAATAAGGAGTATCTGGGTGGTACTATATTTTCAGATAGACGTAGCTTGGTTGAGACATGAATGCTTCTCTGTAATCCATCCATTTTCCAACCCACTTATCCTTCTGGGTCACAGGGGGTCTGGAGCCTATCCCAGAAGCTATGCGCGTGAGGCAGGGAACAACCCAGTATGGGGGGCCAGCCCATTGCAGGAAACACTCACCATTCACTCACAAATATGGGCAATTTAGTAACTCCAATTAGTCTCAGCATGTGTTTGGACTGTGGGGGGAAACCAGAGTACCTGGAGGAAATCCCACAATGACATGGGGAGAACCTGCAAACTCCACCCACATGTAACCCAGGCAGAGACTTGCTAACCGCCGCACCACCATGCCATCCCTGCTTCTCTGTAATAGGAAAACTATAATGCTTATCTCAATAAGATATCTCCCTTGGTGTCTTATATGGTGGGAATCTATACCTAATTTGCAAATTTTAGAACAGCAATCAATAATACAACATTCAATCTCTGAAATTTTTATTACATTACGTAAGGTAAAGAAATTAGCTATTTTCCCGTAACACAAGATGCATTTTCTTTCTTCATTATGAAGTTAAGCATAACTGTGGGACAACTTTAAACAAGCACTAGCTATCTGACTGAAGTGGCATATTGATTACAAAAAGAAAATGAAGAAAAGTTTAATTAAAACTGACAAAAAGAATAAACTGCTCAGTACAGTACTTAGGTTTTTAATTCCATTAATGTTTGCTGTGCACTATACAAATAAATCACACCATGCTGTTTGCTACTTATAATTTTCTGCTTTAAATACTTAAGGGACAACAAAACTCAATTAACAGATCTTTTGTAATTCAGAAACTTGTAATTTATTATCATTTATATAGCATGGTCTGCATTGGTGAGCATGTTTTTCCTGTCAGTTATTTTTAATTGCTCATGATGTATTGAGACAAGGTGGATTCATTTTAGCTAATCAGAGACATCTATCTTAAATCACCAACTCCCTAATTGAATGAAATGTAATAATTATTTTTCAATTACTTTTACCAATGCTGAAGTATTACCATTTCAAATAAGTTACGAGTAAGAATTTAGTTAAGCGTATTCCGGTTTGACTGGAACTTGTTGGTGTAGCAACATGCTACCAACCATGCCTTCATCATCAAGCATTTACAACAGCTTAGTCACTGCTTATACAATCGTCACTATGGCAACATCCAGTGATATTTAACGTATGCACAGAGCAGCACTTAGACAAATGTAAAAATCCTTACAAACATGGCCGGCAGGGCCATATATTAAGTGCAAAGAACTTTCTGAGATGCAATGAGACGAAGCTCAGTCACCTTGACAGATTTCACCAAGCCTTCGCCTGTGGCTCGTAAGGCAAAGCCTATCCTGAGGTACACAAGCACCTGGAGCTGAGAAGGACTTTCCATCAGCAGGACTTACGTGACCAAATTTCGGATGATCGGCTGAGTGTTCCATGTGTCACAGCGGGTATTCGCTAAGGTACTTCTCTTACCCAGTTTGTTTCCCTGCATTAATCACCTTCCCCGTGTCCTTACCTGGAAGGGCCAGACACTCTGCTGATAATTAGACGTGCATTTCAGCATCACTTTTCATTTGGCACCCAAGGACCAGCTATAATTAGTGAAGCTGTTGAGTAATTGCTGTGGTCACTAAAAGCACTGTTAATTTGTTTTGCATGTCTCGATATATGGAGCAGCATCTGCTCATACAAAAGTAATTCAAAGAAAAGCCAAGACTCCAGACAGCTCAGAAAATATTACCATTGTTTACATATAAAAATACCTCTTCCTGGTCTTGGTGACCAAGTAGTGGTACTTACATATCTTCAGCACTGCTCATTCATCAGAGAGCAGATGTTGAACCATTTGGTAGTCTGATGATAGGCGGTTCTAGGAACCTGGAGTAGGTGTGCTAGTACCTATATGAGGTGAATCCGTACCCCAAGAAATCTGGAACACATAAAATAAGAATCGAAACTCTCCCAATGTCTCCAGCCACAGATGACAGTGCTCTCACATTAAACTTGTTTTAATTCTTTTTTTTTGGAGATCATGGAATGTAGCTATACTCTGCATATACACTCACCTAAAGGATTATTAGGAACACCTGTTCAATTTCTCATTAATGCAATTATCTAATCAACCAGTCAC
>JAODJW010000019.1:17308234-17347762 GCA_026777045.1 Hyperopisus bebe
CTGACTCAGACAAGGACTAAATACACAAGACTAGCTGAACGTAACAGGTAACAGGTGAGAACAATCGGGAATTAACATGAGGTAACGAGGTGGGCGTGGCACACAGGAGGATCGGACGGAGCTGGGCGTGACATCTTCTACCCCAGGGGTCACCAACGTGGTGCCCGCAGGCACCTGGATGCCCCCTAGGACCACATGAGTCGCTCGCGGACCTGTTCTACAAATAGCACAACTCACCAGTGAGCAGCGTCTAATTAATTTTATCCTGTTGCTATTCTTCTTTAATTACATTTGCTTTTATACAGATTCAAAAATGACAATATCTAAAAAAAAGCATTTAAAACATGTGTATTATACATGAAGCTTAGATAAATTTAGGAGGGCATTTCAAACTGGTAGCCCTTCGTATGGCTCAGTACCCGTGAAGTAGCTCTCAGTTTCAAAAAGTTTGGTGTCCCCTGCTCTACCCCCTTAGCCAGTGCAGAGTACTGGGTCGCAGGGCCTGTCCCAGGCGCGGAAGCACACTGCACAGGATTCTGCTAAAAAGTCCAGTAACCATCCTTTGTTTTGGGTTTTCTGTCCTTGGTCAATATTGGGGCTGAATAGCAACAGTTGCAGGTATTCAGCACAATGATTATGAAACATATTACGCAGATAACTGGAGCTTAAATGCAAAGTTTTCAATAACCCATTAGCTATAAAATGCAATATCCATCCATCCGTAACCGCTTGTCCTGTTCGGGGGGGGGGGTCCGGGGCTATAGGCACAAGGCAGGGAACAACCCAGAATGGGACACCAACCCATTGCAGGTGCACACTCACACACATACCAAACAGGCAATCTGGCAACCCCAATTCACCCCAGCTTGTTTTCAGACTGTAGAGGGAAACTGGAGTACCGGGAGGAAGCCCCATGACAACACAGGTAGAACATGCAAACTCTACACACAAGGAGCCATATTGGAGAGGTGTGAGGCGACAGTGGGATGAATTATCAAAATTGTTGATTGTACCATGCTGTCCCTAGCTGTCTAATCAGACAATTTCAGCTAGCTATGAAGCACCGACAGAAACAAAACATGTGAGAAGGTTAGACCAAGTCACATAAAGGAAACCTTGCTGCTACCCAGGCACCACAAAGTGTTGGACATCTGAATATGTGAAATACTTACTTTAATACGGTGCCTTTTTCATAATCACCTTTAAGGAATTTCTGCCACTACTAAAAACAACATGGATGCCCCCCATCCAGATTATAAATCAAATTAAGTTAAAATACATCATTTTAAATGTATCAGGGTTCCTCTTCTTTTTATATTCTCATTTTATTATTAATGCAAAATATTAAGATATCCCTCATGTATCAAATGTATATCATTCCCATCATAACTGTAAAACACAAATTCAACCGAAAATCAATGCTTTAATTTAACAAAAAACAGAATCAGTAGAATCAAGAATCAAGGTGTGTGAGGAATTGTGGGATACACCCTGACACTGACAGGACAAATGGTTATTGAAAATGAATAGATGTGTTTTCATTCATTAGTTAAATTTGATTTCTAAAAAACACAGTAAATGGGGAAGAGAATAGCCATAAAGTTTAAAATATTGGCTTCTTAAAGCAAAAACTGTGTGGTTGAGAATTTCCGGACGTAGATCCTATTCTTTTTTTCCATATTTCACTTCATCCAAATATGGACATTTTTTTTTCTAATGTGACTGTCGGTTAGGCACTGTGATTCATTGCTCACAACGATTACATTTTGACAGCCGGCCATGGTCTGTAAAAATAGATTCAGGCACTTTTCTTGAAAACCTTGTGTTGTTAAAAATCCACCCTCAGGCCTCTTACTGTAGTTAAAATCATTTATGCATTACACCGTAAAAAAAAATCACTGAGAATACATGAAGGAAAATGCAAAAATGAGATGAGCCCCTTTTTGACAAATCAATATCCGAAGAGTACTGATCATTGCTCCTTCTTGCCACCCCACATTAAATTAAGACTTATTTTTCTTTCAATGCATTAATCCTCCTCGAAACCTCTGAGAGAAAAGAAATGGGTTGGATTTATCCAGGATTTAAGCGAGTCCTCCTTTCCCACAGATTCATTTTCTGTTACCAGGCAATAACGTTATCGACTTTTCTACCCAGTAACTCAGAGGTAAATACAGAGCTGAAAACTTAATATCTGATTTCAATCAATAGCTTAAAAATCATGACAAACATCTGCAGCTTGGCAAGGAGGCCCAGTTCCGCCTGTATGTGAGAGTGCTTTGCATCTGCATGTTTGTAAATGAAGCCAAAACACTTCTGCATGGATTACTAACTCATCTCTTCCACCTGGCATGCCAGGAGAACAGTATACACAAGGCCCTAGGAAATCTGGCCCACAGAACCACTACTAGCTCAGGCTGTACAGCACTACTATGGATGGCTAATTACCCAAGCCTCAGGATAGAGTCTAAATTTTGACTGGCCCGATGATTTCTACACTTTGAGTGGACCATTATCTAAATGCCAGAAAGGCAGTCCACCCAAACAGCTTTGGAAGAGATTTCCCCCCATGGAAGAACTTACCAATATGTTTTTTGCACACTTGGCCCAGGGTACAAAGCCCAACTTGATTTCCTGGCACATTGAAATGCAATAAAGAACCAAGTTCCTAATTAGCTTTCACTGTCTGGTCATTAAACTAGGGGTTGTGTCCTGGTGAGAAGCTCATAAAGGCCCACAAGTTACAGCAAAAGGCCTCAGGATATGAGGTGAGGTACACACTCTGAAATCACATCTTTAGGAATCTAGGAGTCTAAAAAGGAAAAGAAGGAGTAATTCAGCCAGTAGTCATTTTGACAGTGGCAGGTCTGTCAAGAAGCCCACAGCTAGTTGTGTACAGGGAGGGTAAGTGACTAATAGAAGATGTGATAATCATTCTAGGTGATGATGGGTAATTTTGCAGCAATCACAAAAAGTACGGGTCTTAACAAAAGACAGCTTCCCACTGGAATTTTGGAGATGGAGAAGACTGGTGTTAGCTATCTCAGTGTCTTTCACTATCCACCACTGAACTCCAAAAAGAAAATCCTGTGAATGTTTTCCAGGTGTTGAGAAGATCCATTCCTGTCTTGCTTATATAGATAGGCCTTACCATTCTTTAACAATATTCAGTAAGTTATCACAAACATTTGGTTATGTACTCCTCCATGACTCTGGACTCTGGAATAGACAGAGGGTAAATGTGTGTTTACAGTGGTTACAGTCACTCCTGAGAAAACATTACAATAAGTAACGGAACATAGGAATGATGTGGAGGACATGAGACAGCCCAACAATTACCGCCCACCTCCATGAGGACTCAGTACCAGCAGACTCAGTACCATTGGGAGATCTTTCCGCATCAGAAGCTCCCAGCACTAGTCACTTACCTTGATACTGGCAAGACAGCAACTGATACCCTGAATTTCAGTATTAGGTTCTCTCACTCTGCAGGTGACCATTCTTAGGTCCAGGTGCTCTCTAAGGTCCGAATAGTAAAACGTGACAAACATTCCTCTGTATTGACTCCCCACTCTGATCCCATGTCGAGTGACTTGTCCTAGAGTCTATGAAGGCTTTGAACTGATGTGACAGCTGTCCCCAAATAATTCATCTGATATTAATATTATTGCATTGATGGAGAGGAAAGCTGCTTTTCTCTTGGAGCAGGTCAGTTTCCCAGTTAGATGAGGCAATTTACGGTTTTGTATTTCTTTTCTCCGCAATACAAAAGACGATCCCATGACATCCTGTAGGTGACCTGATTGCAGAGGTTCCCCAGCTGACTTGGGGCTGGAAGACGATGCTGTAGCAATCAGAGGGAGAGGGGTAGAAGTTCCAGGTCTGTCGATGTGTGGTTCTCTCACCTGTGTTCCCTTAGTAAACTTGCCATGAAATAATAAATGATTCTAAGTTATTATGTATGCAAAATGTCACAGACAACAGCAGATCAGTGTCCATGTTGGACCACCGACAATTTTAATCTAGCTTTACCAATGCAAGAGCCCTTTTACCCTTTGTCCGTTCAAGAGTTTGGCTACAGGGTGGTCAAAAACAGTCTGGAAATGTTAAACATTTCTGGCCCATGCTGGTGCCCGATGGTGGTAACCCAAGCAAAAACATAAATAAATGGTAATACTGCCATGGCTTTGAATTCAAGTGCTGGAGATGGTTCGTACCTAAGACTCTCTGGAAGGGCCACCACAGCTTCTATAGAACAGTGTTTGGCCTATTATTTTCATCCAAGGGTAAGATTCAGTTTCATCACTCTGCTGGGTCCTTAATGTTGCTCCATATTCTGTCACAATGAGTCACAGTAAAAGCGAAAACAGCCTTTGTTCCCCAAGACTGCTCGTGCAGAGGAAGACTCGATGAGTAAAGTAATGTCCGTCTAAATCTCCAGTCATGCAGATGGCATGGAACCCAGAGGCAGGTGAGGAGGGTGTGAAGTGTAACAAAGAAAGCAGGACCACTAAAAAAACAAACTGAGACACACCACGATTACATTTCCGATTATATTTTTTTTTACATTTTCTGATGACACCAGGAGTCTCTGGCAACATCTAACAAAGGAATTACTTGTTTAAGTGCAACTAAGTGACATTTTGATAATTATGTAGTCAGGGTCAGAACTCAAGGGCATCCCTGAACTCTGCAAGCTATCAATCATACTTAATTGTGTTTCTATAGTCAAAGACAAAAGAATTTTTATTCTAATTTTAATCTTCTATTGCTATATTTTATTTCATATAATGACTTTAAAATCAGACTGTAATCTCTGTCTAAAATGCTTTTCTTTCTAAAATGTTATTTGCTAGCTTAAATCTCGTATTAAATGACTCAGCAGCAGTACATACATATGTAGTTTTGCTGTGTAAGTGTTCCACTTACAAGGATATGGATAGAAAATAAGGTTAAGAGAAACGTCTTATCTCCACTTAATGCAAGTTTATTGTGTGAACATTTGGCTGGCTGTAAATCTGCTGTAATTACTGCCATGATGTTCCCACAGGCAAAGAAAGAAATCTAAAGGAAACCTCAATTTTGATTTCTTCACCAAGGGGGGGTGGGCTCAAGGCATGCTGGGAAATGCAAGTGTGACTGACATGAACACAAAAGAAGTACAGGGTCAGAGATTAGGTTGTCACACAATTGGCTCAAAAGGATCACATCATAATTAATTCAAATGATGGTTTTATCTGTTTCTGCGGTGTGGGTATATGTCCCTTAACATTTGTTTCTAAAAATAAACTTTCTTTTGTTACTTTGATTCCATCTTAATTCCACAACTGGTCACACAAACTTGGTGTAAATTTTTGTCAGAGATGAAAACACCTGTAGTGACAGAGCAGCTCATTTTCAGTGGTGTCCAGTTATGCAAGGTGAAATTTAGGAGCCACAGCACTCAGCCTGTGCTGATTAGCACGTAGAGATTATGTCAGAGAAGGACCCTAATTATCATTTGCATGATGTACACTATGCGGAGCGCTCTGTCAAAGACTGGATGCACACTGAAGTTTCATATTACCTTCTGCTTGCTAAAGTAAATCTCAGTTCCTCCAGAAATATCTATGAATATGTTATAAGGAAAACAATTCCCTCCCCCACAAAGGTCATTATCAGCCTGTTATAATAGGGACCTTTCATTATTCTGGGTGTCTCCCAGAGAAACATGCGGCTGCATCTCATGCATCAAGATGCATGGCAAGACCCATATGAGCCCATGATCAGTATTGAGCCCGTGTGACTTTAAAGCAGGCTAGGCTGTCCTGAGACCCCATCTCTTTCATCCGCCTGCCAAAATGACACCGGTGTTGTGACAGCTTTGACAAAGAGGCTGATCCTACCATAGTGACGTTTTTTTTTATTTATTAATGTTTCTCTTAGAGACGGTTGGCCCCCAGTGAGGAAGACCCAGTAGATTCCCTAGGATTTCCAACTTGGCTTGGGTTCCATGCTTTGAGTGTGTGAGACCTGAGGATTAGGGACCATCTAGGCTTTGCAAGGTGCTAATTTAATTTGGCTAATCTCAGGTAATTCCACCGGAGATCATTAACAGCTTTTGACTGCTCTGGCAGCCCCACCACCAATTCCAACTTGGAATTTCCAAGCTCCCATGTTATGTAGGGCACTCTGCCCCCTGCTGGAAGTTGCAAGAGTGCAGTTTTTCAAAATAGCAACAGCACCTGTGACAAATGCATGCTAGTTTCTACAAAAGACCAAAGAAGTGGTCTTTTGGGTGCGAGTGTGGATTTCGGGCTTATCCCCCCAAGTCTCTGTAAGCAATGACCGTATATTGCCTGGCTCATAATAGGCTTTCTAAAAGTGTCAGCAGATGGTGTTAAGGTGGATTTGCTGTCCTACGAACCAGGATCTGAGCTCCAAAGGGAAGACCGTCCATCTAAAACTCCTGCCTTACTCCGTAAGTGTTTATTAAGTGTTTGGTAGGCTGGTCACCATCTGGCCACAGGGAAGCCTGCCAATTATATTGTGTTAAAGTGATACATGAAGTGGCCAGATCCATGCCTGACTGCAACAGTGTGAGCTCTTCGTGCACCGCAGAGCTAAGGAATCTGCAGTCAATGCGCAGGGGAATGAACGGCCTTTCTGTCTCGCCAACTGAACACCAAGCTGACCGCGGTAATATGAGGCGCACCCCTCCTGCGTATCCCAAGATACTCTGCTGTGCATCCCCTTCCCTGTCTCCACAGCGATCGCTGCCTTCCTTCCACCAACCTGACCACCCCCTTCTCCTCTCTTCTTTCATGTCTCACAAAATGCCTTGCAGGCAAAGGGCTCTCAAGCGAACACGCTGTAGTGACCAGCCCCTATGGCTCTTCCAATACATTAGTGCCGCGTCTTTATATTATGTCTGCGGTTCCAACACCACATACACCAAAGCCAACATGTTGCAGTTCATTGGCACATTCTTCCACATTCCGTTCAAAGTAAACCGTTTGTAAATGCGGTGTGCCGTACGAGTAGCCCAACCCTCACTGGCTTGAGAGTCCCTGCATGGGTTTTTCCAGTTGTCATGGTGCTAATAGCAATTCTCAAGCTTAGGATGTTTAGACATTAGAACATTGTATCAAGGAGCTGAAGCCAGGCTGGGGGAATGTTGTGTACTGCCAGCATGGTGTTATTTATGAGTGATGGGGGGGCGACAGGGGGTTTAAAACCCTCCCAGTTAATCTTAGTTGTGCATGCTATTGAGTGCACTAAATTATAGTATCTATAGCACGTATATGCGTATTATAAGATGTGTAATATGTACGGAAAACCTCTGGTGGAGCATCGTGACATAACTTCTGGACAGCTGAGGGTTTGATTCCCATCACCAGCTCTGTGTCAGTGTGGGGTCTGCATCGTCTTCCCGTCTCCGCGCAGGATTCTTTTGGGAACTCTGGCTCCGTGCTGCAGTCCAAAAACAAGTGGCTGGGAGAATCAGTGTCTCGAAATCTTTCTTAGTGTGTGAGAGCGCCAGGCCATGGACTGGCATTCCCATCCAAAACTTGTTCTTACTTGTTCCTGATATGTTCTTACTGGAAAATGACAAAGTCCAGGCTGCTGTCACATAGGCACCAAACACGGAGGTATTTCATAATGCATCTGCTCCCACTCGCACTCCAGGGTGACCCAGACTCTGACAGGTGCGTGCCGCACTCTCCGCTCAACTTCCAAGAGGATACAGGGATGCAGCAAGCTTCTGCTGAAGCCCATCCATCTAGTCAATCACCCCTGATACACACCAGACGATGCCGCATCAGAATCTGATGGTCTTCTCATGGGTCAAATTATACCGTTTAATTGCATGCACAGGAGAAAATCCACGACGATGCACGGGTCTAGCGCCCATTTAGCTAAGCAGCAGTTGTGTGCCTGTGATCAGACTGCCAGGGATGGAAAGTGCGCGTGCGAGCGGGGGTGCACATGTGGCAGCCCCTCGCACTGTGTGCACTGCAAGTGATGTATTGCCCCCGTCAGGCATAACAATAGATGGAAGATTTCGCCTGAGATATAATGGATGAACACTGTTTACCGTTGGCCGGCTCCTTCATTCCACCCAGTGCTGTACAGCATTAACGTCAGAAGCCACGACTAATGCCTCTTGCGCCTTGGACGGCTGGCACAAGGCATTTCTCAGCCAGCCTCCCAATTCCTATGCCCTCCCTTCCTTTATCCAATTACTCTTCTAAGCACAGAGCCTATATATATGAGACGGACGTGTATCCAATGCATCACAGCCTGTGTTTTGCTAAATTCATTCCGTAATGTGATACAACGGCCCTCCTCGAATCACACACATACACATATGTATTGTCCTTGGCAATGAGCTTCCATGATCTGTAACAATTGTCACCACATAACATTTGCTTTCCAGAATGTTTACAGCAAGAAACAAAAACTGATAAACATCATTACGATATATCGATGTTCCTTCTCCCAAACGGTAACTCTCTTTACATGCATATTGTTTTTCTCATTCACGCTAATCTCTATGATGACCGTTTCAGACCCTTTCAGAGCTGTACACATTCTCAGTACGTACCGCTATGTTGATTAACAAAAAAACTGCTACTTTGACAAAGTAGCTTGGTTGCTAGGAGCCTCACTTTAATTTGTATGTACATGTGGTGAAGGTCTGTCCATGCATTTATCAATGGAAAATGAGTTACGTGTCTTCAGACGTATACAGTGTGGCTATTTGCACAAATTTGCATAATTCATTCCTTCCTGCGCTTCCAGGCACACCTGACACCCTTTATGCATGTATTTATTTATTTATTTACACATTTTAAATACATTGATTTATTTATAGTTTTATTACTGCTGAGAGTATGATTTATTTGCTCCCTGATTTTGCATTAAGCCATGCCTGCATTGTATTTGTAGTCATAAAACACTAAAATGCATAATAATGCATATATTATACATTTTAACTCATGATGTAGGTGGCCAAACATATCTGTAACAACCTGCTGCAATGTGCGTAACAATATATAACAATTATGATTTGTTACAAGTGCTCTTGTGGCTTTTAACTGAAGTGTTATAATATCACAAAACAAACGCAAACACAAAAAAGGTTAAAAAATAACAATCAAAACTAAAGTTAGGTAACACTCTGAATCCTCCTCAGTGTAAATATCCAAAATTTGATGATTTAATTTTTCTTTCCTAAATTTGTCCCTTGAGACCATCCTTAGCCTAGAGACTAAATCTGTACATTTAGTAACATTTACGAATTTTATTCATAAATCTTTATTTAACACATGCCTGATTCCATGTCATAAATTATTAAATAATAAATTAATTTTTGAACATACACAGTAACCAGTTCACACAGAGTAACATTTATTTCATGAGCTGAGATTTGGAAAGTTAAGGGATTTTTCTAAATTTATTTTTTACTGAGTCTGGCCTATTTCTGTATTAGCCATATATTTTCATTCTTGTGCTTATAAAGATGTTTAGTGCTGATTTTTAGCTTAGAAAGGAGCTCTGATCAAAGCAGTGATGGCCTCCATTTTATGGTCTGGTAGTATCTAGTATCTAGTATACCACATAGCTTTTCCCATAGAATTAGCTCTCCTGCTTCACACTGGTACTATACACTCATGAACACTTTATTACTGTAGGATCACCTGTACACCTGCCTATGTGCGCAAGTATTTATTCAGCCAATCGTGCGACAGCAGCACAATGCATAAATTCCTTCAGATACAGGTCAGGAGCAATTCTGACTGTGACATGATTGTTAGGACCAGATGGGCTGGTTTCAGTATTTTCATGCACATCAGTCTCTCGAGTTTCCTCAAAATGATGAGAAAAAGGAAAAACATTCAGGGAGCGGCAGTGTTGCAGGTGGAAACACCTTGTTGATGTGTGGAGAATGACCAGACTGGTGCAAGCTGACAGAAAGGCTACAGTGACTCAAATATCTACTCTGTACAACTGTGGTGAGCAGAAATGCATCTCAGAATGTACGACACGTGGAACCTCGGGGTGGATAGGCTACAACAGCAGAAGGCTATGCCAGGTTAAACTGCAGTTTAAGACTGGGAAAATATAGGCTGGTTTGATGAATCTCAGTTTCTGCTGAGCTACACAGATGGTTGGGTCAGAATTTGGCATGAATCCATGGACCCAACCTGCCTTATCAACAGTCCAGGCTTGTGGTGCTGTAATGGTGTGGAAAGTATCATCTTGGCACACTTTGGGCCTGTTAATGCCAGTCAATCATCACTTGGATGCCACAGCCTGTTTGAATATTGTTGCTGACCATGTGCATCCCTTCATGGCCACAATTTTCCCATCTTCTAACTGTTACGTCCAGCATAAAAATGCACCACGTCACAAAGCAAACATCATCTCAAAATGGTTTCATGAACATGACAATTAGTTCCATGTTCTTCAGTGGCCTTCCCACTCACTGGGTCTAAAACCAGTAGAACACCTTTGGGATGTGGTAGAACGTGAGATTCGCGGAGTGGATGTGAAGCTGATAAATCTGCAGAAATAGCGTGATGCAATCGTGTCAGTGTGATTCTTAAAGAGATGCTTACAACATCTTGTGGAGTCCATGCACACTAGGAATTGGGGCTGTTTTGAAGGCAAAGAGAGGCCCTACCAAGTAGTGTTTCTAGCTTGTGTATCTGCCCATTACCCACAATGCATTGTCCTGTGGAGGATTTAAACATATGAAACACTGGTTTGCAATTGGCCTTCATAAAATCAACGCGGGACATGCAAATGAATGCATCACACATGCATGTGATAAGAAACCTAGAAAGAATGAGGAAAAAATAACATTGCAGTCTTGTATTTCTGTCGTTACTTGAAGACACCTGCCTCCTCTTGTGACAACAGGTTAGATCTGAATTTATTATTACTCATAATGACTAATTCACCATCCTGTCATCATTAGCTACTGAGCTTCTATACGGCTTGGGGACTTTCTTATACATCTGGTTACTCTGGTCTCCCTGGATGACATGTCACTGCATAAAAGCAGCGGCGCATGATGCAGGCCTCAAAATTTGGTGCACAGACTCCTACCCTCGCAGTGGCATCTGGGAGACACTGAAAGAAAGCGCAGCCGCAAGACAGAATCAGCTGATTGCCAGAGGATTTCACCAATTTGTAGGCGTAAGACAAGACGAATCTGCTCGACTGTGTCTACTGTTTGATCACGAAATCCAGCCAGATGGCGTGGGCATACTTCTCTGGAGTGACTGGCTGGGGGCAAGGTTTCACAGCAATATATTTTCTTACGAGCTGTAAAACCAGTACTCTCATACAGAAGAAAGGACTGCGCTCTCTGTATAAATGTTCCAGTGATTTACTGACCGCCAAGTTCTCCCTGCAAGTTTTCAGTTTTTACAGTTTACAAAGTCAAGCTACTTAGAAAACAGTCTGGTTTCCATTGTGGCTTGAGATGGGTCAGCATCCTATCCAGCGTGATCCCTCATTGCAGCACCATACTGGATAAGCATGGAAAACAAATGGATTAGATAGATTGACAAATGGATGGATGGATGGATGGATGGATGGATGGATGGATTGACTGGGGGTAATATGTGACTCTGAGTTTGGCCTCTCTGCCTCTAACATTGAACAAGGTCCATAACCGCCCAGAAAATGTTGAAATGACTGGACTTCGCTCTCACCTCTATACAGTATGTGTGTGTATGTTACAGGGACAGCAGGATGGGATATGCAAGAAAAAATCCAATTTGCCTAGCCTCATACTTGTGCAAGGTTGCAAATAGAGTTAATTTAGATAGATAGATAGATAGATAGATAGATAGATAGATAGATAGATAGATAGATAGATAGATAGATAGATAGACTGATTGATTGATTGACGGACGGACTGATTCATTCATTCATTTAAATAGGTAAGTCCAAAAACATGTCTACGATAAAGTAAGAAATAAAACCACGATTAAAACATCCATATATCCATCCATCCATCTGTCTGTCTACCCCAGGAAGCACAGACCACTAGGCAGAGGAAGACCCTAAAAAAACACCAAAGACTATAATGAGATCCTTAGAGCAGCAAATCTCAGTGTCGATGAGATGTACCAGGGGCTCGAATCATTAATGCATCACAGGGCAGTTCTGTGAGACCTACAAAAAGACATTGACATTAAGACATAGTGTCATATGAAATGTGACTCTGGATTGAGTGATTTTACTAATATCCTGAAATATTTACCACAATATGTAATGATCAGGTATGGCCCATGTCCGGAAGGTTGTGTTCAAACCCTATGGTCAGCAGAGTAATACCAGCATCATGCCCTTAAGCAAGGCCTCTAACCCCATGGGTGCATGCTCTCTGCCTCTTAGGCTTGCTTACTTTTATATGTCTTTCCTCAAAAGCATCTGCTAATTACGTAACTGTAATCTGTTGATCTTAAAGAGTTCTGAATCTGCGGTGTCATTTTTATGTAATTGTACTTAAAACATTTTTTGGGTATTGGTAGTGATGGGGACGGGTACTGATTCCAAGATTCTTGCCATGCGGAAAAATAATAATACATCCCGTCTCATCAGCAGCAGCTGGACGGACACCCATGGTGGCCATTATAGTCCTGATACAAAATCAGAAGTAGTGAAATGGATTCCATGTGGCATGTGCAGTGGTAGAACAAGATAACCTTTTCAAAAACAAATGTCCTCCCCCTGTAATTAATGTCCTAAACTTCACTGAAATTTCTTGAACAGTATCTTCATTATTTAACATTAATTTCTTCCTCGCCTGGAAACACCTTATTTATTGTATTTTGGGTAAGTTTGCGTAAGGAATGGTTTTCTTCTGCCTACCCCTCAGCTCTCTCTGCAGCAGCAGTAGGGATCAGTTCTGTGCCCTGATCTCACGCTGCCAGTGGGGGTCGAAACCCACCACAGGTCCATGTCTGTGTGTGGAGTTGGGGTGTTTTTTTCTGTGTTGTGCAGATTTACTTTGGGTACTCAGGGCTCCTTCTGCTCCTCCTGTGCGTGTGTGTGTGTGTGTGTGTGTGTGTGTGTGTGCGTGCGTGCACACGGAATGGGTGTACCCCACTCTTGCAAAGCCCTTAACCCCCAGCGCACTAGGCCCCCTTCATGGACAATTTACTCTACAAAGAACAAGTTGAGGGAGGTAAAGACAATTTCCCCACGGGGATCAATAAAGTATAGATTATTATTATTATTATTATTATTATTATTATTATTATTATTATGTTGCCAGAGATACAATGGATGGATGGATGGTAGTAAGAAACAAAAATAAAGACAAACTGAATCATCTGAAAAGATCTCAAAACAGTATAATGTCTAAATTCTTTGAAGGATCCATAAGACTGCAGATAAATGAATGTTAATGAAACCATTTGCATAAGGTGATTAAGTATTCAGCTGGTGAAAAATCTGGGCTCCAAAAACACGGCGGTACAGAGAACTGGCGGGGTACTGCAGTCATATTTGATTACATGGACTGCAAGGTGAGTCCACGCCAGATGCGCATTGCATCTCCGAGGGGCGCCGATTCAGTAGCTCTTTAAAGATCTGCCCGTCGCTTCTTCCACACCGCCGAGTCACAGCGCTTTGTTTTAATAGCCAAACATCCCGCAGAGAAGAAAGGCAGGAACAATATTTTATAACTGACTGCTTTTCATATTTCCAATATTTGTTTTTAGTTCTTGGAAATGAAATCAGGAACTGGGCGAAGAAAAACGATTAAATTGCAGCATATAAGATTTTATAATACACCGCCGAAGCAGCGATGTTGCTGAAATACGAGATGTAGGCAATGTGATAGAAGACTTTTGCTGTAAACTTTAAGTAGACGCATTCAGCCTATTAATCAATTATGCAACTGAGCTATATGTATTTAAATAAAGCTTTTAAATGCTGTTTTACTGACAGATTTGTTTCTGTGTAGACTACGGAAACGCCAGATTAACTTTAACTAAGTAGTGCAGAACTTCATTGTGTCAGATGTGAGCTGTGCAGCAAGGACTGTGTTGCCAACAGCCCCTGCAAAACCTTTGGAGGGGCCACCTGCTTGGGCCACGCGGGTCTCCCTGCCTTCCAAGCCCCAAAGCGGTGCGACACAATGCCCCCTGCAGGCGCTGGCATGAACAGCACTATCGGCACCCTAATTGGCCATGTCAGCCCGCTAATGCGAGTCATGCTGCTCTGGCTGCTGATGGGCCATTCCCGTCAAGCTCAAACTCTCCCCCGTTAAGGACTAGTCACTTCCGATAAACGTCACTTTTCTCTCCAAATTAACTTAGGCCAATTTCAAAGGATTTTAGTCATGGAAGAAACTGTACATTAGTACAATTTTTAACGCCCTCCCTTAGCAGAGTAACAAGAACCTCTGCCTCGGCACAAATCTGTATAATTAAATGCTGAATGATCATTAGCTAAAATATTTCTTTTTTTCCTATTCTGTAAGAAGTCAGTGTGAAACCTAATTTGTAGTTAATGCTTTGAAACGATACTGAAATTAAACGAGTCATAAAAATATTTAATCAAAGGTCCTGTTTCTTAGGATTTGTTCATTTTTAATGTGCTAGTTTGTTTATTTAGGTCATTGCCAGTTTCCAAGGGTGGTGTAGGCCTAGCGGCCAGCACTGTTGCTCCGCACCTTTGGGACTGGGATTCGACTTTTGGCCCGATATTTGTGGAGGTTGCATGTTCTCCACGTGTCCTGTGATATACCCATAGCTTCTGGGATAGCTCTGGACCCACAACAAGCAAAAAAGAAAATGATTGGATGAATCACCAAAGAAGAAAAAACACATATTGTGATTATTAGTTACTAAAACTATAAATTGAAATGTTTGTGGTTTGTTGGCCATCTCTACTTTCAATGAGAGAGACGTTTTCATTGTACTATGTGATTTCAGCAGCATGAAATCGGAGCGGAGTGAAAATGAGTGAGAGAATTTGACAAACGATTATATTGACTAACCTGACAGTGACGACCGATTTTTTTACGTTGATAATATTCATTCATCATTCATTCATTACTCATCACCCGTTCATTCATTCATTCATCACTCATTAATCCATGTTCCACAAGCAGTCATTTTAATAAATAAAATAAAATAAAATTGCTGATTAGGTGTATGATACACTCCTGTGAACACTTCTAACGCAGCACCTATAAGTCGAGGAAAATAACCACAATTAGAAAATTTTATTACAATGGGATCTCTCTTTTTGATAAATAAAATAACTGGTAAATACTTTTGAATACTCCTTATCAATGAATTTATCATCATAGTGGGGTGTAGCTTGTAATACGTGTTACCTGAACAATATGAAAATGTTTTTGTTCTTAATCTTAAAGGGAGGTTTCTGCTTTTTTATCTCAAATTGTCCTACAAGAACAAAATGGTGTTTAAAGTAACGAATCTTTAAATTAACAAATCAACAGTAGACAGTGTTGTAAACAAGCAACTTGCAATCGGCAGAAGTTCAGAAAAGAAAAACCGATATCAGACACGTGCCCCATATTTCAGCTGTTTAGAACCCCGAGACACCAGTCAGTAACTACAGATTTCCTGGTGTCCCGATGGTATTTCAGAAACAGTCACAGTATACAAGGAATCGATTCCTCTGTTTCGCAGGAAAGTCTATCCACACACCAGCTTCCCTTTGCACCCTAATTGTCCCTGAAGGTGGAGTCTTACCGTCACCAATGCAATCGACACGTTATCACTTCACTGGAGTCGTACCCCGAACCAAGCGTGTGTTTGCAGAAATTCACAGATGGAGCAGCAGGGGGCATCGATCCACAGCATGAGGCACAGTGCCCGTGCGCTGCATGCTCGTAACTACACCCTTTTCCTGTTGGTACACATGGTACAGTGACAAAGAGAAATAGCCCAAGCTAGGTACGTGGCTATCACGATGAACATCCTGAGACGAATAGCGGTTAAAATTATTTTCCCAGCGTCTGAATCAGTAACTGTAACATAAAATAATATCAGTAATATCATTGTAAAATAAAGATTATACAATACAGCTAAAAATGACGCCCCCCACATACACACACACACAAACACCGTTAATCCCTCGTTTTCTTCTTTAATTAAAAAATGCAGATCATTCCACTCATTGACTGCGCATTGAAGTTAGTATTATTCAATAGAAATATTGCAAAATCTGACTGCTGAATTCTGACGTCTGAGCTTAATAGACATATCTAATGAATTTCAGACACTGCGAATGCCAAAAGTTGCGATGGCTAATTTGAGCTTCACAATATTTAAGTAATTATTATTTATTAAGTTCAATATTTAAATGTTAAAAATCTCAGTCTGTCAAACAGATGCACAATATCACATGCAGGTCTGGCGTTGGGGCTGGGCAGAGTGGATGACAGGGCTGCCCCCCCCCCCCTTTCCCACGCATTTACAGTACACGCACAAGCTACCGCCCCAAGTTGAGCAGTTGCACCCCGGTATCCTTGCTTGTATTGTGTTCAGCGCTCCGTTGTGCTGAAATCGCCAGTATTATACGAGAATACAACTGTCAACAACCAACTCGATGGATGTATTAGTGTAAGAAATCATTAACAACACACGACTGCCTCAGAACCCTTAGTGTCATATTACCTTACAGTAAATAGGCCTCCGTGCAAAAATGAAAAAGAAATAACTACACAGCCATCAAACACAGGATGTGTTCAGTATTTGTCCAAACACGAACCAGACTGCAAATCGGTTGTCACTCTCTGCCTGGTAAGTTGCTCTCGCGTCTTTATTCTTTTGATTGTTAGTGTGAGCAGGTAATTTCAGGTAACTATTACCTATTGTGTCGCGACGATATTTTTTACACATCTGCTTTTGCAGAGTAGAGTTATCAGATGTGGCTGGGTGTATGGGCTATATCAGTATAAAATAAAGTTTATTTTCCCACCAAGTTTCCCATTTGACTACTGATATTTAATTTAAAAATATATAATATGATGTATAAAATAAAAGTTTTAGTTTTGTGCTTTTCAGTTTCTTATCATGTGTCTTATCTCCAGCTATTCTAATAATCAGTTTCATTCCTAATTCATTTTCAGCAAGCTGTCACCATTACTTAATTAAATTCCATCAGTATAAAGAACTTTTGGGTTCAGCATTGGGGAGGGGGGGATGAGGTTTCCACCCATTTAAAGGAGTCCCATGTTGATATTAAAATAGTTTAATTAATATTAGGATTAGTATTAATCAGTGGTTTCTTAGCTTGCTTAAGATAAAGCATAGGCCTTTTTTTAAGTAACCACTGATTTTAGCCCTTTTCCACTGGCATAAAAGAACCGACTCGATCGGTTCTCGATCTGCACCGCAAAGAGACAATAATCACAGCACGGTTCCAGCTCACTTGTCAGCGTAGTTGCAGCTCCGGTTCAGCTTGCATACTCTGCAATGGAAACATGGCAGTTTTGCAGTTCGGGTCGGTTCTTGGTGGCAGTGGAAAAGCGCTTTGTATTACATGCATGTGGTCTTATTTGTGCAAACTAAAATTACGATGTACAGCGTAAAAACAGACACCATGATGGTTGCTCTGCCCATGGTTCTGACATGTCAGTTTGTCATCTGCTTCACCAATGACTGTCTGTCACTTGTTTTAAAGTTGTCATTCCAGGATTATTAGTGTTACTCTTGGTGAGCAAAATGGTTCTGGCACTGGAGTTGATCAGCTGTGAGGGGGCTCCCTTGGTCGACCTCCATGGACTCCCCGAGTTTGCATCTTGCATGACTTTTCGAGGACCTTTACGTTTCCTTCCGCTGTCCAAAAACATGCAGCTTAAGTGTAACTTAATTGGAGACCCCATATTTTATGTGTGCCTGATCAAGAATGCTGCAGTGGTTGGTTAGTTCCTACCTGCCAATGTAGCAATACATTATATAATCCATCCATCCATCCATCCATTTTCCAAGCCACTTATCCTATTCAGGGTCACAAGGGGTCCGGAGCCGATCCTGGAAGCTATGGGCACAAGGCAGGGAACAACCCAGGGTGGGGCGCCGACTCATCGCAGAGCACACTCACACAGCAATCGCTCACACACACTCCTATGGGCAATTTGACAACTCCAATTAACCTCAGCATGTTTTTGGACTGTGTGGGGAAACCGGAGTAACCGGAGGAAACCCCACAACGACACGCGGAACTTAAACTTGAACCCAGGACCCAGAGGTGTGAAGTGACAGTGCTACCACCGTGCCCCCTCCACATTATATTATGTTATATCATATTATAATAAATAAACGATTGCTTGGTGAATCGTCCAATTCATTGATAGATTACTTGATTATTGATATAATCGATAGTTCCGGCCCTAATTTTCAGCCATTGTTTACCCAGCGTAGGCTTATGATGAGCTTGGAGCCGAGTCCAGGAAGCACCGGGTTCATGGTAAGGAGGACAGGATGCCTTTCCAGCACAGAACACAGCCTCACAATCACAAAGTGTGGGCAGTTTAAGCACTATGCAGACGGGATTAGTTTTACCTGGGGATGTAATGTATTTGAAGCAATTACCGACAAGGTCTATCATTTTAATCCAGCCCAAATCTGCCTTGTCTCTAATTATTACAAGACTCCAGAGTAAAAATTCTGAAGTGAATTATCTTGTCATCTGAGTAATAAGGTTATATCTGTAACGGCACACCTCTTTTTTGTGAGGGAAAACAGTATTTACCCACTAAAATAGAGCTTAAATGTGTACTGAATATTCCACATAAAAGTCTGACAGCCTACACCTACAGCCTCTGCTGTCAAGGTTTTCAGCTGCTGCAGAGCAGCACAATACTACTGAGTACATCAATTTGTAAGCTGTAAGATTTGTGAGTATAGTTGGGAGGGAAAGAAGCTCTCTTTTTGTGCTTGATTAGTATGTTAAAGGAATATGCTGCCCAAAAATGAAAATTCTGTTGCCTTTTGCTTTCTAGCTGCACTAACTCTGAGGTTAACATCCAGTTGGGATCAGCTCTATCTTTAACTCTGGTAATTTGGGGAAGTTATGCACCCTTCGTATCTCGTTCCAATCAGCCAGTAAAATTACTTTGTTACATACCAAACCTCCGTAGTTAGGACTAATCCCACCCGAATGCGGTTTCAGAGTCACCATTTCACGTTTTCGGTGCTTCAGTTGGAAAACAAGGTAGCCAGAGATGTACAAAGATGGGGAGTTACTGTCCCATTTATCGTTTATATCTACACCTTTGCCCAAAATCACCAAGACAATATATTATTAAAAAAAAACAATTAATTTGTTTTAGAAATTATATAGTACTGGTATTTTAATAATTGTTGTGTTAATTGCAAAATTAAGAATGGCCTTTGGTGAGATTGGTTTTGAGACACATCTAAGGGTGTCTGGGAAGTCCATCTCAGGCCCATCCTACGGTGTGCAGTTTGTGATATTATTTTTGTTGGTTTGGGGGGGGGGGCTAAGGACTACAGTCACTGCTCTGCTCAGTTTTATTTAATTGAGCACCGTGCCCCCCAAAATCTTCATGGATCTGTGGGACCCAACACCTAGTGCAGCCTCGTCATAGTGCCCCTAATTACCCTTTCAGTTTTTTTAAGTTTGTTTGGGGGGGTATGGGGGAGGTATAACCAGGGATGCACATAACTGGTACGCAAGTACACTTCTCTGCTGTTATAATGAGAATTTACCGCACATTTTAAGCTTTTTACGGCTAATGCATACTTCATTTGCGGTGTAAAGGTTAAATTAATTTTATGTGCATTTGCGTTGTTAAGCCAAGAAGTTGTTGCACGTACCGCTTAATTCGCCAAATGACTTACATACCAGTTATGTGCGATTCACCACTCTAAAGCCCAATCAAAAACCAACTTTTCTGCATAACATTACAGCTCAGATTTTGCTTCTAGCAGACCTTTGTATGTCAGTGTGCGTCGACTGCACATGTGCAAAGGCGTTTCCAGCTGCTGGCAGCCCTGACTGCAATGAAAAAAAACATAGAAGAACAGCTGTAGTTATAGGCACTTTGGATGGGCGGCTGTGAGAGGTGCAGAGGCACCTGCATATATATACGACTCATCATTGACCAAGAAGGCAATATCTGCCCTCTGCTGGTCCGGTGGAATATCACTGCTGCACGCATGCGCCAACCGCAAGCCTCTACACACATAACGGTGTGCTGTTATTACTCAAGAGAGCCATATTGTGTATTTTCTTTTTTTCACCAGCCTTAAGTAAAGCTTAAGTCTCAGTTTTAATTAGAATTTTTATTATCCCAAGATAACAAGCAGTATTTTTTGTCTGCCAGCATGTTACTGTAGCCCATGTACTCCTGCAGTTCTTCCCATCATGCTCATTAATTAACAATAGTTAATACCTGTTGAGTGAGCATCGTGTTCCTCCCCCTGGCCACCATACTGAGCACACTGGTGCAGCAGGAAGGCCAGATCCCCGCAATAAATTCACATTAGCCCGACACAACCGTTTTTGAGCCTTACAGTCCAAGACCTCTGCTGCTGATTTCTTGGCATCGTTGCATATCCCATTTTCCATAAATAGCGCTGTTCCCTTCATTTTACGCTCTGCAAATTAGCAAAAGATTAAATGAAAAATTAGATGAATTAATATTATGATGAGCTGGGCCTCTATTTCAAGACTCACATCATTGTCAAGGAAGTTGTTATTTATTATCCTTTTCACTCTGTCAAGACAATAAACAATGAAACTGAGTAATCATTTTGCGAGTTGCAAAGCATGCTGGGATGGTACAGAATTTAATGAATTGATTCCAACCACTTGTAGTGGTGATGAAATATATTTGAACACCGGTTCAGCGGTGCAGCCAGACAAGCAGAGCTGTCGCATTAGCACTCAGTGCAGAGGTCAGGGAGTCTTCCTGCACAGGTGCACCAAGGGAGACCCTGCCGCATCTAGTTCTTGACATAACATGTGCCTTACATGTCAGGTTACTAACCCTCACGCGTTATACTCACGACGTACGCGTCACAGAGGGCGGACCCGTCAGCCACACACCGACGTGACATCACCGCCCCAGCAAATCTTCTCAGCAGGCCTCAAAGGAAACAGGATGTCCCTCGTAGCACCTCCTTTCTATCTTCATCTCTTGGACCACTATAGCGGCAATACAGTTCCTCCAGTAACCCATTACAATAACCTCTGAAATCCAGTGTGCTGGACACCAGTATATAATAAAATAAACGGGAAACATAATAAAAACTCCAAGCATAATTAAATGTTTGTTAAATCTCCTCAAATCAGGTATATTTGAAATTAATACCTTCACTTTCTTTTCACGTTTTCCTTCTTGTTGTAAATGGGACACAGGTGAGAGTGACGCTTGTGGTCACAGTGTAGGTCAGCATTTATCTGGTATGTCTGGAGCAGTTTTTGGGTTAAAGGTCTTGGTCAAGGGCCCAGCAGTAGTATGTTTACTGTGCCGGCTAAGGACACAGGCTCCTAACCCACGGGGCCACACACAGGTGAGAGGCATGAATTATTTAAAGTAAGAAGAAGAACGCACACAGGCTTCAGGTGAAGTGAGAGTCAAACTGAAAAGCAGGATGGGTGAGCTTTGAAATAACAAACAGCAGGAGGATGTGGTGAGAAACAGCGGCTTGTCTTTGTCTTTTCATATTCCTCATGCAGGTCCCTTCAGTGACTCTGCTGCCTTTTTTACACTAATTAATAGATGTTAAACAGCCCTTTGGGGACAAACTCTGAGAAGTGTTTTATTGAGGGCCGACTCTCATGACATCTTGGGTGACTTTGCTGACCTCTAACATAAGCTATAATCCCCCTGTAACTTCAGCGTGCAGTGAAGAATCTCCCTGACCTTTTCTCAAAATGAGGTTGAAATTTATACCACCGTGACTTTAATCTTGAGTCTGTCAGCAATTCTGTTTAATTATGACCAATTTTTAAAATGGGGGAGGTGTGCAAAGACTAGGACAGCTTTTCAATTAAGCAAAAATAATTACAAGGGCTGCTTGACAGGCTCTTATTCTTGTTTTCCTGGTGATTTTAAAAAGGGACCCTGAGAGGCTCGTTGCAGTTGCCGTGGCGATGTGCTTCTCCTCGTTAGGCCGGCCCAGCCAGGACGCCGTCCTCTTATCGAAACTAAAGACAGGAGAGCAATGGCTGTCAGGAGGCTTTCACTCGCATCTGGGGAAATAAGATTGGGGAATTATCTGAAGCCGATTATGTGGGAGAGCACATTGCGGGAAGCTCCGCTGGACGTTAATGGCATGCCTCTTCGGGGGGTTGAGTAAACAGAGAGCGCTTTCGCTAGGTCAACGCGCATGGTGGGGACTTTGTGAATGCTGTCAGTGATCCACGCATCAGCTCTTAATCCAGCCAGGAGTCACTGGGAGTGCTAATTACACTCCTCGCTTCCTGTATCAGAGCCCATGCTGCCGTTGTGGGAAAACCATCCCTTGGCTCCTGTCTGCAAAGCCGCATAGAGCACAGGGAGTGGGATTCTGGCAATTAAAAATCCCCGTCCACATGCATCCCGGACGGCCTTGGAGTGTCCCGCTTCCATCCTGTCATTTTTCCTACTCTTTACTGCGGACATTCCGCCCTCGCTTATTTCTGCCCCTTCATTTTTCTGTCCCAAGCTGGGCCGTGAGCAGACGGCAGTTTCCTCCCGCGGATGCAGGCTGTCAGTCAAGGTGTAGCACTGTCGCCTCACGCCTCCGGGGTGACAGCTCCGTATACCCACCCCGTTTGTGCCGCAGGAGCGCAGGTCTCCTCCCACAATCCATCAGTATCTGAGTGACTGTGTAGGCATACGGATCCATCCAGGGTAACTCTTCCCTGAAACAAACCTCAAATCACTGCAACTGGAATTGTAAATACATGGATAATTGACTGGCTTTGAGGTTGAACTATGCTACAGCTGACAAACACTGGGATACACTTTAGACGATATACAATAATATGTAAAAGTCTTAGGCCATGAAAGAAAATGTTTATCTCAGTAGTCAGTGTGTATTTAATCAAAAAAAACAAACACAATTTAACTTTAGAACATATGCAAATGAACAGTAACACAATACAAAGTAACAGAAATTTCTTCTGCTCTCCGAAAAGTTATTGATACCTTGTTGCATGACTAGAAGATCACTGCTTTGATTCCGAAACCTCTCCTCAGGGACACCTTAGTTATTCTATGTTTTCATTAAATTTTACCACCTGTTCACTTAATTAATTAATTAACTTAATTAGTTAAATAACAATGAGGAATTGATTAGCCAAACTTAGTTTGCTACTGGTTGAAATCTTAGATGAACAACGAGGTCTCAACAAACGCTCAAAGCATTTGATGCGGCCTTCAGGTCCGGTGTGACTCTGTCCTGCAGGAAGGCCAGAGCTCCGGAGAGTCATGAAACAAGCAAAATACAATAACAGCCTCCAGACTGAGGGTCACTTCGAAAACAACAGTGTCCCCAATAGAATGTGGCCCTCAGTCCATCACAGACTATGAAAACAGCAACATCAATGACATCACAGTCAACAGGCTCGTACCAGACCAGCTAAATACTTCTCTGCATTATTCAACAGGGAGAACACAGAACCATTCAATTTGGTCACACCATCCAGAGAAGATCATGTACCAGCACAGTGCACCCATGAAGTCAAGTGAGCGCTGTGTAAGATCGACATAACCAAAATACCTGGACCAGATGGAAAGGGCAGTCATGAGTTAGGCCATCCAGTTAACAGAGGTTCTCACCAGCATTGTCAACTTCTCACAATCCTTGACTACAGTCTCTGCCTGCCTACAGCCGCCATCCCAGTGGCAAGTCCTCAGTAGCATGTACATGCGATGACTTCTGACCTGTAGCAATACCACTGATAGTCATGAAGTGCTCTGTGAGCCTGATGCAAGCTCACATCAAGGCCAACATTCCACTAGCCCTGGACAAACATCAGTACGTGTCCAATGAAAACAGATCCACTGAAGGTGCCATCTCATCTGCTCTCTCCAACATTTTTGCACACACAGACCACCATAACACCTATGTATATATTTAAGAACATCATTTCCTAACAGCTGGTATCCAGACTCGATGACTTTGGCCTGAACACACCACACTTCAACTAGGTTCTGGATTTTTTTATCAACAAACCACAAATCGTCAGACTGGCCATGAGATTCTCTGTCGTCTTAATGCCCAGCACAGAAGCCCTGCAGGACTGCACACTGAGCTCGGTGCTCTATCCGCTGTTCACTCGTGACTGCAATCCTGCCTCAGTTTCAACCACCATTATCATGTTTGTAGATGGCACAACAGCATATAGGGGTGATGTGCAGAAAGTGGCTGGCTGGTGCTCAGCAAATAAAAAGGCTCTCAACACCAAAAGCACCAAGGAAAATCCAAATGTGTCACATCTCCAAACCCACATAAACGACAATGCAGTTGAGAGCGTCTCCAGCTTCTTACACATCACTGAGGACCTCTCACGATCTGTGATCTCATCACTGAGGACCTCTCACGATCTGTGAACTCCTCTTCTCTAGCTGAGCTTCTGTGCCTGTGATTGGAAGGCCACGGGTTCAAGCCCTGGCCTTGGCAGAATAGTCACATGTCCATGGGGACCTGAGGAAAGCCCAGCTACAGGGGTGCTGCACACTGGCTGACCCTGCACTGTGACCCCCAAGCATGGTTGTATACGTCTCTCTGTGTATCAGTGAGATGAAGATGGAGTAGGTGAAAAGAGAATTTTCCCATGGGGATTAATGAAATATCACTATTCTAAAGTGTCTTTTACTCCCAAGGAGGTTAAGGTTAGGGTTAGGAGCCCATCTGCTACGACAACTCTTGAATTTCTGTCGGTTCACCGCAGAGAGCATCTTCACGCACTGCATTACAGCCTGATACTCCAGCTGTTCCTCCGCGAACTGGAAAGCCCTGCCACGTATCGTTAAGGCAGCCGAACACATCACTGGACTACAGATGCTAGACATGAAGGGCATCTATAACCATCGCTGACTTCGGAAGGCCCTCAAGATCACCTCTAACCTTACTCAACCTGGATCTGCTCTTTTCCATCAAGTTAAAGATATATGGCTATACAAACCCTCTCCTCAGAGCTACTGCCAGGCTAAACTTCACCTGCCACCGTTAGGCTCACCCGCTACCTCACCGCCCCCCCCCCACCCCTTTAAGATGTTGCTGCTGGACTGACTGACCTTTTTATTTTGTACTGCTGTTACTGAACTTTGCAGCAATGTTGCCATGATGTTACAGGCTGCTATTATTTATTGTTACAAGCTGTTATTTTTATTTATTTATTGATAACTGATTGCAACACACATATATGCCATATGCATAGTTCTTGTTTATTTTATACAGTCTTTGTTGTGTCATGCATGTAAATATGTATCAACTTATGTATCAACTTTTGCACTTAGGGAGTGCAAAAATGAGCATATTTTGCATATCAGCTAAATATAGGTAAGTCAACACAATATTATTGTGATGGGTATGGGAGTTAACACGTAACAATGTAAGAATGCAATAATATTTATGTCTTTGGTAGATGTTTTTGTTAGCTGTCAGATACTGTTTGTTATATTTATGTGAATTAAACTGATCACTAGTTTGCTGTGAGAATCACTTACTTTTACCACCAGCTATTTTCAAAGGGGTGTGATGTGACTTGGAATGGGATGACCACCATGAGAACATGATATTCATACATATTTTTAATTGATTTAGTAGGTGCTTGTACCCAAAACAACGTACTTTCTTGAGAAGGCAGGGACAGTCCCTAGAGCAACTAGGGCTAAGGATCTTACTTAAGTGCCCACAATAAAATCACTCTGCTGACGCTGGGATTTGAACCTGGAACCTTCTGATCACAGACACATGCTCTTAGCTGAAACTGTCATATATATGATGCTGAAATCATCCCTCAGAAGTTATAATTAAATGACAAACTGAAAGAAGCAGATGAAAATAAAACAACACTCTATACAGAGGGATCTGCCCCAATTTCCCCTCCCAATTTATTAAGTGTCATTATTCCAGTTTCCCCCCAATTACCTTTTTATAAATTTTGTTGTTCCCTGAGGCACCAGTAAGGAGGCCAGTCCTTCATATCGTCCCATGTTAATGTGAGATAAAATAGGTTAGCTAAGTATTATTTATGAGATTATTTGGTACAAAAAACAATGGAAAATAATGCAGGAATTCCAGCATCTGCCAGTATCACGCAATATGCACAGGGAATAGCATGTGCATATCAGGAGAATAGCATATGCATAGCAGTTCCTGAGAAAAGTGTGTTTAGTTTGGGGTTATAATAAGCCAGCATCAGATATCGTTTGCAGATTTTTTTTTCTTTTATATCAGCGGGGAGGCTGATTCGTCTTCGGGGCAGAATTACATGGTGACACTGGCGAAAGAGCCCCTTTTTCTGGTAAAATGTAATAAGGAGGGGTAAATTATAGAACCATCAATCCATCCCTCCATCCATCCATCTTCCATAGGGTCATGCTGGTTACACAACCAAAACAGAGAAAAACAATATAATCTTTCACAATGAATGAAAAGTTGCTGTTTTGGCACCTACTAATGTCACTCGGGTCTAAACTACCTGACTCAGCCTCCAAGCACTGTTGGCGGCCCAACCCCCCACCCCCCAAACACCCACACATTGTACTCTTACTGAATAAATTTTTCCCTCATGTACTCTACAGAGTAGATATGGCAACATCCTCTGATCTCAGCCTCTGATTTGTAGGATTTATTTGTATATGTAACGCTGGTTCGTTTTCCGTTTCTGTGTGGTTGTTTTTTTTGTCTTTAGGAACACCAAGGTCACTCAAGGTTAATCCCATTAGCTTCCATCATTTCAAAGTGATAGTGATGATATTTAAATAAATTCCATAAATAAATACAATCAAACACATTTATGTTGCATGTCTTCTAAAGTAGCATAACACTTCCTCTATGGGCCTGGAATTGACGATAACAAAATGCGATCTTTCAGTGGTGAAAATTACAGTATAATCACAAGTGAAGTGTTCTTAAAAATCATACAAATTATCTTTCTGTATTTTTAATCTGAACACCCTAAAATTGCTGCTGAATCAGGCTTTTTCTACTGTGCCTTGAATCTTTAACGTCATTGTGCTGCGCTGCTAGTGAGTCAGTCTGCTTTGATCTAAAAAATTCCGTTGGCCAGAAGCGACGTGGTGGTTCATGTGTCATGTGGAAGGAGGCGGAGCCAATGGAGAGGTGAGTGGGGAAGAAATGCAGCCTAATTAATGCACATTAATATTGTGCCTGCAGATAAATATTATAAAAATTACCCTTCGAGACCAAATTTTTTGGATTATCTCTTTTTAACAGTGATTTGAGTGATTTTACATATAAATGCAATATTTATATAAATTATATTGTCATCCACATAAAAATTAGCCCAAATACAATGTTTTGTTTTGTTTGTTGGGACATTGGCATGCTGTCCAAAGTGTACCCTGCCTCATGCCCTCTGACTCCTGCTCACTCTGTCCTTGAACTGGATAAGTACGTTTTAAATGGATGGATGTTCGTGGGATCCTCTGTATGTGTGTGGCATCCTACTGGAAAATTCCCCCGTGAAGGTTCCAACATCCAACAGCACTGGCCCACGATTTTGGCTTTATGTAATATGCAGGCTCTCCACACGATGCCGTGACAGAACCTGCACCCAGTGTTCCTCTGATACGCATTTCCGCTTTGCTGCCCATGTGTGTTCTGTGTACCTGCAAGCCGATGGGCCGCTGTAACAGGGCCATTTTCTGCGGCAGGGATCTCGACCCGCTACGCCTTCGAGTTCGGCTGTTACGCGCGAGCTTTGGGAATTCGGCACGGGAATCGGCTGCAACGGATTTGCCCACATTTCTGCGTGTCTATCGCATGCTGCCATGGTTTCACTACAGGGTTTACCGTCATGCATTTAATTCACAGCCAATAATGAAAACAGCTCCAATTTCTTTGATCCTACACTATCCTCTAAATGTGTGCCTTTATAAAGGCACATTTCTGGCACTTTTTATATGCCAGTATTTTGTATTTTTATTTTGTTATTATGGAGTGTCAAGGTGCCACAGCAGTTAACACAGTTGCCTCACACCTCCAGAGACCCGAGTTTGCATGTCCTCCCCGTGATGTCATGGGGTTTCCTCTGGGTGCTCCGTATTCCCCCCACAGTCCGAAAACATGCTAATGTGAATCAGCAAGTTGTCTGTCTGCGAATGGCGTGTGTGCCCTGAAATGGAATGGCGCCCCCTGCTGAGTTGTTCTCTGCCCTGTGCCTGTATCTTCCAGGATCGGCTCCAGATCCCCACAATCCTGCACAGAACAAGTGGGTATAGAAGATGGATGGATGGATGGATGGATGGATGGATTATTATTGAATGTTATTTCAATACAATGTTATATGTGGGACTGACACACAAAGTCCCCCCCTCCCGATGGTTTAAGCGTCTAATGTAAAAAAGTTATAGATACTTAGAGACACAATGGCAACATTACAATTTGTTTACCAGTTTGGAGCTGTCAGTTTTACCCTTTAAAACACAAAAGTTGTAGCTGTAGTGCAGTGGGGAAGCATCACATGCACTGGTGCAATTAAACGCTCCAGTCACTGAACTGGTAGTAGATGCCAGAGGGGGTATCAGTCCTACACTTAATATTAGTTGAGTTTTTGTCATCAATGAATTTGTCTTAAAATACAAGGATCCAAGAAAATAGGGCAGCAACCTGATAGGCAGACAACCAGTGTAAGATAACTCCCAAAAATAACCAGAGTAAGTTGAATGCCATTCTGACATCATATTTCATCATTTATAGACATTCGATGGTGCAGTGCTTATGACTTAGGACATGGTAAGACATACGGTGACAGCTGTTAAGGATAAACAAGGCAAACAGACACTTACGTATGTCGTCCAGATGCATTAAAATTTAAATGTGTGTTTTAAAAGGTCAATGCCAGTTAAAACCTCAGTGCTTATAGTATCTTGAGATCATTGCAGATGATCATCATTTCCAGGGTGGGTAGCCTCATCTGTATGGGCTGTGATGTCGGCAGACACATGGAAAACTAAGGAAGCTCCAAGCAGAACTGACATCTCTTTGATCAGCGATCTCCTCACTGTCCATCTGGGTGGCATGAACCGTCCCCATTTTCCAGGTGTTCCAGGAATCTCATCAGAAATCTTCTATTAGTCACAAACAAGATGAACTTACTAAGTTTACTTAGGAGTGCCGTATTACTAATAAGTATGAAGCTATTTGTAGTACCAAACGACAATGGATGCTAAGCTCTCGGGCCTTCAGAAGTGAAATCGTCAATGTTTAAATGGTTTAAAATAGCACATAACATTATCAAATTACAAAAAGAATTAAGCTATTCATCCATTTTCTGTAACTGCGTGTCTTATTTAAGATCGTGGGGGGGACCTTTGGGCGCAAGGCAGGAAACAGCCCAGGACGGGGCGCCAACAAAATTTAATTTTTTATGTGATTTTTGTTCACTTCACTTGTTATTAATCACTGTCTTCTTACTGCTCCTTTTAGTGACCTTCCTGAAGTCATCTGCTGCAACAGCCCTGGAAACCTTTCTTCCCCCATTGTTACCTGAGAACCCATTTGCAAAATTTAGTCCAACTATTCAAGGATTTGAGGAGACAGTGTAAAAAACAAGCTTCTGCTTACTTTGTTCTACGGAAGAAGTTTGCAAAGCAAAATATCCTCAATAGAGGAAAAAAAATTAACCAAAACCACTCATCCATCCATCCATCCATCCATTTATCATCGCCTGGAGGTCCAAACAGTGAAGCCCAAAATTGAGCAACAAAAGCTAAGCAATGAGCATATTAAGTAGGGAACTTTTACCGTACAATTGTATCCATTAAAAAATAGGTGATAAGCGTAGGAAAACAGCTGAATCAGACCACATGGGTCTGATGTTGCTCCTTGGCTCCCCCTGGTGGCCAGGTCAAGATGTGACATAATCTGAAAGAAGGCCTCACCAGGATGCTCAGGAGGTGCTAGTAGGAAGTGAATTACTCCAATATCTGAACCACAGGAGGTAATTCAGCCCAGAAACTGATGTAGCAGCAGGTGAAATAACCTGAGGTGCAGCTTAGTAGCAAGTCAAATAATCGAAGATCTGATCACAGCAGGAAGGGAAGTATCTCAGGAACTAATCAAAGCAAGAAATAAAATACCTCAGGACTGATCACAGCAGGAAGTGAAGTATCTCAGGACCTGGTCACAGCAGGAAGAGAAGTTACTCGTAAGCTGATCCAACAAGACGTGGAATATCTCAGGAAGTGACCACGATAATGCTAGCCTCAGAATGAAGCCCTTCATGCAGTGTATAACAACAACATGTTGCTATACTATTCAAAGGATACTGCAAGTAGACAGTATTCATGCTGAATAAATATTGTCAACAGAAGAGACCCATGCTTTGTCTTTTTCATTACGCCAAACATTAAATATACTAATGTACTTCATTCCCTGGACAAAGCTACTTTAATGGAAACCAGCATTTGAGTTAAATGTCAGAATCAGGTTTAACAAAATTGTGACTCATATACAGGTTGTCAGACATGCTTTCCTGCTTTTAATATGGCCTTAGGTTAGGTTTTGATACAATATTGTCTATTGTCTATATACAGTGCAAGCAGTGCAATTTCCTGGAGATTATGGGGGGGGGGGGGATCTTATCATTGTGAGTCACTGGCCCCCACTAATGGAATCGTTTCATCCTCCTGATAAATCTTTTCTGAATCCATTAACCTTTCCCTCTTTGTCTTTCACATGGAACTTTTCTGTCCCGTCTGAGCAGGGAGGAGGGATGGTCATGCAGTGCTCGGGGGTCTAAGAGTTTTTTTTCCCCAATGGCAGTGGGAACAGCTTGTGCATCATTCATGCATTAGCCTCTTCTGCAAACAATTCTGATGCAAATGAGGGGCAACAACAGACTGTTTAAGAAACCGGCCAATTCTCCCTACTTCCCCCTTTGTCTGTGCTCTGACCATCGCCGCCGTAATTAACCTCCTCAGAGTTTACCAGTCGTGACTGTTTAGCCGTGGAGGAGAGCACAGTTTTTTTTTCCCAGTGCATCTCTCCCAGTGGCCTGAATCGGATGGTTCTCTGCCAGGAACTGGGAAAGCCAGTCAGCTTTTGGTGCAGTCTGACAGATACTGGCGATATGTGGCTCCGCTTTGACGTGTCTTGGGGTCCTAACATCTTTAAATAGGGGTTTCACCTAAACTTCTCAAGTATTAGATTAACTTGATCTTAGTGTACTACTTGTATATCAGAGAACATGACAAGCCTGTGTAATACCAAGTGAATGTCTATCTTCCATGCTGTTTTTCCATATCAGGGCACCACAAGACTGTTGGCCATGCCAGGAATCATAGGGCATTAAGCCAGTAACACACTCATTACAGGCAAAGCGTCCAGGTCTGTGTTAATTTATACAACATATTCTGATTACGCTTTAGTCTTAACCTTATGATGAAAATGCAATGTAATTGTCATATTTTAGTCATCTGATGTTTTTTAGTTTTAGTCTAGTTTTAGTTGACAAAAATGACAGGATATTTAGTCGATTAGATGAGTCGTCAAGATGAAAATCCGCCAAGCGCACTGGGTGGATGGTGGTCCCCACGATAAATTTCTCCAAGAGAAGGGGTCACCCTCCCAATTTTGTATGGTCTCTACTTGTCAAATAAATGCATTGTTCATTCGCTGTAAACTGTTAGATCAACATTATCCAGTCATGCCCAGTTCTTTAAATTCTTCCTGACATTTTTGTCTCGTTTTTATTCATTGACGAAAGTGCCAGTGTCTTTCCTCATAGATTTTGACATCACCATTATTGTTTACTTTATTATCCTCTCATTTTTGTTATTGAAAAATCTCCATTAACAAATAAATTTTGTTATGGTGTTTGTCAATAAAATGAACACAGATCCAGTTAGCCTAACTGCATGTCTTTGGACTGCAGGAGGAGATGGTAACAGTACGCAGAGTATCCAGAGGAGACGCAGGTGACCCGGCAAACTCTGCCGGGGGTGGGATTGGAACTCAGCCCCACCTGGAGGTGAGAAGCGGCGCTACACACTGAGCCACCATTCATTCAAGTATTCATTCACTATATGATATATATTTCTTATTCTCTCTAGTATTATTAATCATTATGCAGATTTGTTTTACCGTGCCTTTTTAAATAACAATAAAGGGGAAAAAAACAATGCATCCCACCATACAGTGAGAGGCCCGTAAGACATCTTGAATCCAATGTGCCTTAGGCATGAGACTTCAAAAATGTATGCCGTGCCTAGGATCCACTCACCGAATGCATGAGAGAGACAAACACTTTGAGAGCGATGGAGGCTTGCCTATGTGCCACTGGGCAGCCCCCTGACATCTTTACGGCTGTTTACAAACACTACCACCAGCCAGCTCCATTATCAATGCTGTCTGTGCTGTCAGGAAAGTGCTGCATGATGCAATAGGAAAAGAGTGCGATATACAGACCATTTCACCAAATCCTCATAGGTCAAGTAAACCTCAATAAACCTTTTTTTTTGGTTTAGAATTTAAGATACCACTGATCATATTAGTAACTCCGTGTGTCGACTGTAAGGAATTGGGTGTGTCTTGAGAAAACTACATACATCCTTTTTCCTATACCAGTTAACCAGTACAAGGTTACAGTACAAGGTTACAGTGACCCTGGAGCCTATCCCAGGAAGACAAGCTTTGCCATTGATGGTACGCCAGTCCATCACATGGTCTATACCCTGGGCATGGTAGAGCTAACCCCACACAATCAGTTTTCAAGTCTTATTGTCATGTATGTTTGGTGGAACACTGTGACACTCTTCTGCCACAGTTGCAGGAAAGGAAACAGGTGCATATGGGCAGAGGTGGAAAATTCAGATACAGAAAGTATAAATCCAGACCAAGGTTTTGTTTCAAACAACCAGTTGTATAAAAAGAGTCATAATCACAGAGTACTCAATTGGTTTGTTGAAACAAAACCTTGGTCTGGATTTGTACTTTCCACCTCTGCATATGGGGATAGGATAAGGTAAGGAGCATGCACTGATTACAGCGCATTGCCACACCCACCACACAACAAACTACCTGAGGGAGGAGATCCTGAGTGCAGCCATGTGGCAGGTGATACCTCAGCACCACACTAGTCTGAATGGACCATTGTGAGGTTTTTTCCCAGTGGTGGAAGTGCCAATCCTGCAACCAACCTCCAAGTCTTTCCCTGTAAGTTGGAGGACCTCCTTATAGGGCTTGATGTAGATTAACATCATACCCAGGATGAAGCAATTGCAGATTAAGGGCCTTGCTCAAGGGTCCAACAGAGTAGAATCACTCCTGGCATTCACAAGATTTGAACCAGCAACCTTCCAGTTGCTGGCACGGATTTCTAGCCTCAGAGCCACCACTCTGTCCCATTATAGGATAACATCAGTGCAATACAGAAAAATAAGACAGTGTAATATAAGAATCAGTGGGCAATTAATAAGCAATAAATATGTGATGCAGTGGGGATAAGGGTGTGCAGATACGCGTAACCACAAAGGAGTAAAGTACTGATGGAGTATTAATGTGGAATATTAGTGTATAATACCAAGCAGGGGATGGACAGATAGAGGTGGCCTGATGGTTCAGGGAGAGAAGCTGTCCCTGAAACAGGTGGTGTGATTGGTGATGCACCTGTAGCACCTTCTGTAGGCAGGAGTGTGGAGAGGGTGTACCTGGCGTCCCCAATGATGGATTTGGCCCTCTTCTGGCAGCAGGAGAGGTAGATGGATCGCTGGTGAGGAAGATCTGTGCCAGTCATCTTCAAAGCTGTTCAGACTTACAGCCAGAGGATAGAAAATCAAACTCAGAATCCCGGAGGCGTGAGGCTAGCATGCTACCCACTGAGCTATCGTGCTGCCACTCTATGAACATGTTGCATTTCTGTTCCTTGTTAAAAAAAAAAAAATAGGATTATACTTGAGCAAATCCTGGTACATGCTGGATATATTCAAGGGTGATATTTTAGTATAACTGTGGTTAATGTATATGAGACAATTTACGCTCATGCTGTAGACATTATAATATTAAATCATATGATTTATTATAATTAATTCATTGCTGAAGTTTATGTCAAAAATGCATTACACCACAGATATTTATGAATTGGTGTATTTCAATTTATAAGGCTATTCTGCTTATTCACAGCAAGCTTCCCATGCATGTCTTTGCATATTACAAATGCATAGAAATGGGACATGTTATTGGAATTGTACAAAAATTAGACTCGAGTTTGCATTAAAAAACAATGCATTTCTAAGCTCTGGAATAGCCTCTGAGCAAATATTTGTATTTAGGAGTAATTAGATCACCATTAGTATGTGTGTTTGTTAGTTATTATTGAGACTCCATGTCAGTTTGGTTAATTAATAAGTAACACTGCTTATCGAATATATGGACCCGTTGAGCCCGAATCCTATTCCACAAGAACCTGGATGGGATGCCAGTCCATTACAAGGCAGACACTCATACAATATGCGCAATGTAGAAACAGTCCAGTAATATTTTTGGACTGTGGGAGGTAAGATGAGTATGGCAAGGAGATCCATACAATCATCGGGGGAAACGCAAATTCCACAAACACTGAGCTGGGAATCAACCCCAGATATGAAGGTGTGAGGTAACGGTGTTACCCCCTCCTGCACCCCCCAACATCACTGCGCCACCAAAACTCTGTTATGGGCTTAATGACAGCACATGCAACATTACAATGTTTCCCAGATGGTCCTGGGAAAAGGGGTGTTTCGCTGCGCCAGAATGGCTGCACCATGTGTGCTGTTCCTCTTCCACTTTGGCCACTTTATCCTGTCGGGACTGAGCACACTCTTTTCTTGGAACTGTAAGTTCCTGTGAACTTCAAGGTCGCTATGACACATTTCACGATTGGTTAGACCCGATAAAGGCGCTGAATACACACCAGGGCAGAACTCCAAGCTCTGAAAAGAGCACGACACCTGTTCCTGAGATGAAGCCGCACATTCGCTCCTTCCCATCTATTGAACTATTAACCCTGTTCCAATGCTCATCCTGGGTTCTAAATAGCTGCCTGATTTTGGCAGATCCTCCTCCTTATATGGTTTTGCCTTCACCTTACACTCCAATGACAGCAGGAAGCTGCAGAGGCCCCACTCATCACTGTGACCATGTGAAAGCTCTCCTTTACAGCATCTTATTGTCCACTGTTGGTGATGGAAGTGACCGTCTTTGGGTGTCTCAGTTCAACACAGTTTGTCTCACAAGCTAAATTGTATGTGGGGGGGGAGAGGCAAGGACATTGTCACATTGAAACACTCCTGCATGCTCTAGTTATGGCAGCAGGAATCCCCAGCAGTCCGTTGGAAGGGAAGTAGCCTGAACCCTGTCGCTCGGCTGGCTGGCAAAGTGCTCCTGCCATAATGTAAGTACTCAGCAATCTTGTGCAACAGTCTTATGGTGCCTGTGCAGCTCTGGGGGCCGGTTATTGACTGCGCTCTGCGATGGTGGGAAATCAGTCTGACAGAGGAAGCTTTTCCTGAATGCACTCTGGGGCACTTGTTGCAAGAAGAGGTCATTCTTCTCTGTATCAATGTCCACAACAGCGGAAATTTTACATTCTCAATTTAGTGAACTAGTAAGGGTACACTGTCGTACAAAGGCAAGGTGAAGTAACTGCATTATGATCAAAATTCCATCTCTTAGGCTCTGTTTTATCTCGGGACAAAATATCTTTTTAAACTATATACTGTTAAACTATGCTTGCTTGGTTTTGAAGTCACTGTGTTTTGTCATTGCAGGGCAGTACAGTCTATAGGCGCTGATATTTTATGTAGTACAAGGTTACAGTAGATCTGATTTGGATCATAAGAATGATCTTATCCTCACTGGAGCCCAGGATGTAGATTATTATTGACGAGAGAATCTTCAGTGGTCTGCAGCTCTCTGCCGTTTGTCGTGAATGAGAAAAGCTTCAGTGGACTGTAGGTGTCTGAAATCTTGACAGTACTCTGCAGTACTTGCCTACTGTGAGAGGATAACAGTAAATACAACAAGCAGTTCTTATATTTCCCAAAGAACAAAAGACATGTGAATTAGATTTTCAAGCATTATATGGTCCCTGTGTTTAATGTATATATATAATGTTGATTCAACCACTCCAGTCAGCAAAAACAACTGTGGGACCCAGGGATTGGGCAGAGAATAACAGGATTATCAGGGATGAAGCTTTTCTTTTCAGGGTTTACATGGACAGAGCTGGGCCGGATCAAGGCATCACAACAGGGGAAAACCGCGTATATAGAACCTGTCTTGGTGGGCAGTAAAGGAGGCCAAAACGGGGCATTTACACAGCAGAGGGGCAGATAACAAGCATCAGGGGTCTGGGAGGCTTAGTGGGGAAAACAAAGATCATGTTAATTTATAAGCGTAGTCGGGAATGAGGGATGAGTGGAATGAATCAACACAAATAGCAGGTTTTTCCCCATTTTGTATTTGTTTTCTCATTATAATTAAAGCACCAGCAAATGTTGTTTTTTATTCTGCTATGTCTTGACAGAGAAGCCATGACTGTGTCTGTTTGTTTTGCCAGCATCAGTAGCAAGATAAGCAGCTATTGGCTCATGCGGGCTATCAAAGGAAGACAACTGCAGGAATAACAAATACATTTTAATTTGCTGCTCAGGCACGAGGCTACGGGGCCCAGGCAATTAAGGAGATCTTTATCAGTCTCATTATCGGATTTGTCGTCTGTGGGGACGTCTCTGGTCAGCATGGTGGATGGATCTGGGCGACGCAGGAATTCGCCAGCGAGGGAAGAGTTCGTCTAGAAAGAATTTGTGTGTGGGGTGAGGTGGGGACAGGGTGGCATCGGGCTGGCAGAAGGCAGAGACATGGGGCTGGGATGGCGGATGAGGACAGATAAAAAGAACATGTGGCACTGTGGGTGAACGGAGCAAAGGATTGTGGGAGATGAGATTACAAGTCCCGCGATTGACGTCAGTCAGTGTCCAGGTCTACAGGGTAGGCAACCATCACAGAACATGCTGCTTAATACGTATTGTGGAGACAGGAGAAAGAAATTTGCACAACAATCAGCAAAGAAACTTGATCACACACCCCTTCCTAGCTTCCATCAGCACAATGATCATTTTATTTTATTTAGATTTCTGTTTTCCTACCAGAATATTCTCCTTGGGATTGGCATGGGCCCAAATCCGGGACTCAGCTCAAATCCTGATTGGTTCATGAATCTACAGGATTACCACTGCACAAGGGTCTGACCATCCTGATTTGATTTAAGCACAGCTCATTGAGAACTCAGTGTGGACACAGTCTACTCCAAGCCTCATGGGAGGTTTTTGGACTAACAGAGATAGGTCATCGCAATCATTAAAGCAGCCATCAGCCGCGTCCCATTGAGTCTGCTCCTGTTTGTCTAATTGATCAGGCAGCGGATCCCAGCGTTGCTCTTCTGCTGGTGGATTATGAGCCGTGATGGAAACTTCTAGGTTGAAACCCAATTAGGCCTGCAGCGAAGGGCTGGAAAGCGCTCACTGGGCAATGGACACTTTGACAAGTGGGTGGAAATCAACCGCATGGCCTGAAGATGTTTTATAAATTGCTGCTGGAGTGGGAGCCTTCCCTATCCTGTCATGACCCCTCATACACCTTATTTTCAGTTTGTCCCCCACCCCATCTTTGAGGTTTATCTTGTCTTCATGAGAAAATCGTTCCAGTGCCCAGCAGCCAGTGAAGGTAGCACTAGCTGCATTTGCTGCCTTCTCTCACTGAGTTGCCTGATGAGACCAAAACAGCTGGTCCCGTTTCCTCTGCGGGCGGCTGACATCCCATAAACAGCACGGCCCGTGGTTGCCGAGTGCCAATGGGGTACAGCACAAATGGGACACCATGCAGTCTGATTATAGCCATAAACTACCATTTTTAACACATATTGCCGCTAATGTTCTGTGTCCCTAAGAGTATATCCCCCCTGACTGAAAAGAAGCTCCTCAGACTTCAGAGGATCCACATGACCTCGACCCACCGCAGATAGAACAAGAGCACGCTAATGCCAAAGAGTGACTGACCAAGACCCAGACTGCAAACTCTGCTTAGCTTTCCCAGGGTTTTCAATACTACCTCTTCTCAGGCTCCCTCCAGTAAAGACCTCCCATGCTGCTACCCTGGACACGATGATTCCAGTTTGTGAAGCTGTGTGTCACAGACCTTTGCCTGCCCTTATGAATGTGAATCTATTAAATCGGACAAGTGATGGTTTAGACGTAAGCCAGTGGTCCACAGTTATGGTATAAAAGGTTCTCTAGCTCTTCAAATTGTCTTCTAATATCCAAACTGGGAGAAATTACTGCATCCATCCATCTTACAACTGCTCAGGGTCCCTGGGGGCTGGAGTCTTTCAATGTAGAGCATAAGGCAGGGGTTATACTCTGGGGGGGGGGATGCAATTAGGAATGGCTGCATTGCATCGAGAATTTAAATTGAATTCCCCACTTTTTTCCATTTATCTTCCGTAATGGCATGTCCCATACAGAGCCACAGGAAACCTGAAGTCTATCCAAGGAAGGAAAAGCTTCAGCGTGTGAGTCCGACACGGCGCCCACACAAGCTCACACCGATTCACCTAAACCACGGGGAAGCGAGTCAAACCCCAGCCCCACCTGTGTGCTACCGGAGAAGCGGTGCTTTTGAGTCCATAATGTGGAACTGTACGTACGTTAACTGCACGATGTGTCCGGACTGAATTTTATGAGGAATTTCATGGGGTATGTCCTGGTCTTCCTCATTTTCATACGACAGGTGGCAGGTTCACATGGGGGCAGTCAGAAAAACCAAAAAAGGTTTAACGATTACAATTTAAACGAAGCTCCCAAGGGGATGTGCAGCGCCTCGTGGGAGAGTGCTAGAAGATGCCTTCCAGGTATTGGCAGGGACATCTAGTAGGAGTAGAGGAGAGTGTGTAACTGTCTGCCTGATAGAGGGACGGTGGTATCAACAACAGGCCCATAATTACCTGCACCGGGAGAGCTGGACTTGTTCAGATATGCAGGATCCGATCTACAGCATTACTCTAATCTGCTACTGCTGATCTACAGCTTGTAGTGCAGCCTGGGAAAAACAGAGCCACAGAAAAGGTTTTGGAAAGAATGGGCAAGATCTCCTGTCGCTGATTTAAAATGACCTATGAATACCAAAGGGGGGAGAGCGGCACAGTGGTGCAGTTGCTAGCGATGTTGCCTCACATCCCTGAGACCAGGCTTTGAGCCTCTGCCATGGCTCCACGTGTGTGGAGTTTGCGTGTTATACCCGTGTCAGTGTTCCTCCAGGTACTCTGGTCCCCCCCCCCCCCCCCCCCCCCCCC